>VZRS01003312.1:397311-531775 GCA_013398055.1 Ifrita kowaldi | reverse complement strand
GGGGGTTTGTGTTTGGTTTTTTGGTTTGGTTTTGTTTTTGATTTTTGTGGGGTTTATGATTAAACACTGATTTAATCATCAAAAGGTATCTGGGTTGCTTTTCAGGTGCACTCTCACCCCAGCAGAGCTGGGTCAGGTTTCTGTATCTCACTCTCCCTGAGCAGCACAGCACACAAGGGAAATCCACTCAGCAGTCAGCTGCCTTGCATTGGAAAATACAGACTAGTTAGTTTTTTCCTCAAATATGCTGCCCCCATTTCTTGAGAGACGACTCTAACTTGAGTTCTTTGTCTTCTGCACCACAGGCAATAAAAAGATTTGCCAGGATTCTAATGGCAAAATAAGGGTTTCTGTTTCTCATTATTTTCAGCTCTGCTGTACAATTCCTACTGCAAGTGGCCACTTTGAAGCTGTCCTGGAAGAGTTTGTCACAGGCTGGCAGGGGTGCAGTGTGCAGGTGGGTGCTACAGGCAGAGCCCAGGTGCTTCAGCTGCCGGCAGGGAGTCAATACAACATGACAGAGGGGACAGAAAACTGATTAGAAACGCTGTTACTGGATAAAAGCCTTTTTTTCCCAGAAAGAACAACCCCTTTTTGACTTGCAGAGGGCTCTGTCAGTGTTGTGAGGTGCAGATGTCTCAGTGTCTCTCTCCTGAAACACTCCACTGTCTATCTTTTGTCTTTCAACACTTCACTGCAAGTGAAGATTGACGGGGCCTTGCTGGTGCCTCTCTGCAGCACCTCTCTGCCTAAATGCAGAAATGGTTTTTTTATGCTGGATAAAACCTGCTAAGTCTTCCTGAGGAATCCCAGGTTGGGGGATGTGACCCAAATAAATGTTCTCCGGAAAATGTATTCTGGCAGAAGACTCTGCACATTGTGCAGATTACAAATTGCACCCAATTTTCTGGTTTTGCTGCCTGATTTTTAGTGCTGGAGCTGTTGATTGCTTCAACTGTCGCAATTCAGAGTAACATTTTTCATGCAAAAAGAAAAGTAGCAGTTGCAAGCATTTAAAGAGTGCTGAAACGCAATGGTTTTCATGGTTGTTTTTTAATCCATGCTCCATTGTTCAGTTTCCTATTACTGACTAATACCAGCAACACGAGCCCTGATCTCACATGGGCTTATGTGTGGAAGTTTTGGTGCAGCTTCAATTCTGAGCTGAGCAAATGAAATAAACTCAGAGGTGGTTATGACACAAATCTGTGAGAGCAGCGCCTGTTTGCCCAAGATACCTATGGGATCAGGACCCACTTGGGTTTCCTCTCTTTCCCTGTTACTGCTTGAAATTTCTGCAGGATTTCAGTACTGGCATTTTCTGTAGTGTTTCTTCCAGAACCTGCTGTTCCCTGAAGGGCCAGAGAGGTGTTTGGAGGGTCAGAGCACAGGCAGGGATTTATTGAGCTTTGGCCCTGATGTGCTCAGCCCAGAGCTGCCTCGGACCCTTCCACAACACTAATTTTAACAAAAATTTAACACCTAGAAAACTAGGAAAGAAAGGATTTACTCATTTCAAAATTAGCCCTTTAAATATTGGAAACCATAACTCAAGGATCCCACAACCCAATTTTTCTTCCTCTCCCAGTGATGCCTGGCACATGGAGCAGCACAGCCCTCAACGTGGGCACACACAAGCCCAGGAGACACTGCCCAGCTCTGTTAAACACCACAGGAGACCTGCCAAAGTCCTCAGCACTCCACGGCACCTCTAGCAAGCTCTTATCCTCTCCCCTACCACTCCTCAATATTGCAGCCCCAAAGCTGAGAGATGGGAACCTGATGGCTCACATGATCCTGGAAGGCCTTGTGCATTTAACTGATTTCCAGTTCCTCCAGTTTTCTCCATCACTTTGCAATTCCTGTTTCCAGGGTGGGGACTGTAGCCCAGACAGGCTTATTCACAGGACATGGTATCTCATGATGCTGTGAATAAACAAATGTGTGAGAGTTTTGAGCACTTAATGGTGCAAGCCACCAAGCAGAAAGCTGTTCTCAGCCCTACCCGTATGGGAGCTGGCACGCTGCAGCTATCTCAATATGGGTAAGATGAAGCCCTGTGTTTAACATCTAATGAAGGTCTGGAGAAAAATCCCAACAGCTTAAGCAACCAGAATGAATGAAGGCAGAACAGAGAGCCCTAATGCACCTGTGGAGGAGGGAGGACAATTTTCATTTGGGTTAATAGAGTTTAACATTTTTATCTACCACTGCATAAGGAAGCCCACCCATGTAGGACAAACACTTGTTTAATCAATGTTTGGCTGTCAAGTTTCAGACCCAAATGTGCCTATTCAGGTCCCTCTTAATTTAAACAAACTCCTGGGACCCTGATCCTAACCTGAATACACCACACAAAGGAGGAGTCAATGCTGACTTTCACAGATACTCTGAGGGAGGGGAATCCAGCTCATTGGTCATGATTTTTATCAACACAGCAGTAACCAGATGGTTACTGTCTGTCCCGTCTATCTCTTGGCTAAAACACTGGCTGGCTCAAAAATTTGAAGACATTTTGGCTCAAAAATTTGAAGATATTTCCCTGAAATCCAGCAGGTCTGGTCAAAGGGACTGGGTAAGGAAAAACTTAAGCCCTGCTTCATCTGCTTTTCTTTTTATACCTAACATTAAAACCCTGCCTTTTTTACAATAAAGTTTAAAACCTGAATATCTAGTCATACTTAATCTTTTTCTAGCTCCCACCTGTCTGTCACTGGAGCACCTTACATTCCCACTCAGACATGAAGACAGGTCGTACAAGACTCTGAGACAGCAAGAAATTAAGCCCAGGCACCCAGACAACCTCCATCCAAGACACACCTGTGGTGCTCCCCCTCTTTCTAGTGAACAGGAGGTTGTTGGGACACTTTTCCCTTCCCCTCCAGCTTTAGGAACATCAAGTACAAGCACGATGAATTTTGGCTTCTCAACAAGAGTGAGAAAAACCTCTATAGAAATATATTTTAAACACCTGACATCTAGCTTCAATTAAGTTTATCTGCATTAATAACATACATTTCTCACTCAGTGGGTAAGGATATTTTTAATCTTTTATGCCGTCATCCAATAAGCCTGAAAACTGATAAAAAATGCATTCATGTGCAAATCAGTCCTTTCTCATTTCCTTTTACTTTTTTTTTTTCATCCTACTTCAATATTTTAAAATCCGACCTCTTTGTGAGCCCTGTAAATATTTCCTACTGGCATGGCTAACAACAAATGTTCAGAAGTGAACTGTCAGCCACGGCAGAGAAGGAGGGCATCAATGAGCTGTGCTGAGATTCAGAGGGCTGGTAATGACACATGCAGCTTTCATGCCTTAATCACCAGTTTGAATCTGCAACACCCCAAACTGACCTGGAGTTATAATCATGTGACAATTACCTTGCTGTCTGTATATGATTGCTGTTCTCTTCTCATCCCCTGCAGTGGACAGGTATTCTGCTTGCTGACAGTAACTATCTTTTCTCTTGCTATCAATCTCAACCATTCTGTTAAAACTAAAGAAATTATTTTCCTCTCCCAGGCTCTCCTTTCCCAAAAGGGCTGTGTGACTCAGAAGGTAACACTTTACAGTGATAGCTATCCATCTTCCCACTCACTTTTACTGTCATCCTTTTTCATCCCCTGCAACTGTGAAGGAGAAGGAATTCCTTTAGCAGGAGCCAGGAGGAAAGAAAAGTCTTCCTGGTTAGAGGCTATTTGTGCTCTCAGGTTCTTCCAAGAGACTCTGGTGACGAGAACACAAACAAATGGGAGAAAATCTTCCCAAGTTCTTTACAAACATCAGTTCCAAATATCCCATAACTGCTCTGTGGAGTCCTCATGGACCTTGTTTATGTGGACATGCAAAAACATGTTGTGGTCCAGCTCATGTCTGCCAAGATAGTTCAGACCAGGTTTGTCATGGCCCTCTAGAAACACCACCCTTTGAAGAAAACCCTGTCCCTCAGGATCCCTCCTTGTTTCCTTCCTCCCCCAGGGAGGGTATCTAGCTGACCCCTGGTACTTCTCTGCCCATAGACTTTGAAGATTTTTATCATATAACTCAAGCCAGGGGTTAGTTCTGAGTGATTTCCTCCATTTTGACAGCTCAAATAGGAGAAGTTACAAAGGATATTCAGATCATTTCATCCCCACTACCTTTGCCCTTTTCCCTGGGAAACACAGCTCTTGAAGAACATGCAAACTGTTCCTTCAGATTTTCTGCTAGTAGTAAATATATTTCTCTTCATTATTTTATTTCCCTGATCTTTGTTCAAAGAAACCTACAAATGCAGTGAAGTGTTACCTGTCAATCAGGTCATCAGCTTAGCAAATGTGTGGCAGCAAAGAAACATGAAACGAAGCAGCTACAGTGTAATTTTCTGATCAGTCTATTAGACATTTGTTCATTTGAACAGTTTGTGCCTCTGTTCTACTATATCATCTGGCAAGAGCAGACATCTGAAAATTATATTCTTTCACCAGATATGAAGTCTATAGCTCTCATTAAAATATTCATGACAGGAAACACTCTAGCCAATTGGTGAATTGCTGTTACAGTTAAAACATAAATCACCACCATGCCATTACTGTGGTGTGGTAGAACTTAATGGACTTGCAGCACTTTGTGTATAAATACAAATAACAGGAACACCGTGATAAGCTCAAAGCAGCCAAGGGTTTCTCCTGTGAAAATGAGGATTTGTGTACAGATAAGTCTGTAGGGAATTTTGTAAAGGAATTACCAAAAAGTGAAAAAACCCTCCAGTTACAAATGAACTAGCTTGGGTACAAGCTTAGGTGCTGCAGGGAACACAGCAGAGAGTGCAAAACCCATCCCAGGCCTACCTGTAACTGTCAGCCCTACCTGAGCTCTGCCAGCTGGGCCTCAGATCGAGCAAATCTGGAATTAATTTGCTTCATTAATGGCAATCACTGTCATGGACACCCTACGTATCCCAGTCCCACCTGAGGAAAGTGTGGTTACGGTTCCAGAGTGCTAATTAAAGCAGCCACTGGGTATTTCAGCTAAAAGAACCATCAATCTGACTATTGTACTTAAAATAAAGATCTTCTAGACTAGAGACAGCATACTCAGGAGCAGGAAAGTCCTTCAAGTGTATTTGAAAGGAACAGAGAAGACACAAAAGAAAGGTAACTTTTCCACAACAAAATCCAGCCATTTCACCTGGAACCAGCCATATGGGGAAGGCCAGGACTGATCCTTCCACAACCACATTTTGTAATCTCTGTATTGTCAGCTACTAGAGTGACTCGAATTAAAGCCATGGAAACATGAATGAGCCCATGTCCTGGGTTTGACCAAAAGCCCAATGAATTCTGTAAAATTAATTACTTCACTGGCTCCTGGTGTTCACCTCAGGCTTGTGGCAAGGCTGGTGCTTGGGAACATATACAAATTGATTCAACAACCTAATTAAAAACAACCCAGAAACACTCAAACCCCTCTCCCCAAACAACAAACCCCCAAATGGAATAACCTTCCATTCTTGTTTTCCTTCATAGTACAAATGCCTTCATAAACAAGTCTTTTTACAATTTTACCTAGCATGCAGCTCTCGCTATCTTAAATAGTAGTTTAAAAATCCCACCATTTTTGTCTGATTTATCTACTCACCATATCATAATGATTTATAGATCATTTCTACTCTCAAATTAACCTTGGGAAACATTTAGATGCTCTTTGGGAAATTCTCAGCTGACTATGGAAATCTCTAATTTCTACATCAACGGAGGGCTTTGCATGCCTGATTAAGTCTGGAACTGTCTGTTCCTAATTTGTTTCTCCAGCTGAATATTTATTTGATCCACAGCCTGCTTCACAGATGCTTTTAAACATATTGTCATCAAGGAACTGGGATGCAAAACGAGAAACTCCTATTTTGTCTTCCTGTGTGTTATTAAACCACTCAGTTATTTCACCTTCCAGTTCTGCTCTGAAGAACAGAGAGGGCCTAACCTTGGAAAAGCCCGTTCATTCATTCTGAGATGGGTATTTAGTTGCTAAAGAGCAACTGACTGCTGCAGCATTTTCATGGGGGGAGACTTTGCTGGTAAAACCATTTCTTGCATCTCTTTTCATGCTGAGTGGCAAGTTCCTGACTCTGAACTCTGCCAGGTTATTGTAGCAAAAAAGTTGCCAATTTTAGTAGGAAGGCTGAGTGACAAAAATTAAAAGATCACCAGGACTGGAAAGAAAAATGATAAGGCAGAAAATGCAAATAAAATGGAACTCAGACCTTAAAGAGAGCCAGTGCTGGATCATCAGTGGCAGAGTCAGGGTGGTCACCCTGCCTGCATAGGCTGTGTCTGCCACCCCAGGGAATCTGAATGCAAAGGCAGCCACAAGCAGCTGATTAATTCAGCCACTGCTATAAACTAGAAAATAAATTATTCCATTAAAAAAAGATATTTTAGCATCAGCTATGATCAGTGAACCTCTTGCTCTAATTTTTCTCTTCTTTCCATTTGCCATGAGTCCCTCCCCAGCCCCGTCCAGGACGTCTTAATTACCCGCAGTGAGCGATTGCCACGGAGCTGCAGGCAATGTGATGAATCAGTTTCAAAGTACAGTGGCTCATGTGCAACTTCTGCTGCTGCAGATTACTGCACTAAAGATTACGAGTCAGCCAGAAAATCCCAGAAGAGAACAACATCAGGGTTTAAACAGAGTATGAAAATTGTAGGTTCAAATTCTAACGTGTTTCTTATTGGATTTGATTTGCCACGAGAGACGCAGCCTAACTCGTGTCTCCTATGTTACCTCACACTCAGCTGTGGAGAGGACTCAGGGTCTGTTTGGAGAAAGATTATAAATAAAGCTGTCAGAAGCCTGTCCCCACAGGGCCGTTCCTTTGTCCCTACAATGGCAATGTTAATACTCTATTTTCAACAGCTTTTTCCCATAAACATGGACATGATTTTGAGCTCACATGAAGTCCAGCCAGTCAGAAATTGTAGCCAGGTCCTGTGGTGCTGTTTATCCTTGTCACTGCATCCTCAGCAGTTCAGAAGTGAAGATCCAGCTGCCAATTAAAGCAAGAGTAACCCTTCAATGAGATTAACATGTGCCCCAAGTTATCTCCACTTGATGGCTTAATCCTGTTCCCAGAGAATTTTGTGAAAGCTGCCTGACTCCACGGAAATCCTCTCCTGCCCAAACCTGGCAGCTGCATTAGCACATTTGAGGCCACAATGGGGGCAGGAGAAAAATCAAGGTTATTCTCATCAGAGATTTCAAGAAAGTAGCCAGGTTCTCTAAGCTACAAACTGGGATGTACCCATGAATGGCAAATAAGGATTTGGCCCTATTTGAGTAGCTGTAGATGCACTTTTGAATTTATATTTATGGTCATATATAATGAAACTTGATGAAAAGAAAAACACTGTTTTTTTCAAGTTGGAATAGCTGTTATTCACTCTGACTGTCTAGATCTGTAATCAGCTTTATCAATTTAATTT
The DNA here is from genome assembly GCA_013398055.1 of Ifrita kowaldi. Taxonomy (NCBI): domain Eukaryota; kingdom Metazoa; phylum Chordata; class Aves; order Passeriformes; family Cinclosomatidae; genus Ifrita; species Ifrita kowaldi. The sequence goes on along the minus strand of VZRS01003312.1, from coordinate 524,308 downwards.
CATTTAGAGCATGGTTTGTGGCAGCACCTTTCTCAGGTTCAGAGACAGCTGAACTCAGTTAATTAAAGCGCTGGATGTTCCTCGTGCTTTATTAATGAAAGTATCAATATATTATATGGAATTTAGCAAAAGCAGGAAATTGAGATTTTTGGGAATGTAGATATAGCTGTTAGACCATGTAGAGAGGACTACTGACAACTCTAGGAGAAAAGCCAGACCAAACAAAGCCGAACTTGCCAAGAGAGATCAGTGAAGAATAAACACTGTATGCCTGATACGCTGGAAAATGAAGTTAGACAACACAGCAGGCTATCTCCAGCAGTGCTCGTGTTTCCCAAAAGCTTGACAAAGAGCTGGCAGGGCTTCAGGATTCCCAGAATATCCATCCACAAATAAGTAGGTCGTGAACATATTTAAATCAGTTTATCTATGCAAGCCCTGTCTGCGGAGCCTCCCTGTCTAAGAGCAGCAGGACTCTGCTGCCTGGCTCAGATGTGTTGATGAAGGAAGAGGGGCTCCTCTGCTTCAGGAGTCAGGTCACTTCTGCTCCCTGGTGCCATCATGCTCATCCTTTCCTCTCTAGCCACTGGTGCTCGCTCACCTTGGTGTTTTTGAGATAATTGTTGTAAAACGACTTGGAGAAGTGCAGTTCCACTGGTTGCAGGCCCAGTCATCTCCCACCCAACTGTTTCAAAACTAAGAGCCATGACTTAGGGGCCCGGAATGCTCCATGATGGTTCCTGGCACACACTCAGTGTGGGTGGCACCCACCTGCATGCAAGGAGTTGACACAACTTTGATCCATCACCCTGTTCTCTCCTGAAGTCCACACATCAGCTGCTGAGACTTGCCCAGGTGCCTCTGAGCAGATTTTAAAGGAACCTTAAAACATCACACATCATCGCAGCCCCCTGGTTCCTCAGTGGGATTGCCTCTCAGTGGTGCCAGGACATCCATGGCAGAAGGATGGGGAGAACAAAATGACCAGGTATTTCACAGCTCCTGGGGTGGCAGGGTGAGCTGGGGAATGCTGTGTCAGGATTACTGGCAAACCCCACGGCCCATGTGCCACACTGAGCTCTGTGAGCTTGGCAGCTCTGGTTTCTTGTTCTGTGCCTGTCTCTAAGGACTCTAACCCGCTCCATCTTTCACTGCATCCTGCACAGCAGGAAATCAGACTGCCCCAAGTGACTTGCTCCAGACCTTTATGTTCAGCCACGTGGATATTGACAGATATATTTTTAAAGTGTTGCTATTGTAAAACAAGGTCAGGGATTATGTTGCCAGATGAAAAGGAAACCACCACCAAAATGCAAAGCCAAAGAATTCTCACGATTAAGCCAAAAATTCTCATTAATATTTATGGATTCAGAACTAATCATACACCCTTGAAGCCAAAAATCCTCATCGATATTTGTGGATCCAAAACAAACCCTAAGGCCTAATTATATGATGCATTTATTTACAGGAGAAATCTAATCTCAGGGGGATGGGGATGACATAATTGTTAGGACATTGAACTTTCCTTCTTCTCCAAGTTCACCCATTCGACCTTCCCTTGCAGCACTCTTAATCAATGCATGCAAATCCTTTTTCACAGCTCTTTTCCCACTTAAATCAATGGCAAAACTCCCACCGAATCGAATGAGGATATAATTAAGCCCTTCACATTCTTCTAAACTCCACTCAAGTAGTTCACAAACCTAGACAGTGAGTAAAAATTTGGTATGTAGATGGCACAAAGCATACAGAAGAATGTGGAAAATAAAAGAAAAGCAAGTTTCACATGCATTTTGACCAAGTGTAATCATCCCTCTACTAATCCTGTACCTCCAAGAGAGTTGTAGAAAGTCCTGTTCAGCAAGTCATCGCATATTCAGACCTGTATCTGAACAAATACCCTTCCAAATTCAGGATGACTGGTCTGCACGAGATCAGATTCTGTCCCCTTTCTTCATGCTGATGTTATCTACCTCAGATTGCTGACTTGGGGATACCAACATCTGCTGAATGTGTGCTGCACAAGGTCCAGAGATGACAGATAACCCCAGGATTGCTTCTGCAGAGTCGTTGTGCAAGGTGGATGCCCCTAGCAGTAGGAAAAGTTAAATTTCTAGGATGCTGACCCTGAGTATTCAGAAGACATGTTTAAAGGTATTTATAGTGTATTGAAGGGGAGAATAACTGGTCTTGGTTTAACATGTCTGTGTGAACAGCACAAATGGAGGTTTTCCCTCTAGATCAAGCCCAGCAGGGTGTATGAAGTGCAGGCAGAGGGAACCCAGCAGCCATGAGGTTTCTCAGAGTCACCAGAGTCATCATTTTTTCCCAAGTCCATGGTTAAAAGTGGCATTTCAGGGGAAAAAAATGGTTTGCTGTGACTTGGAAACCACTACAAAACCACTGCTTGCCAGAAGCACACACAGGCTTGTAATCCTTTCCTAAGTATTAGTTTTGGAAAACGGCTTCAGAGCATCTTCCAAATCTTTGCAACCCAAGCTGGAGCTCTACAGGAGAGTGCCCTGAATGCCCTGCTACCACCCTCTGCGTTTCACCTCACTGCTGCAGTGCCCAGCCTTGCTCTGTAAATGCTCCACACTGAGAGGTGCCATGTCCAAGAGGCAGTGCCACAGCTGGTGGTGGAAAGCTGCTCTCCCTCAGGCAGCCCCCACAGGTGTTGCCCAGCAGAGATGGGATGCAACTCTCTCCTCAAAGCAAGCACAAGGCAATAAACAGGAATAGGAGCTAATAATTCTGCTAAAACGAAGGACTAAAAATAAGATGAAAGGGATAAGGAAGATGCTCTGCTGACAGGTTTGCCTTCAGATATGTCCCCTGAAGCACCAGCCTGCACTGGGGGCTGTGCAGTGCCCAGGGGGGGTGGCAGGAGCTGTGCAGAGCTGTCTCCCAGCTTTCCAGCCGTGTGCTGCCAATGGTGGGGCTTCCAGCAATGAAATCCAATGAACAGCATCTTGACATGGGAGTCTGGAAATCAAAACAAATCTTTGTGCAGATTTGCCTGAAAAAGAAAGCCTGGACTCACATTACCACTGTTTTCTTTCTAAATCTGTTTGTCTTATCTTTTAGACATGAAACAATTTGCTGGAGAGACAATTTTGCCATGAATATGTAAAATTCTCCATAGACCCCTGGGGGATGTCCTATATCATAATAAGCAAAAGAACTTAGATTAAAGTGTGAAAGTATCATCTCTCCAGTGATGTTACAGGCAGAAGTACATTTGTAATGCAAGTGTACGTATTTATGAATGCATATCAGAACACAAATGTACGTACGGTTGGGCAGGGTTAGGTTGGATATTACAAAGAAATTCTTTACTGTGAGAGTGGTGAGGCCCTGGCAAAGGTTTCCCAGAGAAGCTGTGAATGCCCCATCCCTGGAAGTGCCCAAGGCCAGGTCGGATGTGGCTTGGAGGAATCTGGGATAGTGGAAGGGGGTGGAATGAGCTGGTCTTTGAGGTCCCTTCCAACCCAAACCATTCCAAGGTTCTAGGATTCAGATTTCAGGTCTAGATGAGCATGTAGGTTCCCTGGCACGAAACTCCTGGCCCGTGTTCAGCAGTGTGGAGGGGCAGGGGCAGTCAGGGCCTGTCCCTGCTCGGTGAGTGGCCCCCAGCAGCTCCGGTGCCACGGCAGAGCCTGTGCAGGCAATGTCCCCTCAGGAGGGACACACGACTGGGCCAGGAGCACTGGGAGAGCAGCAGCAGCACAACTCCTGCCCTCATTATACACAGATCTAGTAACCTACTTTGCCAGAAAAAGCCCTGACTGAGTTGGGGTGGCTGGGGACCGGAGCAGCAGCTCTCTGTCTCGTACATCTTTGCACTGTCACTTCACCCCACTGAGATGCAGCCTAAGAAGCTAGGCAGGGAGGAATTTTTCATCTGCCTGGCACCGAGACCTTACAGCTGCTACAGCCTTTGATTTATTGCCTGCATGAACACCAGCTTCTTTTCCCATGGCAGAATGGCCTATGAGCAAAGTTCTGATGTCCTGGTGCGGTCACCCTCTGCTGTCACCCTCTGCCCCTGTGAATTCCTCCCCCCCTCACAGCAGGGCAGGAGACAGGGATGCTGCTCTGAACAGGTCTGTCAATGCAAGTTAAGCATTCCACAGCCACATCCTGGTCTCGGGTTTCAGTGGAAATCACTGATGCTCTGTTGATTTACATCAGCTACACTTCAGGGCTACTTTATTTTTGGAGAGCTGGACAAGGTGCTGGGAACAAAGGCAGGACCACTCAAAGGCCAGAGTTTGCCAGAGAAGTGACCCCTGGAGAGCTTGAGATCCTGGCTATGAGAGCTGGTGACCCTCACGTCTCTGTTTCCAGTTGAGCAGGCAGGTGTCACCTCCCTTTGCTTTAAATATCCAAACCAGAGACATTTACATATAAACTGTTTGAACCTCTGCTCCCTGAAGTCAAGGAAAAGAAAACAGAGCTCACATTTAAGCCTTTTCTCTGGAATGAAATGACATGCAACCTGTAAATGACTTTTAAGATAACTTCAATGTAGCCTGAATATGAAGTATTCAAACTTAATTATATGCACTGAAGAGCAAACAAAACTGTCTAAACACAAGCTTTCTCACGCAGTTTCATTTCCCAGCGACTCACATTGAAGGGATATTGTTTTCTTTCAGGCATTAACTGTTGAGATATAAAATTTCTGGACCAAAGCATCCATGCCAGAGAGTGGATATTATTTGTGAACAAACAACATATTGTTCACTTCATTGGTCAGACCTTTCCTATTACAAATAGACATTATGATAGCTGCTCCAGTGGCAGGCCATACAGCTCACAGTGTTTTCAGCACATGAACACCAGATCAGCTTCCTGTGGAGGTGTTTGTGCCTCCCAAACACCACAGGGACGACGCTGCTGTGACAAACACAGAGCCACACACACACAGAGGCACATTTAGCAGTCTTAAAGCCACAGAGAATTTCCAATACAGCAGTCATTTTCAGTAAAGCTATGCCACTGATTTAGCAAAGAAGAAGTCTTTCAGAGGGCCCTACCAGGTCAGAGCAAATCCCTTAGCAGCTGTGGGTCTTTGCCCTGCCTGCAGCCGACTTGGCAAAGCTGGAGGAACAGGAGGTTCCTTTGCCTCTGCTGGGTGCCTGGGTCAGCAATGTGAGTGATGTGCTCAAAACTCTTCTGGGATCTCCAGGGAAATTCTCCAGGAAGGAGCAAATTTCTGGCTTCAGGTGCCCTGCCATGTGCTGCTGGGAGTTATTCTCTGCAAGCTTTTGGCCTATGGCCCGCTTTCATTTTCCTTCTGTCAGAAGATGTCTTATTTGAGTTTGCAAACACCTCCTGCACATGCAAAACTTTGAACAAACTTAGTATTTGAAAACTTTTTCACCCAATTTTACCGCCCACATCTCCTGTGATCAGTACAGTCAGATGCTTGTTTTACAGTAAACTGCTGTTTTACAGTAAACAAGTATTTTGGTGTAAAAAGAACACCACAAAATCCATCCTATTAGATGCACTCCACTGTACATGGTAATCCCTTTCTGTTGTAATCAATGCAATTCAATTCACATTTTCTAGCTTTCCTAACACCACAGATCAGGTTCAGAAGCTGTTTGTCCTCGTGTTTGTCACCTAGAATACAGCCCCCAAAGCTGTATGTTTTTAGGCATACATTCTTTAATTTATGCTGATGATGCAGGAAGACAGAAGGATCCCCTTCCCCCTTCCATGCCTCAAAGTCATGCACCAAGTTTGTCTTTCCCACATCCCTGCCTGCTGCAAATACAAGATATCAGAAATGTTTGCTAATCAGTTCTTCTTGCAATCCCTTTGCAGAACAAGTGACCCAGGACAGTTTTTGCCCATCTGGCTTTTCACGAAAATGCCCGTCCTGGATGATGGCTAATTAGGCAATATAATAGTTTATCCTTCTAATGAACTGGTTTACTCAGCAAAGCAAACAGTGTGCTGGTGTATTTATTCGTGGCATTTACGTAACTGTTTGCACATAGGTGTTTCAGTGGCTGTGAAATAATTATGACATTGGATTAGCATAAACGTTGCATTTCGCAGCTCACGAAATGTCCCCTTTTGATTTTGGGGGCAAAAAGAAGTGGGAGGATGCTTAAACATTTGGGAATGAAGCACACTCATTAACTGTAGCTCAGTTTATGAACTTCAGAGGTTAAGCATTAGCTACAAAAAAATCTTTTAATCAAGATGGATCAAGCTTCTCCACTTAAACACATTATCCAAATTTGCAGTCTTCCCTAGTTAATGAGTCAGTCTGAATTAGCCTTTCAAAAGAATTAAGGGAAAAGAATCAACACTTTGATGGTGTTTGAAGCACAAGTTGAAGCAATTGAATCAACGTGTTAAATCTTAGATGAGATCTTTTAATCCGTAAAACAGTGATCGAGAGCTGTGTGACTGAAACCAGATGCAGTGGCTAATTTGGATGAATTATTCCATGCAGGGAGGTCCCCCTCAATAGCAGCCTGCCTGAAAGCAGAATTTGCTTATATTCACCCTGCTTGGAAAAGGAACAGTTAGGGTTGAAATGTGCCAGTTCTTGCTGGTGCATTCCCCTATGACTTCAAGATAGATTTTTGTTTTTTAGGTCAAGGTTTGTACCTGAATGTGTTGTGAAAACAAGACTTTGAGAGAGTCTCTTGGGAGTCTACCAGGGAGGGAGAATAAAACTTTTGTCTTGCCAGGTCTCTGGGACAAGGCCAGTTAAGAGATAGGCTCTCTGCACTCACACTGCAAACCTACTCTGAAGTTTACCCAGATCATTAATTTGGGAAATTCCTACAGCAGCACATCAGGAGAAATCCTGTCTCCTCTAAGAGTAGTTTAAAGGGACTATTTTAGCATATAATGGACCAGATCCCTCAAGATTCTTATGAGATCTTGAATGTGTTGGTTTAAAAGGAGCTGTTTGAGCATTTCCCTACCAGAATAAGCTGTTAAAAGGAGAAGTCATCAGCCTCCCTGGGTCCTTGTCCCCTGGCTGCCCACTCTGTGTGTGAAACTCCCTTTGAAGCAAGGACCACACTACTTTTGTTAGAAATTTCATTAGCGGTCAGAGTCAATTTCTGTAATTAAGATGTGATGAAACAACAACCAACCAAGCATTTTTTTCCAATAAAGTATTAACTTCAAAGCTATTTATATGCTTAAATGTGACCTGTAAAACCACCCATCCTTTGATGTTCTCCAACTGCGACTCTATTCAGTGACAAAGCTCAGAGGACAAATAAAAGTGGGCATCAAAACCTAGCTCTGAAAAAAGTACAGCTGTGTTCAAGAAGGGATAACTGCTCTTTTTATGGCTGCTGAAAGCTGCAGAAATGCACAAAACACTTCTGAACTAGGAGGTGCTTAGGAGCAGTGTGTTAAACCTGGCAGCTGGGGCTCTTGCCCAGAATGAAATACAGAAAGCAGTCGAGTCCAAAGCTGGCCAGGGTTGTTCCAGCCACAGGAGGGATGGAGGCACAGCACCACCACGCTCAGCCCTGGGCCTGTCCAAGGCCCTGCACACCTGGGATTGCACCCAGGAGCTGAGGAATGACCCAGGGATGTGTGTGAGATAACACACCGAGCTTGTTTGAGCTTCCTCTCACTCATTTAACAGGTTGCATTAATTTCCTCACTTGTTTCCTCTACTTTTTTTTCTCTCCTCATTCTCTAAGTTGTATCTAATCAGAACCCTGGACCTGGGCATCCAGGGGTGCCTGTCCTTGGCTGTGGAGCCCCTGCTCCTGGCCGTCCCTGCCTGGAGCAGGCTGCCCAGGGGCCTTCCAGGAGAGCAGAGGGGCTCGGGTGGGATGCTTGCCCTGCAGAGATAGAGACACGAGTGAAGGACAAGAGACAAAGCTTCAAGCACAGTTAGAAACAGTTTTTCCTTCCAGCAGAGGGAAGGGAAAAACAAAAAAGGGGGTGGGAAATGCCACGCAGAATAGAGAAGATCTGAAGAAAACATCACATAATGTAACCAGATTTTTGTGTGGGAGAAATGAGCATTGACAAAATTCACGTCTGAAGGGAATTTAATTGAAAGATTAAACATAAGTCAAGCCTAAGAGGCCCAAAAGCAGGATATCATGCTTTAAAAGTAGCAGGTCATGCCCTTGCTTAGAAGAGACTGTGTTTAACCACGTGCCTTGTACTGGCACAGACTGATTAAACTGCTTATAAGAATCTGAGGCCTCATTAACTATGAATTTTTAAAGTTTGTTTTTTATAAAAAGACAAAGTACATGCCAAAGCAAGTACAAGATGGTTATAGCCAATCTCTTTTCCAGCACACAGAGATATGCTCCACTGATCACTGACATTAAAAAAAATAATAATAATAGACTGCACTGGGTTTTAGAGGTGAGAAATGGCAAAGTGCTATTAGGTCAGCTTGCCCAGCTCCCAGCTGAAGCACACAGCTTTTGCTATGGATTGTTTACCCAAGTTTCTAGAAAACTTTCCCGTGGACTAAATAAAGTGTTGTATAATGTTCTTAGTAATACCAATATTTTCCCTGTGCTGAAATAGCTGAATGCATTTCTGTGTGTTTAAAATATTATTTCCCTGGTAGATATGGGTATAAGGTTCCCACAGCTTAAGAGCCCAAGACCAGCTCACATGGCTGCCTCTAAAAACTCAGCTGGCACTGATAGCCCTCCTGCCTCATCTCCTAGAGGAGAGGATTCGAGGGATATTTAGAGCTTGGCAGCTCAGAGAACCCCTGAGGAAGGCAGAGCAAGGGAACAAACTGTGGCTGGGGATGAGCACTGCAGCAGAGGTGGTCTCACCCCAGGACAGCCCCTTGTCCCCCTGTGGGCATAGGCAGGGACACGTTCCAGGCTCCCAGGTGCTACAGCAGCCTGAAAACAACCCCAGAGCCAAACAAGGAGCAAACAAGATGATTAAACCTTCACAAACATGGCCATGAGCATTAGCAGGAGCTTTGCTGAGCACAGCAAGGTACTGTTGAGAGACAAAAAACCCTCAATATTAATATTAAATCTTACAGAGTTTTCTTTAAAGAGGCATTTTAATATTGTGCTTCAGAGTTAGTAAAAGTATTATAAATTGCTGATAAATGCAGGCCACAGTCTGAACAAGTGGTTTAGTGCATGAGGGAGTTTCCAGCAGCCCTGGGTGCAGCTCCATGTGGCCCCAGCAGGTTCCACGGAAGAGTAAAACTGTAATTCTGTTTGTTTCAGGTTTCTTTTTTTAATAAGGATAAGGAATGAGATAGAAATTGTGAGGGTAAAGAGCTGAACTGTTAGCATATGACTTGTGTGATTAGATTAATGAAATGCCAAAGGATCCAGGTCTGGACATAACAAGAATATAGAAACTGCAATCATGCTTCATGCTGTGAGGGCAACTAGAAAACCAATGACATATTTTAGCAAATATTTTCTTTATCTACAATAAGAAAAAAAAAACAGTAACAAAGCAATGTTATCTCCCTTCATTGTCTCCCTTAGAAAAGACTGAGTTGCAATAACATATTTCAGCTTTGTTGAGGTAAAATCAGTGGTAAATTGATATGAGTACAAGTCTTACCTTTCTTTTGATCATAGGAGACTTGTTTTTTAACAGTCAAAATCTAATATATTTGAGTGAACTAATTTAGCAGAGAATTATTGCACTGCTGATTGCATATTTTTATAAGTAGCAGTTATTAGTTGTTTTCTGTCTGCTTTAACACTGCCAAATTAATTTAACAGTAGATAAATAATGATACGTAATGACAATACAAATGTTACTGTCCAATGACACAAATATCTGTAAATCCTAGAAAGGATATTTATGTTGCTGAAATAAGTCATTTTAAGGGTGACTAACTCTCCTCCTGGCCTTAGATTTCCCCACCAGTCAGAAGATTCTTACTAATTGTTACAATTTAAAAAGCTCTCAGCACAGCGTCCACAAAACCCCACAGAATTTTACAATCGTTTCTCTTGAATTTTTGATTCTAAAAATAAAATCAATTTCATTCACACCAAAACTCAGAACTGAGAATTTCTGCATACCTGAAAGAAACCAATTGTGTGGTATAGTGAATCTTTTTGGTTTATCATACCAAACACATATTAATAGCCCAGAAAAAATAAGCACAGAAAAAGGGGGTTGTGCTGCTGTTTTTCCTGATAAAGAAGTTAGTCCCATGTCCATGTGGCAGCAGCTGATCCCAAGGGATGCAGCCAGCAGGCAGATCCACACTGGAACATTCTGTCAGTGGGAGCAGCTGCTGGCTCCCTTCTCCCTGCAGGATAAGCAGGCTCCCTGAAAGTCCCAGGGCTGCTCTGGAGATTGTTGATGCCATCACTCTGTTTCTACCTTTCCAACGAGTGTCCTTGCCCTGGCTCAGGCTCTGTTGAACAAAAATCTGCATCTTGGGCTGGTCCAGACACGCGGCATCCTCTTGCTGGCCCCTGGGGTCCGGGAGAGGGGACGAACACTCAGGGCTGTGCTCGGGGCTGGAGGCTGCTCTGCCACGCAAGGCTGCAGGGAGATGGGATTTGCCACATCCCAAATGCTGCTCACCACTTCACGTTGAGGCTTCACGGCCCTGGGTGCTCTGCAAACGCGCACACAGAGGAGATCAGAGCTGCACCGCGGCACGGGCTGTGCCTCCCACCACCCCAGCACAAACGTTGCCAGCCCACGGGCAACCCCAAAGCCGCTGGTTACCCCAAAGAGCTGCGGCTTCTTCACTTGGGATGCAACGATTGCTGTGCCCTGGCACTCCTGCAGGAGGTGAGACTGATCCTGCCATTCCCTGGGGTGAGAGCGGCCAGCAGAGAAGCTGCCAAGGCGCTTCAGACGCCACTTGCCTCACTCCACGGGGTATTTAAATGCAGCGTCCTAGGATTGATAAAAGCCTTGGACCAGTGTTAGGGGAGGGTTATCTCGGCACTGGCTCTGCTGCCCCTGCAGGGAAGGCAGCCTGTGGGGAGCCCTGGGCAGTGGTTTGGCAGAGGCCGAAGGTTCAGCACAGCCGCAGCCATAACTTGGTGCTGGAGCGAGCGCTGGTCATGGTGGGGCCATCGGTGCTCTACAAATACTGTCATCACAGCTCTGGGAAAGTCCTTCTTAATCACCTCAGTATCTACTAAAATGAGAATTGTCACAGCAATTAAGACTAATTAATAAATAATAAATTATAATAAGAGGCCGACGTGATCTATTTCAATACAACGAAATAGAAGGTTTTACTAATTACTCATTATGGCCTAGTTAAATATATTCATTTATCTGGAAATGTAAAAGCCCATATTCCAGGAGGATAGCTACCTCACAATTTTTATCTTCTTTCTCCCTCTCTTGAAAAGATAAATGCTGTTGTACTTAATCTCTTTGAAAAACTGCTGAAGAAAAAGCCAGGAATAATTAGATCTGATGGGGCTGTAAACATTTTCAGAGAAAAATAGAATCCCCTTCAGAAATCATCAAAGTAATTATTAAACTACAGGAGCTCTAAGCTTGAGAACAAAGTAAGAGAAGATTATTTGTTTTGGAGGTTATTCTATTTTGGTCAGAAATTGCTGCATAGTCTGTTTCTTATTTTACTTTATTAATGTTCTTTGCAGCATGGTATTAACCTCCACTAAACTGTTCCTTCTCAGTCTGCTCTTTGCTGTTCAGAATAAACTGCACCTGTTTCTACTCACATATCCCTGTTAGACATTGTGTTGTCTCGTTACAGATGGACTTTCGGGTGCAGGACCAGTGCCAGAACCACACCAAGCCCCAGGGCAGTGCTGCAGGGCTGGGGTGACTCTGGGGCTGGTGCTGCAGAGTGCCCTCAGGAGCCACAGCACCCCAGCAGTGCCACGGCTCCTGGCTGTGTTTGCAACTCATCACACAGGGACAGGCAAAGGAGCTGTGGAATAAGCTTTACTGCCAAGTCAAGATCAAGAGATTTCAAGGTTGCTCAATTCACAAGAATACTTTTTTTTTTTAATGTTGTGAAGTCCCTTATAAAATGTGTTTATAAACTACTGCCAAGTCTCTAGCATATTTCTGATATCAAGGACTAAGGGATAGAATTTTCAAACAAACAAATAACAAGCTCAGCTACCATATGCAGGAGGAGCAACCTTCAAACCAAGTTTCTCACAACCTTAGAATACAGCCATTGAAAAGTATCTTTAAAGTTCCAATGCACTTTGCCTCTCCCCTAATGGTCACATCTAGATAATATTTTGGGGGTTTTCTGATTTCATTCCCACTTGAGCTGAACAAACATGCCCACACAGACCTATCTGAGTCCTTGCTCTGGTATCAAAGGGTCTTTCTGCCTGAGTTTATTGCAACAAATAAAAATCAATGCATTTTAAATGGAAAATCATTTCCACCTGAATTGCTGTAGATACAGATGTGAAACAACATTAGTCACAGCTTGCTGAGTGACAGGCATTTTTGCCTTGCTGCTGCTGCTTTGTGACTAACACTTCATGAGCAAACAACTGCTTTCATGCAAATAGAAAGCCTCAATCTCCCCAAGTACATGGAAACCATCACTGCAGAATGGGAATGACTCACATTAATGCACTGCATTTCATAACAGCCCCGTGAGATACCAAATTGTCAGATGATAAGGATGTGAGGCGCGGAGATTAAATGATTTAACTAACTCCTGTAGGCTGGTTTTTGACAGAGCCAGAAAATTAATGCCGAATGTCTCAGTCCCCATTCAATATTTTAACCTCAACATTAGTCGTTGCAATATTAGAGCAACCTCTCTTCCCAGCACAGTGATAGAGGATGCAATGGGACATTAGGGATTCCTGCAGATATCAAATCCCCTCTCCAGTAAGGGCTTTGCTTCTTTTCTTTCAACCTGTGCACACACTGGGCATAGCAAGACCAGGCACATAAATACACAACAGCAATGTCAGGTCTCCAGCTCTTGGGCCAAGTGTTAAACAATTTTTAATATGTAGGTGAGGCCTTGGCTTTCCTTTGAATCTGGCAGATGAGACTTTCAAAAGCATAATGTCCAACAGGATTAGACGGGGCCTCACTCTGCCCTTCACCACAGAGAAACCTTCCAGCTGCTCTTTCCCTGCCCCTGGGAGCTCTCTGTGCCTGTCCCAGCCTCACCTTTGCATGACATGACTGTGTGGCTCACACCATTTGCCTGCAATTCCCGGTGTCTGTGCCACATTTCTGGCTGGTTCACTGATTTTTCTGGGCCTTTCTTCCCTCCCTGTTATTTCTGGGGAGGGGAAAAAAGCCCTGTTACCCTGGTGTTCACTGCAGTGAAGGGCCTGGCAGCCCCTGCGCAGCACTGGGCATGTACAGACTATCACAAAGGACCCCTGACGTGTTTGTTTTACAAGCCAGTCATTTGGAAAAATAGATTAAGGGTTTTTTTCAGCTGAAATGGTTCTAATTTGTTTCTAGATTGGAATAACAAATAAACAGAAACGAACCTGCCAGGTACAATCTCTTCAAAAGAGGTTCAGAAGCTGGGTTTTAATTGTTTTAGTTCTTAAGCATGCAACACTGGCTACATAAAACTATAAATCACTGGATTTTTATGACTTACGTAATATTTTTCCACAATGCACACAGAAAAAGGCAACAGCTAAAATAACTTAAACCACGGAGCAGCTATTTCTTCATCCCACTTACTTCCACTATTCAGCAAAATGAATAAAACTTTCCAGACTACCTTGCTGGTATCACATTCAAGTTTCCTGAGCTTTTCTGCCTTGAACTGTGTATTGGACCAAGAAATATTTGTAGAAATCTTTGGAAAACAATGCCCTGGTTTCAGTACATCTACTGAACCTAGCAGTGGTTCTTTGACTCCAAGAGTCATGGCTCAATCTCACGCTGATTTGAATAAAGTTCAAGTAGTATTAGTATTTATCAGCCAGTAAAAAACCTGCTTTCTTTTAAATTATTTTAACAAGCATCGAGATCTCGGTGTTTTGCAGTGTTGCTGGCTGCAACATCTTCAGAGCTGCATTGGTTGCAAGGCTTTTTTCTTTTTTCCTCAAGTAATTGAGCTGGTTTGCTAAAGCCAACCTGTTTAAAAGGAGGGTATTGATTCAAATTTTTTGATGGAAAGGTTTCTGGGGACAGACTAAGGAAAAAAAAAAAGAGCCTGAATAAAATGTCTGACCCTCTTGAGTTGCAAAATGGGTGCTTTGACTGAATCCTGATCCAAAAATATGTTTGAAAGTGTGAGTGGAAAATGGTATGGAAATAGAAAAAGAAAAATCTACAAAAGATGTCACAAATTGAAATTCCCATTCTTCAGCCATCTCTGCTTCTGGAGGCTGTTATATGTGGACTAAAGAATGACATTATGAATCATAAAGTACTTAGAATAAAAATATCAAAGAACTCAGATCAAATAAGTGGTAAGTGCCCTCCAGTAAGATTAAATGAAATTCTCTTATGACAATTACAGTTTAACAGTACAGCAGACATTTTATGCAATTCTATAATAATTTGTAATTTTGCAGTAGATGGTTATCAAATTTTTCTTCTGTAGATAAATTGACTTCAAAGAGATTGTTGCCAAAACACCTTTCTATTTCCTTTTATGTTCTGTTATTAAGAATCCCAAAAGATCCATTCATTAGACTTAGTCAAATTGTTCAATGTTGAAAAGGAATCAGGAAACAATTCTATAAGGTGTGAGATTAGTTATGACTAATAACCTGAACAGAAATTCAAAGTGATGAGCCACTGGTATCTTCCAACATATATGAAACCTGCTATCTGAAGTGTCACAGCACTTTCAGAATGATGCTGGTTTGAGAGCAACCCTTGCTTTGTTAAAGACACATTTAAAGACATTTATATAGAGCATATTTTAAACAAGAAACATCTGTGAATAAGTTATAGTAGAATTCTCTATGCCATAATTTGTTTGTGTGGAGAAAGATTTTAAATCTAAACAAAGACATATCGAGGAACTTTGTGGTATCCTGGCTTTGTGCCATTATTCTCAGCTAAATCTGTTTGCATTAGTGGGGTTTGGCTTATATGGTCAAAACAATTGCAATTTATAGAGGTATCTTTTGTACAGCTCCTGGAGAAAAGCAATTAATTTGCAGTAGGTTACAAGGTTTAGATGTTCAGTACCATCCATAGTCCCAATGGAGAAGCAGTCTGCACACCAAGGTAGGAAAATATTAATAATTCAGGGAGCCCACACCAAAGACCAAGGTGCCTGCTATTTTTACTGTCACAGGTGAGCAGACTTTGAATAAGTTGAATTCATGCTTAGAAATCTGCTTCAATACTTCAAGATCGGATGGCTGAAATAAAAATATTGTAATTGCCAGTAGGTTACAATAAAGTGCCTTTCATTAGAATAGATGAGGAGGTTACAGGTAAATCAGATCCTACACTGAAATGTCAAATGGCAGCTGACATCGTTCACCACGGAATTGAAAGCTGCTCATAACACAAGAACAGAAATTTAATTTCAACCTATTTCAATGTAAATTGATCTTTAAGGGTCATTACATAAAATAATCTTTAGAAATGTGGTTCTAAACATGCCCGGAAACAGCTATTGGAGTCTTTGCAAATGACATCTTTACTTGATGAAGGGAAGTTTACATAACCTGATACAAGAGCTGTTCACAGCCCTGGTAAAATTAATGCACAGGGGTGTAATTTCAACTCAAAAGGTTCTTTTTAATTTTGTGTATTATGCAGGGACAACAGTGAAAGTTCTGAATAAGTTACTACTTTACCATCTCTAAATAAGGATTCAAAGCTACATCCTATGCACACACCTCCTGCATAACCTATAGCAAAGGCATGTCGGGGTCTGACTGAAAAACAGGAACTCTTTTCTCAGGAACCTTTGAAGGGGAATTTTGTCTCTTCTCTATCACTCTATTAAATTCTCACAGTTTTCAAACCTTCTTATTGTTTAAATGAACTCCTAGAAGTTATGCATACCAGCAATTTTTACACCATGGAGTATCTTCCCTTGTGACCACTTTAACTCAAGTTTGGCTGCATCCCAGAAACAGATCAAGCCTTCCTTCCTGCACAGGTAATTAGCAGCAGTCTAATTTCTCAGGAGAGAAATCTCATCTTGGTCAGCACTGGGAGCCATCAGAACCTTTTCTCACTCCAGACATAGGCAAGCATGTAAGCCTAGAAGACAGCAGAGAAACGGCTGTCATATATTGTTCTGGAAGCTTAGCAGGAAGCCCTTGTTTACCTCCCATAATTAACAGAGAAGAGCCCCTGGTGGCTCTATCACACTGCTGGCAAATAGAAAGAGAGAAGGCAAAATAAATCTGCCCTGCGTGTGCCTGGCATTGTGCAATTCACAGCTGAAAGCCTGTGGCAGAGGCAGTAATGAACCGTTCAGGCCGCAAGTGAGATCTAAACGAAACCCGCTGCTGGTATTTTTAACTTTCGGCGTATAGAAAAAGAGGACAGAAAAGACGCCAGTCTCTTAGACAACTCCAAATCTGTTGGATCTGGCCAACAAGTAGGATCCTTGGCTGAAAGCCGCAACTCCTTGCCAGTACTCTGAGTCCTTGGCACCGCTCTGGGCTGGGGGCAGCCGGGCACGCTCTGTGCCGGCGCTCGCTGCAGAGCGGCAGCAGGGCAGGGAGGTTTGTCTGCGAGCCCTGCTGCAGCCCGGCCCCGCACACACAGCCCGGCACCGGCCCCGGCCCCGGCCCCGCACACACAGCCCGGCCCCGGCCCCAGCCCCGCACACGCAGCCCGGGCCGGCCCCAGACCCGCATACACAGCCCAGCCCGGCCCCAATCCCGNGCCCAGCCCCGCACACACAGCCCGGCCCCGGCCCCAGCCCCGCACACACAGCCCGGCCCCCGCCCGGCCCCAGCACGGCCTGGGTGCCCTGGGCACGGCTGTGCGATTGCAGCAGCCAGAGCTCCTTCCTCACGGCCTCGTGGGCAGGGCAAGGCAGAGCAGTGCTGCAGGACACTGCGCTTCTGCAGAGGCCACTGTACAAACACACTCTCAGGCTTTGTCTGGGGGCAGGAAGGGACGTCCAGGGTTTGCCCAGATGTCTCTGACAAACCCAAACATTGTTTACTGAAAGGTTTCTCTCCTCTGAGAACTCTGATTTCTCATCCTGAATTGGAGTCCAGTTAAGGGTAATTTTACCATTCACGAGTGTTTGCTTCAGCCATTAGTCTCTTGTGTGGCAGTTTGTCAGATGATTTCAAATTAGTAATTATTAAGTACCCATCATCTGCTCAGTTCCACTTCTCTGGCATAACTGCAATTCAGGGACCAAATAACAGGAAATCAGGAAAGACAAGGCTGGCGGTGCTTGGAAATGAATATTGTTTTAGGGATGTTGTGCATATCCACAGTCACCCAGATAAATGAAAGTCAGTTGCTGGGATGTTTGGAGCAGAAGCCAGTCATGAATAACTGAAACACTGAAATAAAGATTTCACCGGTGCTATTGTCATTTGTTTGCTTCTTTTCCAAAAACTTAAAGGGAAGAAAGAACAAAGCAAGAAAGGGAATATTAATTTAAAAGATTTCAGACTGTACTGAAAGAATAGCAGAGAGGTGTGAAAGACCGATAACTTCTACAGCTCCAGCACACCAAGCTGTGCAGCTGAACACACTGAAACACAGAGCAAACCAAATAACCATGCAGGAACAGCACATCCAGCTGCAAAGTGATCTGCAGTACAGCAACACAGATTATGCTTAATGAAAACAGGGGAGGACGGAAAGAACGAGAAGGATGAGAGGCAGAATAACGCATTCACCTCTTAGACTGTTTTAGTCAAATCTGAATTGCTAACACGGAGAGAGGAGTCATTCTCTGCCTCATTCATCACCATTCCTGCCATGCTTATAACGTGTTTTAACTGCTATTACAGTAATTGAACGAACGAGGCTGTTTCCAAAACAGATTTGATGTGTTGATGCGGGAAGTTGAACAGCAACGACCCAACCGAGCGCACTCGCAAAGAGAGCTGCAGCGAGGGAGCACAAGGTCCAGCCCAGCTCAGCCCAGCCCAGCCCATCCCAGCCCCGTTCCCGTCCCGTCCCAGCCGGGCGGGCTATCGGAGCGCAGCCCCGGGCGGGCTATCGGAGCGCAGCCCCGGGCGGGCTATCGCAGCGCGGCCCCGCGCTGACTCCTGCCGGCCACCCCCGCCTTCAGCTCCAGGGTTTGCTTGTGCTGCATCCCTTTTGCCCGGTTCTAAACCCCGGAAAGCATCAGGTGTGCAGATAGGATCCCTGGAGGGTGGGGTGCGGGAGCGTTCTTTGGCCTCTTTGGCTTGTTTCTGTTTTTCCCTTTTTTCCCTTCTTTTCTTTTCCCCCCTGCCTGCTCTGCTCTCACAGACACATGTCCATGTCCACGTCACACACGTGGCGGCTTCAGCCCCGCAGAGTTGGTACAGAAAGGAAAGGGCAGCAGCGCTGTGAGCCTCTGCTTCTGTCCCCCACTGTGATCAGCACTGCTGCCACAACCCAGCGCAAAGTCTAAAACGGAGGAGAAGCTGAAGTTTTTGGTTTGTGTGGGAGGCTTCTTGTTTGTTTGTTTTGCTGGGCTTTTTTCTTAATTGAAAGTGCTGCATGTGAAGCCACCAAAAAATAATGGAAACCTTTGAAATCTGTGCGATATTGTAGACATGAACTGAAGTCCAGCGGAGCACTCACAAGTTGTGCTGACATTACTTTGTGCACTGGTTTTCATCTGTTTACTGATGCTCTCTACTTTGTTGATGCCCTTTCCACAGTGTGACTCTGAACAGAGAAAATATCCAAGCACCTCAGGGAAAAACTCTGAAGACCGTAGATTTCAAAAAGCTTTTTTTAAATCTCTCTTCCTCCCTCCCTCCCTCCCTCTCCCACCTTACCAAATGCTTTTTACGAGTCTATTAGCTTCATTAAAGAGTCAAAAGAAAATCCATCAGCACACTAAGTGTTTTCTCTCTAGTGATTCTGAGATATTTATGGACTTGAAAGATGCACATTTAGGACACCCCAGATAGTGATAAGAATGTATAGACTTAAGACTCTCTATATTTCTAACTTAATGAGTTAGAAATATTTATCTATTAATTAGTTGATATCTATTAATTGGTCCTGCAAAACAGTAATTTATGCTCTTTTCCAAATCATCTTTAGTTTCAGCAAAGTTTATAGTAGCTACTCTGGCACCTTCTGTGAGAGAAATGTCTTTAGTGCTGAGGATTATTGTGTCTCATGAGCTGCCTCAAGCTGCGTGCACAGAACCGGTGAGTGCTCACCCAGCAGCCTGGTCGCTTTTGGCATTAAAACCTCCCAACTTCCAAAGATTAACTCTTCTCCAAAGGTGACTGTGCCACCAGTGAAGGGCATCTGTGATTAAACCACTAAACGCTTCTTGTCTGTGTGAGCTATGTGTAGGAGACCAGGGCACATGGGAGATTTATGGATATTTCTCATTTCCTGTGTGCCAGTTGCCAGGAGCAAGTAGAGTTCAAGAGAAAA
The DNA here is from genome assembly GCA_013398055.1 of Ifrita kowaldi. Lineage (NCBI taxonomy): Eukaryota > Metazoa > Chordata > Aves > Passeriformes > Cinclosomatidae > Ifrita > Ifrita kowaldi. Next base: position 504,829 of record VZRS01003312.1, on the reverse strand, counting down.
CACCCTGGCCTTTGCCAGGCAAATGTGGGATGGGTTCTGCCAATGCTGAGCAGCTATTTCCAGACAACACAGGAAAGAGCTGTGCTCAGCTCTTTCACTTTTTGAATCAGTGGATTATACAGAGGTGTCGTCTGCATCACAATGTGGTTCTAGGGCAAAATCAAAACAATTATTTGACCCAATGTTCACCAGGGAAATTGTTAGTCCATGTCTAGGAGAAGGCATTGAGGACACCTGTTTATCAGCTCTTCCATGTTCGATAATTTGGATATTTATTTGTTGGTGCAATTGTTTCCAGTTTCCATATGAAGCACATGGCACAGAGCTGGGAACACGAGGTTTTGGCTAAGATGACAGCACTAATGCATTTTCCTCCTCTGAGCTCACATAACTGTAGCCTGTGACATCTGCAATCCCTCGGTAAATAATCTGGCATGCTTCGCGACTTCCACTTTAAGAAGTACTCAGCTATACTGAAGCATAAATGTAATATCTTCCATTCACATAACATCTGTCATCAAAGAAAACCCTTTAATGGTTGAGAGATTTTACTGGGAGCACAGATGTCTTGACGTTTATGCCCTGTATGAGCAACTTCACGTACATGGATATGCAGACACCTTTTAGGCTGCATTAACAGCACAAAGAGGGACTTTGCAGGAGAGAGGAAACACAAGTTAAGTGACAGGAATCGTCTTGGCAGCACAGCATCCTGCTATTGCCTGAAGTGGATTTCGTGTGGTTAATCCATGGTAAGAATATTCATTTAAATGGTACTTTGAGGATTTGAATGACAGCAAAGGATCTTAATCACTTATTTGTCACTGAGAGACAAATTCCCTGCCTGCACCTTTCCAACTCCAGAGGGGACCCTGCAGCTCAGCCCACCAGCTGCAGCAGGACAGCCAGCGCTGCTTTCTGCAGGCCTGCACAGGCACACAGGCCGGCGGTCAGCCACTGACCGCTGCAAAGCCTGTTTATCTTACCATTTCTGCCACAAATTGCTGCTTGAAGGGTTGCATCAGAGCAAACCCTCAAATGACATTAGCCTTGTGTCTATTTAAAGATTGAACCAGGACTAAACTTGTAGTGTCGTGCACCGGGGACAAGGGCCAAGGTCATTTCAGAGGGAGCTGGTTTGAACATAGACATAATTCCAATCTCAATTAACACTTATAGTGCATCTCTTAATGATTAAAGCACTGAGGTTTTATCGCAATCACTGGTATTGCAAGGAAAAAAATAATATCATTAAGCTCTTTGCTGTGACAAGTTGCTACAATCTTACCAGGAGAGATTTTTAATCTTCTACCTGCGGCAGTAATCAGACAGAAATTTCAATTTTTAAGATGAGCTTTCACCTCACTGGAAATGAATTTCAAAGCAGCTTTGCAAGTTCCACTGTTTTCCCTCGGTCCCTAAGTAGAGAGCAATTATTGATTGAACTAATTTCTTTGGAAGACAGGTCAAGTTTCAGGTTAAACTGCAGCTAGTAAGAAATGTAGTCTCATGCAAAAGAAGAGACAGAGAGGGATTAGCAGTTTACAATTCACTTTCTTACAGGTACGTGTTCTGTGTCAGCACTTGCTCACCATAAATCTGCATGGTTGGTGTGTAACAAACTCCTTTTAGTTGATTTAGAAAATATAAATAACGCTCCAGTACGTGCACCCGCTTTTCATGGAATCACAGGTTCCTCAGGAGGCCTTCCAAAAGCCTGATCAAAGCTTTTCCTGTACCACTCAAGCTGCAAGGGAGAAGAGTGCTTGCTAGGGCTGGTGCTGCTCCTGGGTGCTGCTCCTGGGACAGGGGTTCTACAGGAGCTGCCCCAAAGGGAAACCACAGGCACTGGAGTCCCTTTGCTTTGTGAAGCCTCTGTGCACGCACCTGAGGTCCTGCTCCATCTCCCTGTGTCCCACTGCTCATCGTTCCAGGGGAACCAGGAACGTCACAGGCAAAATCTTCAATTTGAACATGTGTTTTTTCACTACGTGTATGAATGGGATCTTACGACTGCAAAATGTTTAGGTCCTGTTAGCTTTTAGTGCAGCACATTTACTTCTTGATTTCTAAAGGCAGTGGCAGGAGTTAATAAGAATCCCCTGACCAGTAGCACTATTGATAATGTTGGCAGCTGATGTAATAATCCATATGGTATTCAGAGTTACAGCAAAGAGTGTAAAGACTTCAGTAGGGTTGTCCCCGGGCTGAAATGTGGAGGCCAAATACAAAGTCTGGGAAAAGATTCCTTCTAGAGGTGTATGTGTGTGAGACTCACAGGCAAAACACTCTTTAAAAACAGCTCCTGATTTTTTATTACCTTTTTTTTCCAAAATACATTGTACGTATTCTCTAGGGCTGAGAACACATCCAACCAAGAGCATCCATTTATACTGCTGAAGGGACAAATTCCAATGGAAAGGGATCACTGTGGCTTTGGAGAAACTGGTTCTCTCAAAGCTTTCTCACAGCTCTGGAAAATTGCATCTCTTGGTTTTCATTTCTGATCCTCAAAACAGTCTGGTCTGAAAAACAGGGATTTTGGAAGACATCCTTCTTCCTGCATGTACTGTATTCTCTAAGTTTTCTTTCCCGATTAACTATAATCCAGCAATATTAGAAGATCTTCTCTGCTTATCTTTCTGCTGTGTGGCTCCTCTCAGAAGGATACAAAAAAAATTGTCTGAAGAAGACAAGTTGCCTCACCTGCTGCCATTATCCCTCCAGAAGCCAAGATAATACCAGCATCAAGGCAAAGCACTTGAAATTCAGGTGGCTGAATGGAAGCAGCAAATCAGCAGCTGTGGACAAGCAGGGGCTCCCTGAGAGAGAAACAGAGGGGCTGCAGAGCATAGCCACCCCTAGCACCTCCCTTGGGGCCAGGAGGAAGGAATGCAACAGGGTTACCTCTGACAGCTGCCAAATACAAGGTGGGGAGGGTTGTAAGATATTTATGTATCTGAAGTCATGTTTCTTGTACTTGCTAGTCCCCAGTGTAGGGAGTTATAGGCAAATATTATTAAAATACCAAACTGTCTACTAAAAGAGGATGTTGAGTCAGGCTCCAACCCATATTTGGAACTATTAAATTATGGAGCAGCACCGATGCTATCTGCTGACATTTCATTCAGCAGAAAAACTTACTTAAGGAAAGCAGTAATGCTGCAAAAGAAATTGAGGTCAGCGTGACTAGAGACCTACAAGAGGAAAGTGTGGGTGCAGTGTGGGGTGCCAGCTTCCCATGGGTCAGATATTGATGGAAGACACTACAGTATCACAGAGGTAGCTCTGAATTTAGATTGAGTCCATCTGACAGGGACAATAACACCTGGAAAACCCAGCAAGGTGGGAGCTGGGAGGCCCCGTCAGCCACACAAACTCCTCCAGCCACCTGCAGAGGGAACCTGGCAGCGTATTAATCTGCTGCAGAGTCAGATCCAGCCCACATGGAGTTGCTTTTTATAACCAGCTATAATCCAGGTCGCCCACTTCCTCCGAAAAACCTCGGCTTTCTCTTTTTCTCTCTTTTCTCTTTTCACTTTCCTGCTCCAGACTGAAAAGTGCTGTATTGCCACAGAGTCAGTTTGGAATCAAAGCAGAGGCCGTTTCTGCCATGTGCGCGTCGGAGCTCCACAAAGACAGGGAGATGAGGGAGCAAAACTGATATGACAACAAAGAGTAACATCAAATCTAACAAGCCAGTGGGAACGGGAAGCGATCGGGGGTAGGCACTTTAAAATGTTCTCTGCAGGTGTGAGTTAGACATGCTGCATGTTTTGACTCCTGGGAGTTGGTACTACAAACATTTTGAAGTATAGCCACTTTAAATGCCACAGGAACCTCTCAGCCTGGATCTGAAAATCCATGAATTTAGGACGCATGCAGAATGAATTTTCAGAAGCATCTCTGTTCCTTAACTTTTAGAAATTAAATCTCCTGGACAGTGAAAGGTTATTTTGGATCTATTGTTTTACACAGAATGTGATACAGCTGGGCAGGAAGGCCAGAGGTTCCCTAAGCCCTCTGAAGTTTAAGGGAACTCAAAGTCCAGAGTTAATATTCCAGTTTAGTTTAATGCTGTGCTGTTGAGGGTCACAGCCACAGCTGTAATCTTCCACCCTCCCCACTGTGCCATAGCCCTGTGCTGAGCCCTTGCCACTGACAGGACAGGATTTTGTCACTGCTCTGCAGACCTTTGCACGTGCTATGTGGCTGTACAGAACAGGTTCCCCACCGCCTCACACCTCACACAGAGCTGCCCTCACTGCAAAGTGCAGCTTAAGAAGTTGGTGTTTCTGCTCTCTCAAAAGAAATTGCCTAGCTGCCTACACTTGCGCTACAAACCTGGTTATTGTAATTGTTATAACCTGTATAAACAGCCAGCCTCAGTTACCCACTAAGGAGGAAAATAATCACAAAGAAGGGTTGATTCATACTGCTTTATAATCTAATTATAATTAATTTTTTAAATATTTGTTTACTTCTAATACCATTATTTCCCTTACATCAGCATTTCTTGTACTAGCACATACCACAGATCTCAAATGTGAAGTTGAATATTATCTTCAGCCATAGAAACAGCAGCCTAAAAAAATCAAGTTCCTAAATAGACCATGAATTGTGTACATGCTTATGGCAAAGACATCCAAGCAAGTTAGATATGCTTACAGTGATACAAGAGTTCCATTTACAGAAGTATAATTTCTTTGGATGACTTTTGCAGAATTATTTCCTACCTTGTAAGTGATAAAAACACATCTGTGACCTCCAAAATGTTTATGCTGTTTGCCATAAGGGAGCAGATGAGCTGATTGGAAGCTTGCATGCTTTCAATTCCTAGCTATAGTACTACTGTATTATTGAAGAGTTCTTTGAGGTCTTCTCTGTGCTTTTAAAAGAAAGAATATGAAGAGCCTTACTTATGATATGGAAGTTTTTATTTCAAACATTCCAATATTTATTCAGTGAAGTTGAAAGGTAAATACTGAGCAGTGTTCCATGGTTTTCTCAATTTAAGATAAGGTGAAAAAACAGACTGATTGAGGAAATGGAAGCCTCATTACAATTAATATCCCTGACCCCTCTGTGCTGACCATCTTGCTACCAAGATGACCAAACCTGCTACTGACCCCAAAGTAAGCAGTGCTCAGTCTCTGTGTAGAATTCTACAAGCCAATTTTCCACTTACAATACTCTGGCGCTAATTTAATTCTTATCTAAGGTCACATAGTAGGATTATATGGATTATAACTGTGAGAAAAATGTAGTTTCAAACCTGTGGAAAGGGCGAGTGATGGCAGGGGGTCTCAGTACTCCAGAGAACTAATGTTTGGTGTTACTTCAAGGGAAGGGCTGGCACAAGAATGTTTTCTTTACTCAACTGGTTTCTCCCATCCTCTGTCAAAAGACTGATTGAGTTCAAATTCAGGTATTTCTCACCATCAGAAATAACAGTAGAGCTGCTGAGAGGTTACTGCTGTCAGACAGACCTTGCTGCAGCTTTCCCTTCACTGTCAGTCTGGGTAGGAGTGGATAAAGCATACAGATCCCTCTGGTTTCTCAAGCCAGGCAGAGGCTTGACCACCTCAGCAGACCCTGCTCACAACCACCCTGCCCTGTATTTGTGGCAAGGTGCAAGAAGAGTTTTTGCTCCCTATTTACACAGTTATTATTTTAATCCTTCCCACAAATCCCCAGGAAGGTTGTCATTATCCCAGCTCACTCATGCACCAGCGGCCCCGCCAGTGCCACATCACATCTCCTGCAACATGCCATCCGGTGCTCCCATGTCTTCCTAGGAGAGAGTCAGTATATTCAGGAGTAGGTTTGACAGCTTTCAAGTTGACCTGAACAAAATTTTTAATTCGCTTTTGTACGTTGCCCTCATTAGCCTTTCATCGTCCTCCCTGCCAGAGCTGCCTCTCTATTCCATGGATGAATTCCCACAGTATTTCTGGATTTTCAGACTCACCACCCCCTCCCTTTCCTGGTAGTCATCACGCCAATGTCAAACTCAGACTCCAGTTTTCTACATTTCCAGCTGGCTCCTAACCAGCTCCTTGCCACTTCATCTATCTCTGACCTCCCACGAGCCCTGCAAGCCCTGCTCCCCTTCTTCCAGTGCTGTTCCTGTTGAGACTCATGTCGATCTCTTGCAGATCTCCCCCACCACAGCACCAGTCTGATCCTAGGTAGATCCTCTTGTCACCTGATAATTATGACTTCATGAAAAAAACTGAATCTTTATGTTCCTCATATTTAATTGCTGACTAATGGTACATAAAATTTATTATAAATATTTTAAATCCATTATTTTTCCTATTACATATACACAGATCATTGTACTCAGTTAATTCTAGCAAGAAGGATGTAGGGAGAGACAATCTGCATGAAGGAGAACACAATATAAAGTGACACAGAATTTAAAATGGCAATGGGAGAGACGGGGAGAGGTGACATCTTACTGGATGGGCAGATGAAGCTGGGAAAGGAACAGCCATTCTGAGCACACAGGGCCTCAGTACACACTGAGTTTAACTTGATGAGGTTAATCTGCCAAATCCCCTGAAAGGAAAGGTCAGGGAGAGAGAGGATGGGAAAACTGAGTAAAGAGAGAGCTGCGAATGCGTTCCTGTGCTGTTTCTGCATGTGGGCTATTTATGGAGCTACATGAAACACTGCTGAATGTAAATGGATGCTCCAACAGGATCTATTAAAAGAATTTTATTTTGAATTCTAGCTCTTAGTAAAATGGTCGGAGAGTTGTGTTTCCAAGCAGACATTCAGCCTTCAGACAGGCAAGTTCTCCAGAAGTGCTGGTCCTTCCCAAGGCTCCCCAAAGAGCTGTTGGGGCCACCAGCACTGCACTGCACCCTGAGGAGGAGCTGTGGGATTTCACAGATCCCAGTGAAACCAGCCAGCCGGCTTTAGGACACATCTCGTGCACTCACTGCATGGTGAGCACTAACTGCTCTGATCCCAAAATCCCTTGAACACTTACAGACCTGTAAGTCAAGATATATTTTCAGCCAAGGGTTTATGATCAACCTGCTGAGTGGGCCCGGTCCAAAACCAGCTGGGGTCAGCAGAAGAAACCCTTCTGGCCACAGCTCAGTTGAATTACATCTCTTTCAAGTCCAATCAGGAAAGTAAAACACTACCACCTGCTTTGCTTTGTACAGCTGGAGTTTTCTTTTCCTCCTGAGAATCAGAAGGGTGAAAATTTTTCATCTCAAAGGCAGGGTTAGGTTCAGGACACCTGTGTAGGTGCTGTTGTGCCTGGCCATAACTCACTCAACACATTGCAAATGTCTTTCACCTATGCACATGTAAATAAATAAGCATTGCAGGCATTTTCCTTCCCCAAAGGCACATCGGTGAATTGGAAAGAGGCATTAAAATGGAAATCACAAATAGGTTTAACCTTTACCCTTCTGTTGATGCATATTTTAGCCATTGTTTAGCTTCCAATAGAAAGCTGCGAGACCAATGAATGCAGTTTCAGATTTTCTCTTTTTTAATTATACCACCTTGACAATACTTTGGTGCTCATAATCCTACATTTCTCTCTGATATTAACACCATAATATCCCAGCTGACACAGCGAGAAGTGTGAAGGAAAAGTTGGCTTGACAGGAGAAGACATTTTAAAAAAGCTTGGATTAAATCACTATCTGTAGATTATTATGGTGGAAGGAGGCTCAGATAATTCAGGAAAAACCAGAAGAAAAACCATCTTTAAAGTCAGTGAGCAACATCTGAAGCTACAGTTTATTACCAGAGCCCCACTATTCCTCTGCCATGCCTGCTCTCTGCTCCCCCCCTCCACTGTGTTTCTCCAAGAGCACTCACTCCTCTGAGAGGAAACAGCTGTATTTGGGTCTTATCTGTATTGCAGCTCTGCCTGGAGGGCTGGCAGAGGCACCGTGCCAGGGAAGAAGTCTCCTGGCCTGGGCTCTCAAGAGGATAAACATGATGGAGGTGGATGGCAACCAAAATGGAATCAGTAAGTGAAAGATGGCTTTCCTGTTTTATGCTTCCTAGCAGGCCCATTCAGCACTTTCCTATTTCAGCTCCTTCTCAAGCCCATAATAAATGAAGTTTTAGTGAACTGAAAGCCTTTTATTTTGAGATGTGCTTTCTTTTACACTGTGTTGTCTGGGCTTTTGGCTAAGCTACAATTTAGGTAAAACAGATAAAATATTCATCTTTTACAGCAGCATTTCTTCCCCTTGTGACCCTTCTTTTTTCCTACAGCTGTCTGTGCCTGCCATATAAACGCTCTCATCTCTATCCTAGTGATCCAAGACCACCCCTTCTCATAACTGAGCAGAACATTCTTAGCTGTAATTAATTTTACTCAATATCACGCAAAAACATACATGCTATTTCACTGTTCCTCCAGAATATATCTCACAGAGATAAGCATTCCTGCAGACTGCATTAACCACCACAGCTCCAATTCCACCTTTTTTAAGAAAGTGCTGCTGCAGCAGCAGAGAACCAGAAGTGCTGGAACTTAAAGTCTTGCCAAAGCTAAGAGAGAGCCCAACAGCAAGCACAAACTTCTCTGAGTATCCCAGAAAGTGGTGAAGGGCAAAGCCCCGACATGATGGGAGTAGCAGAACTTCTGGTGGATACGAGAAATCCCATGGCATGCTCCTGACCATCAACAGCACTCTGCTTGATGCACAGATGTGGCCACACACCTGCTCTGCCTCAGCCTTCCTGTTTCACAGCTGGTTTTCACGCTGAGCCAGTGGTCGAGCCGAGGGTTTGTGTCAGACCCTCACCAAACAGCACGTGAGGGTGATCTCCAACCCCTGGGAAGAGCTTTTGCTTGTTACCCCATGGCAGAAGGCTGGGAAGGACACTTTGTGGTTTTCATGAGCTGTGCTGGACATCACTCTGCCTCACTGTTTGCAGTACAAAGATCACCTCCACATTCTGGGCCTTTTTTGGAAGCTCTGGCTGACATGGCCCAGCACTGGGACAGATAACCTTCACATCACCTGAAGAGCCACTCTGTAGCATGTGATTTATAACTTATCGGTATCCCCAGACAGGAAGCACAGTACAGCAAACTCTGAGATAAGCTTCCCCAGCCCATCTACTGCTCTGCTTCAATCATTGCCTGGATTTATCACCGTGAGTTAGAGGATGGATAACTTGGTGACCTTTTCAATCTTGTCTCCTTGGCTAAGGTTGCCAATCATAAGGCAGGCACTAACCAGAGCTCTAAGTCACACAAATCCAAAAAATCAATTTCTAATTATAAATCAGAAATTCGATTGTGCCTCAATTCCAGCTGAAAGGGGCATAGAAATGCACTTCTGAAAACATGACACGAAGAGTACAGATTCCTTGGGAAGTCCTATTCTGTGCAACAAAGGGACACCACCTCCTCTGTGCCATCCTATTTCACAGGGCACTGAAAGACCTTTCCATTTCATGGTATCTGTCCAGTGAGTTGATCATTAATGTCCAGCATAAAGACATGCCAATAGCATTCCATGAAAGCTTCTCCATGAAATTAACCTTTCTACTCATCTAGGCTCTCCTTGTATTGTCAGAGCTTTGAGAGTGGCTTTGCAACAATATTTATAAAAACACTAATAGGTCTATAATTTGAAAAGCCTGAGGACAATTTCTCAAACCTGATGAGATAAATTGCACAATAAATGCCTATATGAAAGAGATATTTCTTTCAAGTTTTAAAACTTTACTCAGTACTTAGTCTACATGTATTATATACCACTTATACTATGCCTTTATTTAAAAACAAAAAAAACCCAAAACATAAAAGTCAGGTGGTTTTGCTTCAATTGACTTGTGAGATCTAAACAAGAAAGAGCACATTTTGCTATGGCCTTATTTAAATACTATTGCTTTATTATTTCATTCCACAATTTTCTCTTCAAATTACCAAGAGCATCCCATTCTCAAAATGTGTATGCAGAATCTAACATTTACCACTACATTTACTACAGTTGTTGATATCAAGTGGAAATTGAATATGAGGAAGCCGAATGCGCCATTTTGCTATTGATTAATATGATGAAGCCTAGAAATCCATTACTTTAACATTCAAGATATCAAAGCAGATAAACACTGGCAATAAAGTATTTGAGACTTAAATGAAAAAAAAACCAAACCCCTCAATAAACAGAGAGAAAATCACATTTGAGTGAGATGTAGACCAGAGGTTTATCTTTAGTCAATACACTTAAATCAGTGCTGCATCTTCTGAGAGCCACAAATGGGAATGGTGCCCATCCAAAGCACAATGACTCGTTGTAAAGGAGAATGGTTATAGATTATCCCCTGTTTCTAAATCTACCTGCTAAGTTTTGCTTAGTGCTCTACTGTTCATTCTTTTAATGATACGACAAGTTGTGAAAACAGCTTAGAGGGGAAGCATTTGGAAAGTCAGAATACAGCACATTCCTGGACTACAAACACCAGCCGCCCTTCATTACTTAAATCCCATTAGCGAGAAAATGATCTTTTGACCAAGCCTTGTTTCCCGAGTGGTGGGACATGCAGTGGTGTTTGAGCAGGGCAGTGCTGTGGGCCCGGCCGGACGCACGGTGCCCATCCCTGGCCGGCCCTGTCCATCCCCATCACTCTGGGAAGAGGCAGTAATGGGGAAGCTGTCAGCACGGATTACTGCCAGGGCCCTCAGCCTGATTCCATCCCCCCTGACACTGCCACGGGCAACCTGCCTCCATTTATAGCCCGCTGCACCATTACAGTGCTGCTGATAATTTCGGAGGAAAACGTTTAAATGATTGAGCACTCCGCTTGGAAAGAGAAGGCTTTTTGGTACGTCATTAATAATGCAGGGATTTAGACACTTTATTGTCTTAAGAGATACGCTCGCTTGAATAGCACGGGGAGGGAGCTTTCCGTGCATCCCTTTCAGACTGACACGTGTGTCTTGGAAAGATGGAGACCCAGTGCTCTTCCCAAACGAGGTGTAGCTGTGACTCCTCACAGAGAATGAAAAGATGGATGTGATCCTAAGTGAAGTTCACTTTGCAGACTGCTGTGCTTTGTTAGCTGCAGACTGCTGTGCAAAACATTAGGAGCTGTTTTCAGTGAAGTAATTCAAATTACTTGAAGAATATCAAGTTAAGAAATGCAAAGTGACTGTTTACAAAGTTGGAAAAATACCCCTGAACTTGCCTGAAATGAAAAAAAAAAAGAAAGAAAAAAAGCTGTTGAACTTTGGACAACTTTTGAGAAACAAAAAGCACATTCTTATCTCTGAAATATTAGGGAAATGTCTTAATTTTTCATAAGTTACTCAGAGGTAGTTTCCTGACGGCCACTCTTGCACTACAGCAGAATATGTTTGATTACAAACGCAACTGCAACTGCTTGACTGTAGTTCATAAAAATATTAGAAAGAGAATCAATTATTTTTCTTGTACTGTAGTCATGGATGATATACCTGGAGGAAAATACACCTCTTTGTATAGCAAAAGCATAAAACATGGCATACATAATTGCGATGAATACAAATAGACAGGAAAATTACTTTCTCTGACAAATGTTACATTTAGCTTAAGTAGAAAATGTGCAGCTCAGTATGAAGTCTCATTAAAGGTCTTCTAAATTTCTGCTGGTCACAATTGAAAAGTAACTTTCATGGCATTTCAAAAATTTCTTCTACATCCCCCTCTTATTAGCTTGTGGCAATCCCTTAACATGTTTTGCCTTTCCATAAAAAATCATACAATTATAGGAGAAAAGGGCAATTTGATTAATTATGCGATACTCCTTTATGACTAACACAGAAGATTTTTTCAGTTTCCCTTCGCTTCTGTTTTTTTCAGGAAAAAGGTATTTAAAGATAAAAAAAGAGTTCCTCAGGAAAAGAGGCAAGTACAAAACCCAAGGACCTGAACGACAGCCTCGCTGTGGCAATAATTTAGCAGTAGCTGCACACAACCACCCCAGCAAATGCACATTCCAAGTATTAAAACAATAATGAGCAGGTTTTAAAGAGGTGGTTTTATGTCTATTCAATCTAATTATATGCTTCTCTCCTATCATTGTATTCAGTAAACCAGCTAATTTCTTCCTATTTTTCACCTCGGGCCATTTAAGCTTTCATATATAACCCAAATCACTAAATCTTAGAGAAAATATTCACTGATCATTTAATTTAAAAGGAGCAGGCTTCTTTTTCTCTCTCGCCAGATCAGTTGCTGGCATTGAAGAATGCTGTGAGCTCTTTATGTGATGTGTATTCTCCAAGTGGGGAGAAGCCCATATAGATGATCTAAAGAAATGTAGAGTGCTTATTCTTACTAAAACCTGCTAAATGCAGAGGTAAATAGCATGTTTCTGTTGCAGTCATGGACCCTGGCAGCTTAGCCAAGGCACAGGCCCCATGGTGTACAGAATCACCAGAAAGATCTCATGGTCTGCATCGAAAGAGTTGGTGAGAGGAAGGGAAGGTGGGAAATGAGGGGCTGTGAGATGCTGTGGCAGGAGCTGGAGCACACCTAGTCCAAAGCTGGGGAAGGCACTGCAGTTCAGCCTCTGCTGCCTGCAGCTTTGTGTATTTCACATCTGCAGTGTATGGATTCCAGAAAGGCATGAATTACAATAGTATGGAGCTTGTAATTGCTCTCATTAGCTCCTTTAGTTTACTTCCAGCACCAGATACGCAATTTCAAAGTACAGATTGTTCCAGGAAGAGCACGTTCATTCACCAATGGTTGACAGCAAAGCTTTGTTTTCCGCCTCGCAGAAAGCTGCTACAGAATTACTGCAAATGTAAATATCTATTTTTGTTATCTCTGCTGGCATATGACTTGACATATGCATTTGGTGAAATGTTGTCCTCTTCCCATGCTTCTGGAAGCCACGTCCATCCCATCTGCTTCATTCCCAAATACTTAAATTTGCTTTGTCTTCAACATCAACAACTCAAAATAAATAACACATATCCTTTGTCTGTTGATATGGCTGTCAGCCATTTACTGTTTCTTACTCCATCTGTGTCCTCCCAGCTGTTCAGTCCCAGCACTTCTTTCCAACCCTGGCATTCATCAGTGGCACTCAGAGCACGAAACATTAATGTGGAGCCCTTTCCCACCACGTACTAAGGTTGGGGCAGAGAGTACTGCCCATGATTGGCAAGGATCAAGGATTGGGGTTTACAGGACATGGATGATCCTTGGGACTGGACAGGCTGGATACAAGACTGCTGATCTATTTGATTCATGGCAGGTAACACTCACATTTGAAAAGCTGTGGCAAACCATCTTCAATAAAAGGCAGAGGGAACAACAGGTGGGGCAGTTTAACCTCACTTGTTTGACAAAATTGTGCAGCATGTCCTCACAGAAGCCACTGCCAAATACATGAAGGGCAAGACAAAGAGGAGGACCAGTATGGACTTACCAAGAGGAAACTGTTCTTGCTCAGCATGGCCAACTCTTGTGAAACAGCCCACTCTGAGGAGATCGGTGCATGTAATTTACTTTCTCCTTAGCAAGGCTCCAGACAAGCTGTCCCAAAGCTTCCCAGTACTCAAACAGGGACAAGCAGACTGGATGGCCAGACTACAGGGAGGCTGGAAACCTGTAGGACCATTAGTCTAAAGCAATAGTGGCTGTTGGTTAGTAGTGAATGCTTTCCTTTCCAGGAGCCAGGCTCCTCAGGGCATGGTACCAGGGGTAACACTGCCTGAAGTCTTCATCTAAGGCTGAGAAGGTGGGGTGGGAGTGACCCACCCCAGAGGAGCCTTCTCTCCCTCTGCTCTTAATTTTTACAACCATCAACCTTTTCATATCACAATAACAGATTAATCTTGAAGTTTTAAGACCTTTCAAGAAAAAAAAGTACATTAAAAGGAGCAGATGGTTTGAGTGGGGTTGTAAATAAGTGTATTATCTAAATGCAGGGAATCCATTTGGGATAACAAAAAAAGCTCAGAACAATAACATAAAGAGGAAGTTTATTGTGCTAATAAGTTGTCAACTAGAGCAAAAAAAGGAAAAAAAAATCAAAACATCTGTTTGATTTTAAACAAAAGTCTTTTGGGAATAACACAACGGAATGCCACTAAAAATTATATGGATTTTCAGCTTTCAGTGGGAAAATAGAATTTCAAGAGCACATAAAAAAGTTTTAAGAAGCAGTTTTAAGATTTTACAGACACTTGCATGTAGGTAAGAGGTGGTGGGGTAGTTACACAGTTTCTAGTCCAATGTTTCTCCATCTGTGATCCACAAAACACCAGAAAAGTCAATATAACACAGTTGTAAAAACAAACAAAACCAGGCATATTCCTCTCCACATGCAAAAATGCCATGATTTGAAAGGTGGTAAAAGAAATATAATGCTTCGGTATATAAGGTTATGTTTCATCTGGTTGTAAATGAAAAGTATTATAGCAATGCTGTTGGAATTAGTTCTTTCTCTTTGTTTTTTTTTCTCACCAGATGTTTTTATGTGCTTGTTAAGACAAGTATAAATCGTCAAAGGGAGCTGGGTCAATTAACACATTGCTTAAAAAGCAGTTAAAATGTTTCTATTGCTATGTCTTCTACTCAGAAAGATAAAAAATAAATGTGTACCCTAAAGATTTTCCTGAAGGGAAATGGGAATGTAGGCATGATAGAATTCTGAACCTCTAGGGAATAGAAATTTAAGCTTGAAAAACTGAAATCTGACCATTACTGCTAGTGCAGGCTCCATTGGTGCTTGAAAGGGCAGGAGAAATTATGTGATGCCACTGAGAGCACTTGTGAAACAGCTTCAGGTGCAGGGTCTGGATGCAAACAACAGACAGGGAACACAGGACATTAATTTTAAAAGGAATTGAGCATCCAGAATTCTTAGCAACTCCAAATTCTTGGAAATTTGGTATCAAGTCTACCCAGAACACTAAAAAGCCTTCATTTTTTATTTCTATACAAATGGAACCAAAAAATGGTGTGTCCTGGAGTAGTAAAACCTGGATGTGGAGGATTGAGGAATAACAGCGCTCTGCATGAGTGAGAGCAATCTGGAGTATCAGGCCATCACCAATTTTGCAATGGAAAATACATTTTCTTCACTTGTTAAAAAGTCTTGAAATTTCGACAAAAAGACTTGAAAGGAACTAAAAAACATCCAAGGCAGTGATTAAAGTGACCTACTTGATATCGTTTACTCAAGGCCAAATTTTGCATGCATTATGCTTCTTAGTTAAATGATACATTTGCATGCATTTATTTTTGATGGTTCTCCTTCTGAAAGAGTTGGAGAAAATTAATAACTCCAGACAAACTCACTCCAAGCATTACAAGCTTCAGGGCTAGGAAATGATTGAGAGCAGGAAACTTCTGCTTTTGACAGGAGGCCCCTAGAAGGATACTATTGTCCTTGGCTTTGAAAGAGATGATATTTCAGAGCAAGTAAGGAGCAGGCTGGGTTTGGGTTTTTTTGCTTTAGTGGCAATATTAAAATAACAAAATTCCAGTACTGATAATGCTCAAGTTTTTTGGCAAAATGGGATGACTCAAGATTTCTTGTTGCATGAGCTTCCTTTCCAAGTTTAAAGTTTTTGGTTTGCATTGATACCAATTGTATCTTTCCATTTCCCCTTTTGAAAAACTGGATTGGTACATATATCTGGAAAATAACACTTTAAAACAAAATGGCTTGCTTTGCCAATGAATTGCTTTTGAAATCTGCAGGTTTTGTTCAAATCCTGGTTTTGTGGAAGCTCCTAGAGAAAGTCAAACCAGATTAAAACCATTTTTATCCCACTGCCTACAGTTATTTACTTTGTGAATGACAGGATTCTGTTAACACTGACTGTTCAAGAGCCCATCATTGAAGATGCCCAGCCTGTCCTGCACACCTTCCAGCTATCATTCCAGAAATCCATGTTTATCCCACAGTCTGAGTGGATATTTCTAATGCCACTGGAGATGTGAAGACAAAGAAATCTGGAACTGAATATTTGGGGTGGGAGGGAGGAATATTTCCATTTCAAAAATCTAGGGCTATAATCATTAATCCCTAGACTATTCTAGAAAACCAGATGAGTAGTTTTATGTTAGGCTGTTATCAATAACTAATCTTCATCTTTTCAGGGAAAATCCCTCAGCTTTGGACATCACTGCTTATATAATCTCTTTAAATATTTATTCAGAATAAATAGGTTTTACATATCCCTACAGTGTCAATCTAAATATAAATTTGATTGACATAGATACTTCAGCAAATTATACTGAGTTGAGCAGAAAACCACAATTACCCAGTTTTATTTGCTAATCATCACCCTATATTTATTGAAGTGGCTAGAAAGATTGGATCACTTGATCTCTTGCCTTCATAAAAATTACTTTGAAACGCTGCCTTTGACTTCTTCGGTTATTTTTATTGCATATCACCAGCCTGGCCACTTTGATCATGGAAGAATGACAAGTTGTAATTATTGGTGTTTTTCTCTAAGGGCAAAACAATGACCCTGGTAGCAGTAAATGCCCTGAGCCTTCCCCTCTGGAGGCATTTTGGGGCTGTGCCTGAGGCCAGCTCTGCAAGACAGAGCTCAATGATTTGGCCATCCTTGGGGTCTCTGAGAAGGGCTGGGGGAAGGCTGGGGTCTTCCCACACCAGAGAGCTCTACCAGGCTGCAAGGTATATTTTCTCTTCAGAAATCCTACAATTCTTCAAATCTAAGAAAAAGAAATATCCTCATCAGTTTCACCTGTGGGTACATACTCTAGGAATAAAGGAAAACAGGAATAAAGCTAAAATCTGACAGTACAGGTTACTTCACATTCATTTATGGTCCAGGGATTCATTTGAAAGTTTTGTTGTTTCTCACCATTTAGGTCAGAAAAAAATATTACAGCAGCATATCAATAGATAATGAATACAGCTGACTTGTTTTGTCCAGAGTAAAATGACTTAACCTCTGAATTAACCTTAACCTCAGGCTTGGTCTACCTGGCTTACTGATTCTAAGGCACTTTGAGCACCTGGGCTTTGTCATGTGTGTAAATAGTAAATGGAAGAGTCCTTTGCTCTGAAATTTAAAGCTAATGGATAAACAAGTAGGAAACATCACCAGGAAGACCACACTAGAGATAAAATAATCAAAACAATTAGTCACAGATATCTCCTTGCTCTAGATATTTCCAAAAATTCAATGGAATATTTCTCTTCCCAAAGCTGCAACGGAACAAGAGCAGAAATGAGAGATGGTGTTCCAGGCACAGAATGACCTTTTTTAAAGGGAAAGCATATGTCCTCAAATTCAAGTTGTCTAGTCTTGCTGAAATTCCACTTTTAAGTCAGCTCCCAGGATGAATTATGTCTTCTGGTAAAATAGGAAACAGAAGTCTGACAGCTGACTGCAATCTTAAATTTCATGGAAAATAGCAGAGCACAATCATGGCCTAGGGTATCTCAGATTTGCCCAGAAGAAAAAAAATCACAGGTCCATTTTCATCTGAAATGAATGGAGTGGTTTGGAAACATATGAAAAGTCCTAATGATACATTCAAAGTACTTTTGGCCACAAACATTACTGAAATGTAAAGCTTGCTAGAGACTCTTTTGTTGGAGAAAGGCTCTTTCTTTTCATCTTTCCATCCATCCATCCATCCATCCATCCATCCATCCATCCATCCATCCATCTATCCATCCGCCAGTCTGCAATCCTAAAATATCCTTGCAATACCAATGTGCTGGAGAATTATTAAACAACAACCAATTTCCTCCCTTTTAGGCTCATCATTTAAGAAAACTTCAGAAGTGGGGAATAAGAAGCTTTTATTTGGCCCAACATTGGTTTCTAAACCACATACTGGGAGCTTCATCCCACTGTCCTACACATTGGAAGCTGTAACCAGGGTACTGAAGTGTTGGGTCACTCAAGGGAGACACATTCTTGTAGGGCATTACAGATGCCCCACCTTTCCCTATCCAGCCTTGCAAGCCTTTCTTTCAGCTTTTAGGCATGTAGTTTTCTACTTGTCCTTATTACTTTTCCATCACATTGACAATTTCTGTTATTTTTGCAATTTTGCAATAAGTGTAGTGTGTCAGGAGTTCCAGGATGGGCATGGAGAAAATGAAAATATTGCAAAATTAGAGACCTGGAGTTTCAGAAGGTGCACTTCTAAACCTGTGAGTTGTTCCTTAGTCCTGAAAGGGAAATTAAAAGGAAACAGGGAAGGGGTGTCTAAAAAAGGCTGTGCTTCTGTATTGTGCCATGTGGGATGTACGTGAGCCCTTTTCTTGTCTCAGGAGAGTCAAAATGTGGATACTGCTGAAGGAAAAGCAAAGAACAGCCTTTGGTGTGTGCTATTGTGTGTGTGCAGTCAGTAGAGCCAATTTAATGCTGTTACACTAGGTGGGAAAAACTGGGAATGGGTAGTGGATTTCCCATTGCCAGCAATTTTCTCCTAAACATTTAGGCTTTAAAATATAACATAACTTAGCAAAAGAAGCATGTCCTATTCTCTCCTTATTTGTCTTCCTGGCAAATATTTACAACTTTGACACCCTTTCCCACTGGAGGAGGTGCCTCTCAGAGCCAGGCACCAAATCCCTGCTGCCTTTGCATTGTGTCATTCCTGGATGCCAGCTTTTCCTTGTCTCAAAAATTGCCGTTACACAAAGACACCACTGGCAAACCTAAAGGCTCCAGAAAGGGGTAGCAAGAGGCACTGACAAACTTCCTGCATGTCACAGCATTGTTCATTTCCTGCTATGCCCACAGGGATAAAGGAGCAGAGTGAGCTTCCATCAGCACGGAGCCCCTCGGCACCTTACCCACAGGATGTGCTGCAGCAGAGGAAACCTGAGGCCACACGGAAGGAGACTGCACGTGGCAAACGCAGAAAAGGAGCAAACACCTTTGTTATTTGAAAGAGAAAGATGGGAACACTGAACACCTAATGAGATTAAGGGTGAGGACAAATAGAACATAAAGGGTAAACTTTGCAGTCAAGCAAACAAATAAAATGTTGAAGGGCACTTCCATCCATGACAGACAGAGGAAGAAAGAGATCTGCTTTCATGGCATAGGAACCCTGTCAGCAGCCCCCAGGAAGAACTCATTCCTACTGGCACGTGTACAATTAGGAGAAAATACCTGTACCTACGCCCTGTTCTAATCTTTATTAAAAGATCTAATATACAATCAGAAGCATTTTCTTTCCTCTAACTTTATTGAACTGTTACAAACAATAACAGGCAAACAACAAAAGTGGGCTGCTTATCTTGTGGCTTATAATCACATGGAAGTTATTGATCACGTATTTTTGTGTCCTAGAACGACATAAATGTGGCTGTTTAAATACTTACAGGTCATCAAGCACAGGCACAAAGTCAGACTTGCATGCGACAATTTAATTTTAGGCAGCTCTCTCTGATCATTTTTCTTCAACACAAAATTAGCTAAGTGACCTTAACTGGGCTGATGTTAATCCCTTTGTGCAGAAGAACCTATACATAAGGGAAACATAGTTTAATATTTACAAGTGCTCCGAAGAAGACAAAAATGACCTTTCTTAATTAAATGTCATGACATGAAATAGTATTGGGATAGAATATGCATCTAAATAAAGTTAAGATCCTCCTGTCTCTGGTAGAGTTAAATATTCTGGGCTCCGTTCTCGGACTTAACACTGGTGAAAAAACAGGATTTGCTGTTTTGAGATAAATGGAATTACCTTGTTTTATATCATCAAATCCTGCACAAAACCAAGCTCTCTGATCCTAGACTTGCTGGAATAAGTACATTTAAAGAATTTATAAAGTTCTGTGGGGGAAAAATATGTGTTTTCGCAGACTTGTACTCGGTAGGAGGTGCAGCTCTATATCTTTCACTCAGGAATGCTTCATTATCCAAGATTATAAATTCATTTGACATAATGGAAGGACAGGATAAATTATTCAGAAAAGATGTGAATAGTTTATATGCCATCAGTAAATTCTCAAGGACAGGGATATTTGAAATATTTTGTGGCATGAGGTTAATTACCTATCTGATGTGAATTCATACATAGATATTGTCATTTGAAGTATGATTATGCTTTTAAAATACACACAAAATGTTATGGTCTGCTTATTTCTCTGTCTTAACAAAAACTTTAGCACAAATAAGAAAATACATATTTCTCTGGTTATTTCCCCTGCTGATAATTTTCAGGACAAGCTGTGATTTCATTTGTGTCAGCCATGCTGGAACCTTTTTAGTATTTACACTAGATTTTCTCCCTTTAAATTTGTGGGTTTGTTGCAAATGAGGGAAGATACAGTGTGAAGGTACAAATCTCTAAACACAAAATATAAACTTAGAGAATTCAGAGGATGTGGAGGACATACAAAAACCTTGCCAACGTAATATGGTTAACTCGCTCATTCTCTTTAGCTCTATATTAAAGACATATGTAATAAAATGCAGATGGAAAGACTGCTAATGAACCTCATCCAGTAATTTACTGAAGCAATACTTAAGAAAAGGGGTAAGGCCTGTTCCAGTCCCAGTGTTAGACCAAAGAGGTGTTTGAGTCCTTCTGGAGTAGCCCTGGAGCAGCCAGAGCTGCCCTTGCTGTCACCTCCTGGAGCTGACCCTTCTCACCACACCCTTTTGTGCAGAGAGAGGAGCACACGTGAACTTTGCTGCACAAAGCAGTGCGGAAAGGCAAAAGCCAATCAATATCAACATCCCTGAGTTAGGAGACAAACATTCCTGTGGGTTTTCTGGTGACTGTAACCTGCAAGGAGGGATCGAGCGGGCCTTTGGGGCGTTATCCAGCAGGAAAGCAGGCACAGTTTGAAACTCATCTAAAGATGAGACTTTCTACAGTTTAGAGGCCTGACCCATCAGCTATAGTTTCCTAGTCCTCTCCAGCATAAAAAAAAAAAAAATAGCCATGGGACAAAACATAAAAAGAGAACAAATATCTCTGGTACTCAGAAAAGACACCAGTCATTGCTATTTTATAAGTATAAGCACTTGATTTTTTATGGACTGCATTTATGGACTTAACTGACTAGTGGTCCTCTCAGCCTCAGTGCATGCACGGAACAGCTCGAAGAAGTGGGGTCACAGAACTTGGAAAGATACCTTAACTCATGGCATGTATTTCTGACACTGCTGAAAATCTGACATAAAATAAATTTAGAAAAACTATTATTGTTATATTACATGATCTCAGCTAGCAAAGCTTTCATAACCATGACATAAATTCTGAGCCAAAAAATCCCTTTACCCTTTAATAATTACTTTATCTACCGTGACTAATGCTGATTATTTTTCCAGCGCTTATATTTTGTTTCATTTTTACAGGATTTCTGCTCAATTCTATTGAAGACTGTCCCAAATTCGTTCAATACTCCTAATTAATATTTGTGTTTCCAAGACATTCTGGTGTAATTACAGGAACATTAATCTGTCAGCAGTAATTTCAGAAAGGTTCACAGACTCTCTGCTCTCAGTGCACTTAATGGGGCCACTCTGCCAGCAGAAGCCAGTGGAAGAGATGGGTTCAAATTCAGGCTCCTCTCTCTTCTCTGATAGAGAGCATGTTCCTGCCAAGCCAGTAGAATAGCAAAGGAGAATAAACAGCTTATTGAATCAATTTTCAGTGATAGGATGTAGGCCCAGTCCAAATTCCCCCAAATCAATAAAAAAAATCAACTTTCCCCAGGCTCAGGGACGCCCAGAGCTGCTGGGCTTGTTTGCAATGCCAAAGCCAGGAGCAGCCAGCCCAGCAGAGCCTGGCTGATCCCAGGGAAGGGCTCTTGCACTCTCAAGGCAACAAGGCTCCGTTTTCTGCTGTTTCACAGAAAACAGGTAAAAATCTGTGGGGGAGGGAGATTTCCTCTGCTGTAAAAACTCCTCAAAAGATGGATTCTATATCTGAATATCTAATTAATGTTCACCTAAAAGTGGCTCAAATGCTGAATATTGGGATCAGGATCTATCCTTCTGTGTGGATAGAGAGTTACAACTGATATCCACCTGCAGTCTGATACTTGAGGCAAGTGATGCCTGACCCATAGGATTAGCAGGTGTAGGTTGATTAGGCTGACCCTTATTTAATTGTTTGAACCCCTGAGTACTGTTCCTGTTATAATATAGCTGTGTGTGGAGCCAGCTGCCACCCCAACAGGGTAACAGTGACAACAGCTTTAATTCCAGCTTGTCCCTGGCAGGAATCCCTGATGCCCAACCACCAGCTAAGCCTTCTTCCCCAGACAGGGGGGAATCCTTGTGCCACGAGCTTGTCTGGCACAGACCAGTGCAGCTCTGTTGACTTCAACTACATGATTTTCTAAAGGACTACACTAATTTATACCTGTTGAGGCTCTGACCTTTTAATTCTGGGATCAGTTTAGTCTGCATCAGTGAATAGGTTATCTCCTTAATTTAAATCATTGCTGCATATGAAATTACTCAGTATAATTTGATGGTTGGCTAAAATTAATGAAAAATTTGTCTCGCTAAGGCCTTGCACAAAGTTGAACTTTGCAATATTAATCTTAGCAAATTAAGGTGTAGGAAAATGTGCTTTGTTAGCAAACGGCGATTTGTGTCACAAAGCGAGCGCTGAGGGGATTAAGACTCACTGCTTAAATTGGGTGCTGAATCAATGAATTGTGTTCGTGTTAGGGACCCTCATCGTGGGGCTGAGCATGGAAACTTGTGGGATGCTTTCTCTCTGTGAGCAGACTGGAGGGAGCAGCACAGGTGCACACAGTTACAGCCTCTGCAGCTCCCACAGGACGTTTGATCCCGTATCTGCAGGAGAGGGGTGCTTGTGAACCCCACATTTGCTGGGCAAGTACCATGCAAGGGGAGCTGGAGCTGTGCAGACTTAGTTACAGGAGGGTGTTGAGGAATTCAGAGTTATTAAACCAGGACAGCAGACAAAATGTTACCTCTTGTATTACTGATACTGAGTAATTTGTTCACTTATTGCCTGTTCATTATGTGCCACTAATAAGTCACTAACCCACTTTGATCCTAATTTGCAAGCTGTGTGAGCTGAGCAGGTTTTCCCCACGACACAGCACTGCTGTCAGACATGGCACCAGGCAGTTGGCCCCACACCCCCATTCCCCACGGCAGCTCCATGCTGGGTGTCAGCAAAAAGGGACCACTGGCACTTGGGGATGAGGGAACAGCACCTCAGGCAGAATTATTTCTGTGAGAGACAGTAATTTATAATATTGGTGGAAGTTGTAGCACATGTGCTCTGAGCTACTAGAGAGGGTGGAGGCCAGGCTGGTACTCACTCCTCCTTTGTCATCCTTCACCCTTTAAAGATCATCTGGAGCACTGCCATCACCTGAATTTTTGGCACTGCAGTGGGGTAACCATGCTCATTGAGGGAGGAGCAGAGATATCCCCTTCCCGCTCATTGCTCCCTAGCACAGTTAAACCAGGCTGCAAACCCCTTGTCTGTCCATTCCCCCAAACAGAATAATTTTGAGTCACAAATACATTATGTGCAGATAAAAGTTTCCCCTAAGGGGTTGCCTGTCCTGCCTCCACTTCGCTTCTGTGTGTTTGCTATAAATTACAAAGTGAGATGTGCATGACCTCATGCATCAAAGCCAGGACCATATTTTTTCTGCTGTTGTAATTCATCAATACCAGATACTTTCAAGGGTTCATCACACATCATTCGTATTCTATCAGACAGTCTTTGCATTCACATCTGCTGCCACCATGCCCAGACGTGAAACAACCTCTGAACCAGAGCAAGGGTCTGTACAACACACTGGGAGATTTTCAGCAAAGTGCCTGGCTAGAGATACATGATGACAATTTTGAAAGAAAATTATATGCATAATTTTATTGCAATTTCAGTGCCCTAAAGGTTTTTAATGTCTACTTCTAAGGGAAGAGATACCTCTTTATAAACCTGAAAAGTTTAGGACAACATGGTCCCTTGAAAATGTACCAAGATTCCCTGGTTATAATTTAATGCTTGGCTGATACCACTGTTACAAACATGACAATGAAAACAAAAGTAATTTAAGAGAGAAGACAAACAGCTCTTTTTTCTATCTGGCAGGGTCCAGTAGCATGGTAGAGGCTTTTTCAGGAGCTGCTTTTAAGTGAGTGAGTGCCCTGCCTAAAGCTTTACCGCAGCAGTGACTCACCAGGCAGGGCACCAAAATTTCTAGATGTAAATTAACCCCTTGAGTTCAGAACCCTTGAATCCTTTAGTCTGGTTACTCTACAGTCTATGCCTGAAGCAAGTGTGGTTCAGCTGTGGGTTTCTAGGTACAAACTCCAGGGAAGCTGCTGTGCCACCTGACCTGCGGTGCCGCTTCTAAACCATTCATTACAAATATTTAGCCTGGAAAGCTCAATCCCTGCCTTCACAAGGCTTTCCCTTCCCTCTGGATAGAGGGTAGAATCACAGAAAACAATCTCAATTTCAAATTTGACTGCACTGACTTTCAACAAATTTGTGAAGGTTCATGGATTATCTGCAAAAGTCTAGGGAATGGGAATTTAAGTAGGAATTAGTCATCTCTTATTTCTGTAGGAAAAATTCTCAGATTAATGTGAATAATACTTTCACTGTGAGACATAGAGAGCATAAGAACTAGAAACAAGCCTTATTTGCTATTTATCTAACTCGATGTTCAGTTTTCACACAGCACAATCACAAAAAGCAATCACCTTTGTGTGCACCTGCAGTCTGCTGTGTGCAGGCACCTACAGCTCTGCCCTGAATAAACACTTCTCATTTCTCTCTGTCCAAATGCATAAAGCTGGGAATTGCATCCAGATGTCAGAAGCCCCAGAAGGGTCTGCAGCTGCTAAGAAACCCATTCCCCATCCCTCTGTAACCGTGTCCCATTTAAATGCAAAGTGCCTCCAGGGAAGTCTCTTCCTTCTCTCCCCTTGCCACCACGCCAAGTATTTACAAGCTCTCCTGGCACTGCAGTCACTAAACTGCTCCCACCTCTGCCTCTCCCTTCCCTGACTGCCTTGGTGCTCAGTCTCAGGAGGCTTGAGGGATGGCAGGAATAATATGATGCAGTCTCCAATAAAAGATTCAGATCCAGCCAAAAGGCCTGTAAACAAATGTCTGCAGAAGCTTTTATCTTCGGAACAAACTTTAGCTCGCCCTTTCTTTCTTGGTAAGAAGAAGAGATTGTGAATTTAGAAAGTTTGTTATGTAAGGCTGATTATTTTCTTCACCACAGAAACACTTCACAGCTGGATCCCACACCTACCTGAGACTGAACACGCAGTGAAGGAGCAAGGAGACCCTCTGCATAACCTCAAGATCCTTGCTGTTTAAAATAGATGGGTTTGTGCTGCAGGAATCTTAAAATGTATTTATTCTAGTCTAGGTAAAGCTTTAAATCTGTATGAAACAAGTTTAAGTCAGGACTCATCAGGAACTGCAATGCTTTATGAATGCGCAAAAGCCAGTGAACTATCAAATTAAGGAACAAGAGGTTTTTTATTTGTGTCCTAGCAGTAGTTCCTTCAAATAATCCCATTACAAGTTTCAAGGAATGTCAACCTATAAAGCATAGACAGGATATAAATTATTCCTTTCTAAATGTAAATCTTACAGTGCACCAATTAAAATTATCTAAATATTTAATAACAGGTTGCTACCAATTAAAGATCCTGATCGTCCCTGTATACTTCCACCACTACCACCACCAATGATTATTAATCATTTCTCCTTGAGAAAAAAACAGTAATTTACAGTGTCATTCTATTGGTCTGTTGGAAAATAAGAATGAGCATGTGTTGCTTTTTTCATGCATGGATGGTCTTTTAGATGAATAAATTAATAAAAAATGGTGACAGTGTAATGCTTGCATATTGATAGGATGAATTTTTTATTATTTTCTTAATGTAATTTTTTGGTTTTGTCTTGCTTTTATACTAGGGGCAATTTCTGGAAAAATGTCTTAATTTTCTTTGTTGAATGTGCCAGAACAGCTTGTATTACTTGCATTCAGAGTAAAACTTGCATACTGCAGAACAGATGGGTATTGTGAACTGTTATGATGGCAGAGGTTTTAAATAATACATGAAGAATTTTTCTGTCTCATTAAGTTTCCAGTTTCTTTAAGAAACATCTTTAAAACAAAAGCAAAATATTCTTCGTGGAAGCTGTTCTTGTTTTGTGTAGCTAGATGTCTTTGGCTGTTATGAGGAGAAATATTGGTACGAGAACAAAGGCATCACAGCTATAACTCTGATTTACAGTTTTAGTGCACAGTTGTACAGCAAATGGACTCAGCTCCTGATGCTTCTTCAAAATCACCCGGGCCAAACACAAATCTAAGGAGCAAATAAAAAGGAATGTGCTGAAAATACCTTCCCTTCTTCCACCCAACATTCTAGAATACTTACCAAAGGCTCCCACCTCCCCAAAAGCAGCTCTCTTCATCTCTTTTTCTAGTCCTTCTATGTTACCAATTTTTTCTTCTATTTTCCCCCTATGGTTCCATTTTCGAGTGCATACCCCATTTATTAATCAGAAACCCTGTCTGTTTGCATGTTTTCTGAATTCTATTAAGAGAGAAATTGGTAAGCACAGAAATTTCTTATAAGTTTCACTCACAGGCTGCACAAACAGTAGATTATTTAGCACGGTTTTGAACAGAGGAAGAGAAAAAGGCCAGTGCTAAAGAGGAAATAAAGGTAATTATTAAAATTTTCACTTAGAATGCTCATTTGCTATTAAAAGGATAATAGGGTAAGATAGTTTCTGAGTCCAGTAGTTTTGCTAACATTCAGACCATAAATTTTATGTTTACGCCAATCACAATAATGAAGAAGATATGCCAGTTGTCAGAATTCATTTTCCCTTTGAATAAGCTGAGCTGGAATGCAATTTAAATGAGATGAGCCAGAACAGCAGACCAGCACATAAGGACCATGGCCCAGTACACACAACAAATAAGTTATGAATCTGAGCAATGAGAATACATCCATTTTTCAAGATGTGTTGTGGGAGGGGACACTGAAAGCAGGCAGGATACAAAAGAGCCAGCAGGATGGTCAGCCTGGTCCACCTCTGCACTCCTGAAAATACCCGATCCTTGTTAAAACAAGAGCAAGTTCTCCCTTCTTGCCACCAGAGCTTCCTTTGCTGTACATGTGAGCTGAAGATAAGGGCGCAAACAAAAGATTTTTGTGTCTCCTTTGAGAATGCTGTGAAGAGACAAGAGTTAACTTTTGGCATTTTAAGTTACCACCTGATCTGTGGTATCTGCCCACAACTTAAAGACTTCTTTTCTCTTGTAAATGAAAGCCTTGGATTCCTCTGCCCACTTTGAGACTGGCTTGAACCCAGGCAAGAGGGTGATCAGGATGAGCTCCGGTCCCTGCAGACCCTGCTATGGCTCATCTGTGTCAGCTGTAGCCAGAGGGTTTCACCCCTCCTCTGGCCTTTGGGCTTTTAATTCTACTGCTGGACTTTGGCTGTCCCTACATCAACACCAACAGGGCGCTTCCTCCATCACATTTCTGGTAATGCTGGCTCCTGCCTTCGAGTGTCTTTAAATTCCATTCCAGAAATGAATGGAGACAACAGTATGAAACTGTATATATGTGAAAAGATATCCAATGATAACTTAAAACAAACAAAAAAAGAAGAAAAAGCCTCTATTCAATTCATAGTTTTAACAGGGGCACATGCTTTAACAGCTCAAGAATTCCTGATCCTATGAGAGTTTCTAGAATTCTTAGCGTCACTCAGCACTCTACTGGCTACCAGGAAGACAAAGTGACTCTATCCCAGACAAAACCACGACAAACTCTATGTATAAAAGGCACATGAAACCTTTTTATAGGCAGCCTAAATCTCCACAGAGCTTTGAACTACCACCCGAAAAATGCAAAACCAGATATTCTCCCTTTCCTAAGAATTTGTGAGATAAAAACCATAATCACCTCTATGGACGTTAATTGCTGCTCAAGACTTTCTGATTCCCATAGGAAACACCGGATACATTGTGGCTTAGAACTGAGTAATCTGGTTGGATTTGTTTGTTTGCTTGTTTTAAATATGCCTACCATTACATCCCCAGTTTAACTGCCAGAGTTTCCTGTGTCTGAAATATTCATGAGCTGACTCAGGTGACATTGGTTTACAAGTATCAGCAGTTCTGTCACAAAGTGGTTAGTTTTGCTTAGTCTTCATAGCTCCTTAGCAGATTTTAGTTGTTTCTGCTTATATGTTACCTGCTTCTGCAGAGGAATGCACTTCTCTCAGCGCTGATAAGTGAGCTGATGTTTTCTCTCGAGTTCCTGGGCACTAATTCCCTCTCAAAACAATTATCCAGTGCATCTTGCAAAAACCTCATCACTCAGCTACATAGCCACATTTGAAAGGCGAGATACATGACAAGATGGAGAGGTAATTTGAAGCTCCCACCTTATGACTTCCCCGGGTTTTGTTGTTTTTTGGGGTTTTTTTTAGGGTCAGTCATGACAGTAAGTAGGATTAGTTAGAGCTGTTAGTGCAGCTGATAGAGTTTGGCTGCACATGAAGGTTTGTGGCATGTGGCCATTGCTTTTGGCAACATGTGGATTATAGAATTGTGCATTCAACTCTTTCCTTCTCATGTCAGTATTCTGCCAAGTCTCTCAGGGCTTATTCGTGCTTTTCAATAGCATCTGTACCTCCTACTTCCCATTAAAATATCCTAAATCGAAGCGCAATGAGATGTTCTCAGCATTTTCTAGTTTAGTCAAGAGCTTGGTTGAGTTTGATTAAAGTTGTTAAGCAATTTTAATTTGAGGGGTAAAAAACTGAGGGAATGCAGGAATAGTCATAATAGAATTACATGCCTCAATTAACACTTAAAAATGACCTATGGGGCACCAACAAGACACAACGGCTGCCAGCCACAGTGAAACACAGCAAACAGAACAAATTTAGGCACAGCCAAGTGGGAACTGGCCCCTGCAGAGAAGAATGCACTGCAGTGATGTGACCGTGGAAGAGAACAAGAGGCACCTAACGAGGCAAAGAGCGGGCCCTCCTCTCCTTTCTGCCTCTGGTGCCACTCGCATGAACTTTCTTCTCCAGGCACTCTATCCCAGCCTTGGGCAAGCCCCTCCTCTTACGGGACAGAGACTTGAAAAGTGAAGGGAACTAAGAGAGATGGAACAGCACAGGGACAGTCTGACTGCATCTGTGTGGAAAAAGAATGGAGAGGGAGCCGTGGGATGAACCACACGTGTGCTGACTTGGCTGATGGGCTAGAGACCACTGGAGGCTTTCCCATGCCAAGGAGCCTTTCAGCCAACAGGATGAGAGAATTGGGAAATTCATTAGAATACTCAAAGCTGTGACCAGAGAGGAGACTTGTCTCTCCACAGACTAGTGGAAATTATGGATAAATTCTCTGTAGGGTGTAGGTGATCAGATAGGGGTGCTGGTGTAACTCATTAAAGCTTCCCCAGTTTCATCAAGAGCAGCTGACTTCCATCACTCCCTTTAGTGTTAGTTTCATAACAAAAGCCCTTGACACACCTTCCCTCCCGTTTTATGTTATAGTTCAGATACATTTGAATATCACCTGAATGCATGGCTGTTTCATTGCTCCACAGAACAGATTATCAAACAGTAATTTACATCTTTCATTCTCTTTATAAGCACTAAAGTATCCTTTCTTCTCCTTCCTTCCTTTTTTCCTCTCATTTGAGCATGGATAATTCACCAAATAAGAACTAATTCTTTCTGCAGGTACTGCCTAACTAATAACTGGGCAGCTCTTGGCAACTCAGAGCACCTTGCTCCAGTTATTTTCCAAGTAAACTTGCTATCATTGTGCTGGTTTCACCTGGGATAGAGTTGATTTTCTTCCCAGTGACGATTTGGGGCTGTGTTTTGGAACTGTGCTGAACACAGGGTTGGTAATACAGAGATGTTTTGTTACTGCTGAGCAGAGCTCACACAGAGCCAAGGGCTCGTCTGCTTTTTGTACTGGGGAGGGGTTGGGAGGAGGCACAGCCAGGACAGATGACCACAACTGACCCAAGGGATATTCCAGGCCATATGGCATCATGTGCAGTATGGAAAGTGGAGGGAAGAAGGAGGAAGCGGGGGATGTTTGAAATGATGGAGTTTGTCTTCCCAAATAACTGCTCCCTGTATTGGGCCCTGCTGACCTGGAGGTGCTGAACACCAGCCTGCCCATGGGTAGTGGTTAATTCCTTGTTTTTCGTGGTTTATGTGCATGGCTTGTATGTTCCCTATGAAACTGTCCTTATCCCAACCCACGAGTTCTCTATCTTTTACCCTTCCCATTCTCTCCCCTGTCCCCCTGGTTGGGGTGTGAGTGAGGGGCTGCCTGGGGCTGGGCTGCTGGCTGGGGTGACACCATGGCATCTGTGAAGAAGGATCTGTGTACAGTCTTTAAAACTCTTTTGTTGCAGTCAAGTCAAACCCTCCATGTTTCCTGTTCTCCTGCTCTTTTCCAATGAAAGCTGAGCAGGCAACAGCCTTCAGAAGGAGCTGCTCTCAACACAGGTCTTTCCTTCTTCCCGACAGTGCTCAGTGATTTTACTTCATGCAAAGGACTGAAAGCTGACTAAGAAGTACTGCACTTCCCCTCCCTCCCCACCACCTTCCCCAAGAGTAATTTTAGTGGAGCTTTGATTGATGTCAGATGAAATTAACTGGAAACATTTAATGTGTTTAACATGTAAAGGCTTAGGGCTCTCTTCACTCGGAGTTAGAGACTTTCTGTGCTTCATAAACTCAGAGGACACTGAAGCCTGAATTTCAGCTCTGCAGCCAGATGACTTATTAAACAGCACCTTGACTCCTGCCATCGTTGCTGCTTTTCACTTCATTATTAATAGAAAGAGGACTTGAACTGATGGCAGCAAGAATGGAATCAAAAGTCCTGTGGCAGAGATGCTGTTAATTTTAGTATTGTGTCCATCATTAAGCGTCAGATTAAATCAAGCTGTATTTCCCTCAGCAGCTGTTGAAAATCCTCATTTAACCAAGTGAAAAGGAATATTGTGCTTCAATGGAAGGATGAATGAGGTTCCTGCTAACAAATAGGTAAGAAAGAAGGGCTCTGAATAGACAGGGAGGTTTCATGAGGCATATGCTCAAGAGTATAGTCTCAGGTTTCTTAAAACTAGAAAAGTCTTCAGTCATTTAAAAAATTGAAAGTTGAATCATTTTTTCCTCTCTTCTCATACTTGCCGCAGCACCTGGAGAAGAGAGGTTTTCTTCTAAGTCAACAAGTTATACCAAGTTAGAAAGAGAATGGTTTTTTAACATGCTCTTCCTCTTTGACCAACTATCAAAGGCAGATTAACCCTGATAAGGGGTAAATATGAGAGGCTCTGGGTCTCCTGAGGGATGCCTTAGTCACCCACAGCTGAGCAAAGGGAAGGTCTCTGTGAGTGTGCAAGGCAGTCTTTGCTCAGGGAAAATTGCTCCATGGAAAATTGATGGGAATCAGCATGGTGCACAGGCTATTGAGGGCATGCAGGATGTGAACTTTACTCACTTCAAGAGGATTTACTTGCACCTGCTTTTCTACTGGTATTCAGTATTACATTATGGACATGTAAGCAAGTCTATCAAGAGCAGAATATTTTTCCTAAGTGATAAAGCAGCTTTGAAAGGTCTGTCTGTACAAATTCCAGACATTATCCTTTCTACTCTCTATTCTTCGCCATTTCTAAATACACTTGTTTGTGTTATGTATTACTCTGTGATTATTTACCGACTTATCTTTAGCACACACTTGACATGCCAAACTCAGAGCGGCTGGGTTGTTAAAAAGTCATGCTTCAATGAGACAATTGGACTCTATTATTTAGTTATGCCTTACAAAGCTTGTCAGTAATTCTTCAAAACCCAGCTGCAGTCATGACTTCAGCAGCTTATTTGCTACAGCCATGGCACTAATGGGGCAGTTACCATAGAGCAATGGCTTCACTGTTACTGTATTGCAGATTATTGGCTTTCTGATCAATTTCCCCCTCACAAGATCTTGATAAGAGTTCCACAAGACTTTCTCAGTATTATTACTTACTTCAAGTAGTAAACTCACATCCTCCATTCTACCAGAAAACTTTTCATTTTCATAGCTCCTTTTACATCTCATTTTCTCCCAGAATGCAGCAAGAGTTGAGTTTCAGTCACCTTGCTCTGGAGTCGAGCAGCAAGTGGTGACAAGGCTGAAATTAGCCAGACTTTTTATTAGCAATTTTCAATCCTGCTCATGAAGGATTAAACCACTTGATGAAACTCTGCAGATACATTTATCTCACAGCATCAGAGAGGAGGTGAGAATTCAGTTTCCTGAAGCAGAGAAGCAGTTGAGATACAGTCATATGCCCTGCAAGCTCAATGTGAAAGGAAAGAAGTCCATAAACTACATGAAGAGCATGTGTGTAAACATAGATCAAAAATCATATAAATTTCTCGAAAGTGAGGCCTTCCACTAACTTGCTTTGAATCTTTATGTTTACAGAAAATTAAGCGAGGAAATTAAGAGCAGCAGAGACCCTTGTATTGTACTGAGACTTTTAAACAATACAATTCATTTTAGTTTCATCCTTCTGCACTAGTTTGAAGTACGTGTATAAAATATGCTTTCTGCTGAAAATACGTATATGTATGTATATATATATACACACACATACATACATATATTTCTGGGGAAAGCATACAGTTCTTTCTCAAAACACCTGTGAGGTACCTTGGTTGCATTTTGTTATTGCAGGTGAATAACCTCGAAAGGTTAATCAATCAGCAACCATTTTCTAGGCCGTGTGTGAAGCCAGGGAAAATGGAAACAGTTGTGCTGTCTGAGACAATTTATTTTTCTGCATCTTCACTGCAAAATAATCAGTTAGAAGGTATCAAGAAAGACCCATGTCATGCAAATACAAGGTCATACCCAATGAGTAATAGGCTGGCAATTCCAGAGGGTCACAGGGTCGGATTGCTGCTATTTATTTCATAACGGGACAAAGAGCAAAAGTTCCTTTGCTGTGTCTGTCATGTCTGCAAGATCAACCACACTGTGCAGCCACAGATGCTGCTGCTGTGCAGCAGGAGGAAATCAAACAGCCTGCACAGTCCATCCCTGATGTGTGTTTGAAGGGACTTACAGAAAAGCATCAGAACTGCCACATTTCTCGAGTTCTGTGTAAGGCCACTGAGCAGCCAGGTGATTTACAGTTATTACTGGATCTGTCTGCAGTGATAGGCCACAAAGTCTGCCCATAAGCCTGTCCTCAGGGTAAGGTTCTTCTGTCGTGGAGAGGCTTTCAAAGCATATCTGCATGTCTCCATGTACTAAATACTCAGCTGTACTGTGTAATCCCCAGGTCATACTCTAAAAAAAACACTGTTCAGCATCTTGTGATAAGTTAATTACAATATTTCTTAGATGCTGAAGAAAAGTAGAATGTGTTCTGACTCAGTTTAGGCAAAAATAAAGCAACTATGTGATGTATGGCATTGCTTTGATTCAAAACCATGCATTACTAAAAAATGTATGGTCTTTTCCTGAAGCGGCCACAGAGAAACAGGAAATTATTGTGTGTTTAAGAATGAAAGGCACAAATATTGATCTCATAGCTAAACTTCCAAAGGAAAGAGCAATCCATTTCCTTCAACATGCAGTGATATGAGTTCCCAAGAAACAGGAAGACATGAAACAAAAGTAAGGTCGAGATGTAATGTTAGCTAGAGAACTCCATTCTCCCAAATTACATCCAGCCCTTTGGAAGCTGTGTGCATACATGAAAGCTCTGAAGCATCTCTGATGCTTCATTCCACTTTTACAAGCCCCCCTATTCCCAAAAGAGCACTAGGATCATTTCATCATTGCAGAAAATCAAATACTGAGGGGTTGAACTCCTAAGTCCACAGAAGTCATGGCCAACATTCCCACTCCCTTGAACCCACCTTTTATTTTTCTATTTTGTTTTTTTACTGGTTAGCAGTAAGGCAGGAGTTCAGGCTGAGAAACTAATAGCAAGCACAATCCAGACCACACTGAAAAGAAAAACTGCCTAAATGATTGGGTAAAAGTGGTAAATCACTCTCCTTATAGACTTCAAACCTGAACCTAACAGCCCATTAAAAACAGAGAGACGGCTGAGGTCACCAACCTCATGGTTTGCTGGAGAAACAAGGTTGAATGTCAGGAGCAGGACGAACGCCCATCGCATACATCAGTATGTGCAGGGAGTTGCTGACTCCACCAGGTCATGGGGCAGGGAAATGTGGAGCAGTCTCCACCTCTCAGGCTCTGTCAGAGAGAAGCAGCACTCTAAATTCAGAGAGCCTCTCCTTCACAAACCCCAATCAGCTTGACAAGAGAGCATTTGGAGTCTCTGTGGAGCCGCATCGCACAAACCTAGGCAAGATTTGATGCATTATGAATTGTGATATATCAAAGGTGAAAACACACCCAGAGCTGGGGGTTGCTGTATTTTAAGTGTGATTGAAGTTGATTTCAGGTAGCAGAGGTGGTGCTGGAGCAGGATGGGCAGAGCTGCCTCCCCACAGTGCCCACGCTGGGCACTGTGTCCCAGTGAGAGCAGAGAGCAGCTGCCCGAGCCCCAGGGCACAGCTCCCCTCAGTGAGGCTGTGCCCTGCAGTGCTGTCACCCCAACAGGAAACCAGGACATTTCCACTGCCATTTCCGTCCCAGGAAACCGATATTCTGTCACAGGACTGCAGGAAAGGCAATGCCAGGCCAACAGCTACTGCCTAATCCTATTGCTTTGGGAGCAGCAGAGATTTATGGCATAGAGAGAAGCAGAGTTCTCCAAAGTGTCCTAGGAAGGCCTGAGGAGGGAAAATGGAAATTCACAGCTCTTCCTGAGGCAGCAAGGAGGCTCCAGGACACAGACATCAGATGAGATGGCAGTGCTGGAGGAGAAGCTCAAAGTAGATTGTGTTCAGAAAAAGAAATTTGTGTTTGCTGTCTCCAGTTGCTGGAAATGGAAAAATATCTATAGTCCTGTCTTTGACCCCAGTAACTCTTCTTCCTATTACAAGTCCCTGCTTTAAAAATGTAACAGAGACTACAAAAAGTGGAGTTAAATACTTTGGGATTAGAGATACAATCTGAGAAGCAACAGTGAAATAGTTCATCCCACAAGAGATTTCACTCATCTCTTCCAGAGATAAGTACACAGGGAGCTGACAAAATAAATTTGCCCTTGATATCTTCCTGAGTAACCTGAGAGGAAAATTAAATCCAACTTCTTTCCTGAACATGACATTTATTTTACTTAAGGAAAATCTTGTTTATCAATTACGTGTAGCACTTCTGATTAACCATTAGGAGTGAGGGGAAAAAAACTAAAAAGGTTTGAAGGCTTAAAGTGAGTATGGATGTAAAGCTTGTCCTGGTCTTGAGAGGGAGAGACTTATTTGTTCTTCCTGCTAACCAACACAGTGCTTCGTGATGCCAAGGCTTCTAGAAACTCTCACAGGATCAGGACTTTTTATTGATCTCTTAAAGGCTGTAATCCTGTTAAAACTATGAATCAGAGCTTTGTATTTTTAAATTATAATTTGATAACCTTTCACATATATACAGTCTCCTATAGTCTCAATTTCTTTCCAAAATTATTTTTCAGATTTTCTTCCCTCAGTGAAAGAAGTTAAAGTAATCTGCCCTAATGCATTATACAAGATTATCTCTTATCAATAAAGATCAATGACTCTTTACAGAATATCTGCAGTTCCCAGCTAAGGACACAAGCACAGTGACAGTGCTGGCATCAGGTGGGGGTATAGCAATCGCCTCATGCCTCCTCTCTGCAGAAGAATCTTAGAAGAATCTTTCCTCAGTGATCTGCTGCTTTTACTTTGTCAGGCACACGGGTCTGAAGCACATGAAATAACTTTTTGGTGTTTTGGTTTTGATTTTCTTTAACGATTTCTTAAATTAAGTGGAACTTTTGTTGCAAAAAAAAAAAAAGCCCAAACCTAAAGTGAATTTGCTGACTTTATGCTAAATGCTTTTTCCCTCTCAGTTTAAAGTGACCTTTGATGGAAACTAAAATGTGCAGGTGTCAAAGTGTATCAGTATCGTATACCAGAGATGTGCACAACTGAGGTTTTTTTGGCACTTTCTCCTTCCAATTTATTAAAGGTTGTGTCAGAATAAATTTATGTAAGCAAGGATCAGATTTTATTAGTGGAACATCATTAGCTTTTAATGAATAAGAGTAGTTTAGGAAAAGAGCTGATAGCTAAGGTAACACTTGAGAGCTGTTTCTCCTCTCTCCTTCCACCCCACTTGTTTTAACCCTTCCAGTGAGCGTGGAATACAGCACTGGAGAGCAGAACTGGTGGTGTTAAAGCTGTAGCTCAGCAAAGCAGCTGACAGTATTCCAGTGTCTATCACTTTTCAGCAAGATGTGCTAAGGCTCTGTTACTTTAATGGAACTTTATGAGTTATGCAGATTTTTCTCTAGCTAGAAGCCAATTAAGCAAGGTCCAAGACTGCAACCATGGATGAGGTTATAGGAACAGCTGGCAAACAAGATGCCTCCACGGTGGATGAGGACAGACAGAACAAAGATGGCCCCTGGTCCCAAAGTCTAAATTGCAAACTCCTGGAATATCCCGGGGATGATTGTCCATCAGGAATGTAACTGATCCTCACCAGCAGAGAGAGATTTAAACTGACAAGGGAGCTCTTCAAGCTATCACAAAGGACAGAGATGCTGTGGAGCTTTCCTCCCACAAAACAACTCTTCCCCCCTTTTCTGCAGACTTGTGGGGACTGCTGCTCCCCAGCAAGTTTGCTTTCTTTTTCTGGACACAGCACAGCAGAAGGACATTAAAATTTGACAAGAGTGAAACCAGATTTTGGGTCTTGCTATTGGATTAGCAGAAGTAGGGCAGTTGGTGCAGAGTGCCAAACCATGCAATCTCATTTTGCTGTTCCACTTTGGAACAGTTTTGTGTGCTTTACATTGGACCACACGCCCTGAGTGCCCCTGCAGACTGCCCAGACAAAGCTGAAGTGAGCTCCAGCATGCTCCTGCTTTGGTCATTCTTGGTCCTTATCAGGTTTGTAACCCCAAAAGATCCAGTGCACTGATCGGCCTCTTTTTACAAGCACATCGAAATCCCTGCTGGAACTCAGGCACAGATCTGACAGTCAAACTGGGGTAAATGCTAAAGGACCGTTGGGTTTCCTGTCCCTAGTCATTATGGACTGCAGAGACAATTGACTTCTCGGTCTGGATCTCTCTGAGGTTTTGGGGAAACACTGCAAAGAAAGATTTTCTTATCCTTTCCATTGGGAAATTTAAAATAAAGATTTCTAGAGAGCTAAGACACAGATATTGCCAAAATGTACCAGAAGCACATTAAAGATTTGCATGACCTTAGCCAAGCAATGCAGCACACCCCCCTGAGACCAGGTAATACCACAAAGCCTGCAATAGTATCTTTGCTAGGCAACAGTTACCAGCACTCCTTAAGTGCATTGAGCTCCGGCTTAAAGCCAAATCAGCAAAGTTCTTATAAGGATGCAGTTGCTCAGTTTTCCCCAGAGTAGCCCTGCTCATATTAGAAACTAACAATGAGGATTCAGAAAAAAGCACATTTACATATTTTTTCCATTAAAGAGAGATGTTACTCACACAAGGTTGGTATCTGCTTATAAAGCTGAAAATCCCTTGTGTGCACAAACAAATATCATTTGAGAGATTTTCAGAGTCGTATGCAGTATGAGCCTATCAATTCCTGTTAATTTGAGGAGGCTATTGATGAACTGAACAGCCACCTTCCTCTTCTCTCACAAATGCCTGCAAAACCAGGAAAATAGTCTCAACTTTTTCTCGTATGCCCACAAGATAAAAGATGAGAGGCTCAGTAACTCAAATCCCTGCTTTTTGAGCATGCAGAACACAAGCTGAACTGCACGTAAGCACAAACCAAAGTGCCTCTTCCCCATTTCACATTTTTACAGTTCATCAGCATATAAAGTAGCATCCAAACAGCCTGAAACAATTCCATCTCTGCTGTAATTACAGGATCCCAATAAAATTACAGGATTCCACCACTAAAAATGTCTTAACTGCTTTCATATTCTACAGTACATTGGTTATGCCACCTTGCTTCTCACCAGATGTATGCCTGTACACACAGAGAAACATCCCCATGCCCAAACTGGCCATTGCTACAGTGGCTCAACACACAGATTTATTTTAATGGGCAAACAGGATCCATTGGACAGTTGTGCTAAAGACCAGCACTGCCCTGAGTTCAGCTGACAGCAAAGAGCTGTGAGATCTGTCCCAGAAAACCATGGTAAGTTCACTGCCTGAACACTCACTTCATCCTTACAGATATTTATCTCTCCAGATTGAGTCCATTTGGTATATTAGTCACAGATTCCCTAGCCATGCTTCAAGCACAGCATAATATAGCATGAATCACTGCACTGAATAATCCAGAAGTATATTTCAAATATAACTTTTACCATGCTCCTTTTTACTGATCTTTCTTTGATGGATCATAATATGATCACTTTAAAAGTACTTTAAATAATAGCTGCACTTCAAAGGATTTTTTTCTCTTCTCTTATTTAAAACATTACATCAATTGTCGTGTGTCATGATTCCACACAGTTATTATCAAGCTGATGTTTAAATATTGCTTCCTTATAGATCTACCTGTTAAGTATCATTTGTTGCATTCACCCCTTTAACCAGAAATATTTATTCCCTACAGCAACAGACTCATTCCCCCTAACACACTTTCTGCTTTTTATTCTCGTAGCTGTGTTCTTCACTTTTATTATGAAATCCTGTGGACACCAATGACTCTTTTATGTGGCCTGTATTTGAAAAAACAACTGCAGGACTCGAGCATTGGCAGGAGCACTGATTATCAGCCTTGCTAGTCTTGAGGTGATTCTGCAACCTCTGGTTCTGATGATGCCAGGCTGTTATAAGGAATTCATAGCCAGGGTCCAGGTGATGCAGGTTCCTTTTCCAGTTCTGCCTCTGAAGTGTTGACTGATTTCTGAGAAGCTGCTTGATTTTCCTCCATTAGGAAGCAGAAGTAATGATGCCAGGTCAAACTCAAAGCAAAAGAACATTGAGTTCTTCCCTTTGAAATCCTCTCCTCCCTACACAACCCCCTACTGTTTTCACATCCTGTCATTATGTTAAGGCATGGGTTTTATTCTGCCTGATCTGAAGAAAAAATGTTATGTGATGTTGGGCACACAAGCATATCCCATGGGCAGTGCCAAAGATTTAAATTTCAATAAAAGCATTTTAAAAAATTCACTTTTTCCTTCTCGTTAGCAAGCACAGCTCACTCTCATCTTTCTCCTGACAGTGACAAGTATTCTTTTCATGAATGATTTTATGCTTCCATCCAGTCTTCACTCTTGGTGGAAGGCTACGCATCTGGAATTCAGCCAAAAAACAGAGATGATGGAAAGTAGTTTTCTCTACTTGCCTTAAGTAGTTCCACTTAGAGAGGATGATTTACTTCATAAAAAGTGGGAGTTAAGCCTGGAAAATAGCCTTAAGTTGAAAAACCAGCAATGAGCTTCAAAAGCCAGAAGTTGCAAGTTAAAGCAGTTGCAAATAAAAATCATAGTTCACATTATGCAAGTGAGATCTTTCTGGCAAGCAGCTGAGTGCATCTGCACAACGCACAGCAAACTAATGACCTATAAACACAAACATCAAAGATGGCTTTCATGAAGGGATTTTTTACAATCCAACCTGCTCACGCATTGGTTGTGAACACCAACACCCTTGTTTAAAGCTGCATTTGCTGTGTTACTGTTGTGGCATCACTTCAGACCTTTTGCAGCTTTGGGAGGTGAGCTGTGTGTTCATACCAGTGACAACTGTTCTCTCAAGGAAAGCAGCTGCAGTCCATGCACAACATTCAACTTAATGAAAAAAGGTTAAAACTGGAAGTTTGCTTATACCAAACTCACAGTTTAGTTTTATTACACAATCTCTCACAGCACTCAGCTTTAAGCAGTACATGTTCATTTCTGCTGTGACAGCTTTACTGGGTTTGCATCTGTTTGGTTGTTTTTGTGAGTGGTGCCCCCCATTCTTATTCCCATAAAAGTATCTTGTCAATCCACAGAAACATCTGCTTTTCTGCAAGTTCCACTACTCTTTATGTGTGAAATAAAGGATGTAAAGGCAAGACTTGAGGCACTATGTCATAGTCAATGTACTTAACAAAAGTATTAATATGTGGCTTCCTTTAGCACTCAAAATTATACATAGTTGGTTTCTTTAATTTTCAATTAAAATTTCTTCATAGAGCAATTAACCTAAACTTCCTATTAAAAAAAAAACCCAACAAAATCAACAACAGCAACAACACAAACAAACAAACCAAACAAATTTTAAAAACCCCAAACAAATACAACAACCCTTTCCTGCTTGGAAGTAAAGTTGTTTATTGCCATTAAGGCACTGCATACACACTTCATGCTGACCTGGCCACACGTCAACATTTCTTTGTGCATGAAGTAGGTGATCCCTTTAAGTCACAACCATTTTATAATTGAAATAGAAGAAAGAAGTTCCCAGCATACTATCCAGATCCTATAATTCCTGCAAGTCCACACAATACATTACTGCTGCTGATCACAAATGACTTTAGCTGTTTTCCAGGCATGCAAGTTTCTCTCACTCTGTTGTCTTCAACCACAGATGGCCTCAGTAAGGAAAGCTCAAAGTGAAAGAGGAGAAATGAGGAGAGAGTAAAAGAATTCTTATACTGAATTTCTTTAAGAAATGAAAAGGAATTTTGCTGTAACACTACTCCCACAGCCCCTGCAGAAAAACTGCTCAGATTCAGCTTTGTTGGTGATTAGGTAGGATCAGGTTTGTCAGTGAGAATAAAGCCAGTGCATCAGGTGTGATCTGTCCTTTCTGTGTGGCCTCAAAGGCCACAGTGCTCCCCTGCCTGCAGAGATCTTCCTGCTCATCAGCCAAGGAGCAGAGCCTGGTTATGAGCACAAGATTTTAACTCTGTTTGCCCCTTCCTCATTTTGGGGCCAGTTTACATCAAGCCTCCAAAAGCTCAATGGCACTGTTGTACATGCCCAATTTAAACAGCATTTTTCCCCTCAGATGAGCAGCTACCATCCAGTCAGAGTATATAAAGGCTTGCTCCCAACTACCAGGTAATGATTAGCTATAATGAATTAAGAAGCAGTGCCTCTAGAAAGTATTCTATATGTTCTGCAGTAATTAAGGTTATTTTTAGGATAATGCTCTCACAAATTGTTGAGTTCCTGGATACCTATGAGCAAAAACCCTGGCAAAGCTGCATTTGTTCTTTTAGCAAGAAAAGAAAGCATTAATAACTGACAAGGCTTTTTCTCTTTCCATTTACAAAGCCTTGTTTTTTTCCACTTTTTCTAACATATTAAATTAATCAGTTTTCACACTGTTCTCTGCTTTTTTAGCATAACCAGTAAGTGGATTAGTCCTTTATCTCAGCTATCCATAGGTTTCTTTAGGAAAAAAGGTGATTAATGCTGTGGTCACCACATGGTACCCCATCCTTAATCCCCACACTGGCAACCTTTGATCCATGCACAGTTATACACTTGTGTCCAGGACACACTGCTGTGCCTACCTCTAATCCTCCCCAGAAAACCAGAGGGTTAACTGCCCTAGATGTTAATTAACTTAGAATCAAGGAGCCAAATAACATTCCTGCAGTCAGAATAGGTGACAAAGCAGGGATCAGAGGGATCTGAGCTTCCCATTATGTTTTGTTTTCAAAGAGATAACAATCCATGAGTGCTCTAACAACACTGGCCAGTAGCCTCATCAATGTATGATTACAGCATTTTCCACCCCATTAAATAATTCTCATGTTACGTGAAAAGCAGAGTAATGCATCACAAGTTTTAAATAAAAATAAATCAATCACACATCCAGAACACTGGTGTTTTGAGCAAATACTTGGTCAGGTTTTTTTATGCAACAGGCTGCAACCCAGTGCTCTTTCACATCACGATTGACTTCAGTCTACTCCAAGATTTTTAACAAAAAGGTAAAAAGTCCTAAAGACAGAATGACTTGAAACACCCTGATGAGTGCCTCAAGTGTACTTCAGTCTATTGGAACCAGTTTTCTCCAGAGTAACGCATGCTTTCTCTGATGAATGGAAAGAACATCTCAGTATAATTACCGAAAATGTGAGCTCTATGTTCCAGTGCAGAATCTTGGGTATTTTGCATTAAATGCCAACAAATGTTTTATTCAAGTCACAACAGCAACACAACTCCAAAGAAAAGACACAGTGATAGTCTTGATTCCCTCTTGTCAGATCCACTTTGTGCTGGTGAGATGCCATCAGTTGCCAGATGGCATCACTGTATAGAAGTGATGTACAGAATTGCTGCAGTACAGTGACAAACAATGGGGTCTAATAAACTTGACATTTTGGGTTGTTTCTAATTTTCACAGGTAACAAGCTAAGGCCAGAATGATCAGTTTCAGCTAAGTTTACTTATGCTTATAATTCTTTGAATTTCAGTAGTAGGTGAGATTTAAAACTGCTAAAGCTTTTTTCATCTTCTACACAAAGAGCTGCACGCCCCTAGGAGTCACACAAATGTGTATCCTGAGGGGATAATCCTAGAATAATTCCCTTCCTTCTGCTAAAAGTTAGAGCTATGTATTACGGTAACACTGTTTTTATTAATGAGCTGTATTTCAGGTCTCTCTCCTCAGAAACGCTCTCCGGAGCAGCTATGTTTATGGCCTCTCCTGTGCAGCATAACTCAATATCCCTGTTATGTAGATAACTCAGATTTATGCCTCTATCCTATGAGACATTTCACAAACGCAGGCTTAGTGTTGTCAGGCAGCTTGATGGATGTTAAATCCTGAAATTTACCCAAAGACATCCAGATAATGGTGTGGCAATGCTGGTTCCGAATCTAAATGCATCACCATTGTAGTAATGCATTCCCTCATCCCCTCCTGTGAGGGCAGTCATATTGCTGGGGAGGCACAACGCACCACACATCACC
Organism: Ifrita kowaldi; assembly: GCA_013398055.1. NCBI lineage: Eukaryota > Metazoa > Chordata > Aves > Passeriformes > Cinclosomatidae > Ifrita > Ifrita kowaldi. The sequence continues at coordinate 461,791 of VZRS01003312.1, read as the reverse complement.
TTAACATCACCCACAGCGCTGCATCACCTCATCGAGACAGGCACATCATGGAGTCCTGCCCCAAGGGAAGCTGCATTTCTTCCCTAGGCCTCATGCATGCTGCCATCATACAGTGTAGTAAAAATAAAGCCAGGATAGACATTAAAAAAACCCCAAAAAACCTGGTTGTTTTGCTTCGTTCTGATTTTAAGAGGACCCAACAACACTAGGAAGTGATGACTGCACTTTATATGGATAAATACCTGATAAAATTTTACATGACAACAGCCGGTAACACCACTACCAGATCCCCAAAACAAGAAGCAATCATGCTGGTAACTTTGCAGTCCTAGAACCCCTGAAACATCTGCCAGGTCAAACTAAATAATTTCAAAGGAATTCTGGAAGCACATGAATAACAGTCTGCTCTGTAACATCCCATCCTTATTGTGACCACAAGGAGCCTCTGTGCAGCAGACAAAGAAACAGAAGCTGGTGAAGGCAGGCAGGGGGGGTCATAGCAGGAGGCAGTGTGTAGTGTCATGTTGAAAGTCTTTAATGGATGGAAGCAGTGGGCAATACTGAGGAGGAGGTGTGCTGGCACGAGGAAAAGGATCCATTTAACTGGCCTGCTTTTCCAAGAGACTTCGTTCAGACTTGGATCTATTGAGCCAAGCCTTCAGGAGTAAAAGGGACAGACTCCTAGATCACTTACCTTCTATTCTGCTTAGATTCAGCTGAAATACAAGGTCTTTAAAAGAATTTTGGACACTATTAAAAAAACCCAAAATCCCACAATTGTGTGATCAAGTCTCAAAGTTCTCAAATACAAACTTTACTGACCAGCTGAATATGAGGAAGCCACTGGCATGAAAGCACTGAATATTTCATCTTTCAGTGGAACATGCAGTTTCTGGGCAGAGAGCTGAGCTGACCAGATTTTTATTATTTAATCATTATTTGCCTGGAGCAGTCATTTCCTTACAAAACTTTCCAACCACTCCAGTGTGGCTCAGATCTGGAGGTCAGAACTCAGCTCCTTCCCAGCGAGAGGCTCCACAGAAGAAATCATGCAGCGCTGTGAGACTCAGGACTGGCAGGTGAGAGTGGATGTGTGGTTCTGGGGATAAATCATGAAAACAGCTGGGTAATTCCTTGTTAAAGTTGTTCTAGCGTAAACCTGACAACTGAATCTAAGTAAAAGAGCAGAAACATTACTACAACCACATATAATACCATGATGGATGGTGTTACTGCTGCCTGGAGACCTCAGTCTCTAAGCCAGATATCCATAGGTTAAAATCAGTTCCCTTTGTAATAAAATATAAGACCTGCAAAGAATAACTCAGCTAATGAGCAGTTCTCTTGAACTTTGAATGCAAACTATTATTTCCCATGATTTCCTACTCTCCTTTAGGTCCGATGAATTATGTATCCATTTAGCCATTCTTGGTTTAGCAGAGGCATCAATGGGAGGTGAAATACGGAGAGAGATGGTCAATATTAGACAGACACATCAAAAGGGTCACATCTCTGCAGGGTTCCTTTTGGAAAGCTGTTCAAAACAAGTTCTGAAAGAATAAGTGTGACAGGAGGAAGATAAAAGTCCAAATTAGCACAAATAGCTCTAAGCAGCATTGAAAAAGTAGGGTACAAGGTGCAGTGTCCAACAGAAATTCATACCACAGAGAAATCCATGATAAATGATTCATACGCTGCAGAGTTGATAAATGACACAACAGAGCCATTTTAGTAACTGAATGGAGACAGTCATAGATGAAATGAATGGGCTAAGTTTGTGACTCTTTAACAGAACAAGATTTTACATAATTTTGCATAGTTCCTCCTCACTTGAGTTGTGTGAATACAGAGTATTTCCCTATTCCTTAGGCAAACCTGTTAAACGGCATTAAATTCCTTCAGGAATCAACACAATTTCCTAGTCCCTGCCATTGCCTCTTCTAAATCTGAACTGGGGAGAATTAAAAGCAGCATTACAGAAGGCTTTGAACCAAAACAAGATCTTGACACAGGATCATCTGTCTCACTTCAACTTTATGTCCTTGTATTTTGCCAAGTGCTGCACACTTGTTCTACGACCAGGAATTGATAATCTCATTCTGTTTAAGGGGTAAGTGCATCACCACCTCGCCTTCTGACCCAGTCCAGGCATCCTTTAGTGTTGGTTCTAGAGATTCAAGGATTGCTCTAGGCTCCTGCCACTTCTCTCCCCAGGGCACTGAACCCTGCCACAGTCGCTGGTAGCAGCTATTGGTGCCAGGTAAGTCCTGGAGAAGGAACCCATTGCTCTCAGGTAAAGATGTTCCTTTGGATTACCCGTACAGGGAGCAGCCTCATACAACACACTGCTTTGTTCCTAGATAATGCAACTGTCCAATTTGCTCTCAGGAAAGCGGGACCTTAGACTGGCTCAGAAAGAAAAAAAAAAAAAAAACAAGTAGAACCTCTCTTCTCAAAATCAATTAGAGCCAGCAGAGAGGCCGGGCACTGACCCCTCTTGAGCTGGAATAGCAGCGGTGCCCCCTCCTGCTTCCCCGTGTGAAATTTGGTGACAGATGTGTGACAGGGACCTTCCTCTGCTGGGAGGCAGGTACTGCCCCAGCTGCACCCAATTCCTGTTTTCTACACAGTCAGGAGACCTGATATTGCGAAAGTCTGTCTTCACAGAAAATCAGGGCCCTAAATCTGAGCAGAAAAACTTCTGAACAGTAGATCTGCTTCTCCCTCAAAAAAAAAATCAATTATTCAAGACACAAAGAAGCTGCATTTAGAACAATCAGATTATTAAGCTTTATCCTGTGACTTGGAACAAGTGGAATACTGCAGCTTTAACCTTCTCAGTCATGTGAAGCTACTCATTGATTTTTGTTCATCTTGGCTGTAAATTTCTCTCCCAGGTTCTCTATCTTGATGACCAGTAAGATACTCTTCACATCACTGCAGCCTGTTAAATAAACCATCCAATAGGGAACTCAGGCAAGGAGGAATCTCTGTGTATATGTGTGCAAGGTGTTAGAGTCAAGTTTCTTCAAGGTCCTGGACTTCCCAATAAGTCCAATTGCCCTCAATATTACCACCATCCATGGGAGCTTTGCTTTGCCAGTTGTGCTTCCACAGGACACTTCCCACTATTTAAGTTATTAGTGTTGCTTTAGAGTGAAGGGAACGCAGATAAACTATTAACCATCAAGAAAGGACAAGGGACAATTTTGGCAATGTATTAATCCTGTAACCATCTGGAATGAAATTAATCTGGAATTTACCACAGAACTGGTAATACTCTGTAGTTCATTTTGCTGCTAGGTTATACCAATACAATGTTTACATGAAGAGGCACTTCTAATCCATGGCCCAGCATCTTCCTGTGCATGCCATATTTTGTACACAATATCAGGGCCTAGTTTACAGTAGAACAGCCCTGCTTTATCCACCGTGAAGTGGGAAGCAAAATTATATTTATCCCACTGCCAATATCCAAAAATAGTGGTTTACGGGTGCAGAGCATTCTGGCCATGGCTTTGCTGCATGTGACATGGCACTGAATAGAGTCTCGGGAAATAATGACCAATGGCATTAAGAAAAGCCTGCCAGGCATTTATCATTTGGAGCAAAGTGGCTTCATATTTTTTTGGGAACCATAGCTGGGACTTGGAAAATCTGGGTTTAGTTTTTATGTGTCTTAGCATTCCTGCATACACAGCAGCACAGGAAGGCATTTCAGTCTTACAAGCTCTATCCTGTGCATAAGTAGTTAGAGAAATAATTCCCAATATCACCGCAGTGTTGGGAAGATGAATATTTTAAGGTGGGACTGTGCTCCAGTTCTAGAGCTCCTGCAACAGTACCAGAGCTGAGGAGACAATGGGGTATAAGGGTATTTATGGAATTAAGCATGGTCAGAAGCATGTTTGCAGGTCACTTCCCTTTACATCAGCCATTCCTCTTTCCCAGTGCCCTGCCCTGCCAGTCTGCCTGGTCAGGAATGTGCCAGCTGGTCTAGCACAGAGCTGGTAACAGCATGTGTTGTTTGAGAACAGCAGGTACTGCTTTGGAAACATGATGGATTTAGCAGCACAGGAATGTAGGATTTTTTACAGAAACAGGAGTTTATTGCCAGTCCACTTTCTTTAATGCAAAGTTTGCATGTGTGATATTATAATGCCAGTTTTAACAAGATTTTTTTAATCGGGAAAGATTCATCTTTGGGGCAAAAGAAATAAACACTACTGGAGGAGGACTTGTAGGGAAATAAGAATTGAAGAACTCTTATATTGACTTCTCATGAATTCATACAAGGAAGGATGCACTTCCCTTTGCTCTTGCTGCATAAAATTTAGCACAAAGCCAGCCTACACCTTAATAAAGTAGCAGGTTATCCAGAAAATGCCACTGTTTTTGCAGAAAGCAGAAAGAGAAGGGATGCAGAGAGACAAGTCATGGTGACCAAAGCCCTGTTATTCCTGACAGGGTGCTGGACTCCAAGACAAGGTAGGGTTTTTATGTTACAGAAAATACAGAGGTTCGTGTGGTGCTGTACTAGGGAAGGTATTTTACCATATGAAGTCTTCAAAGACTTTCAGAGATCTCTTTTTGCTCCTCCTCATGCTGATAAAGCAGCACTGAGTGATGGGCTCCACACAAGCTTCCTCCCTAGGCAGCATTACCACCCTGCAACTAAGCTTGCAAGGATTTCCCAGTCTTCACCTCAGGCCCTGCTTTGCAGCCAGCTGCGTCTGTAGCTCCTCATGGCAAAGTAAAGCAGAGAACTTGGTACAAAAAGTAGAAATAATCAATAAAGGTGATAAATTTGTATATACTTATTGTAGGCAGTCATGCATTACTACGCTCCACATCCAAAACAAATGCTATTTCTTGCCGCTATCTAAAAAAACCCAGTATCACTGTGACAGTACAAATAATTCTGGTTTTTTCACTGGGTCCTCAGTGCAGAGGAATTTAAAAAAATAAATATTTTTCTTGAGAGAAACAATGGGAACAAAAGAAAATTAAAAGGGTGCTTTACTACATAGAACATCAGAGTTTTTACAGCTGTGACAATGAATATAGTGCTTGTTCTACAATAAAGCTGGTGCTATTTGCTCATGGAAGGACAGAACACATTTTCAGCTCTACGCTCTTCCAAGATGTGTTTATTTGTGGGAAGGAAAGTTTTTTCTTCCTTATTTCAAATGCTGAAGTAGATATTTCTTTAAATCAGTGCTCAAAGATCCTTGGCACTTCCTTAGAAGTGTTACCTCATGACAGATTGTCAAAAAAAGGTATCAATCCTCCTTACATAAATGGATGGTGAAATGCAAGCTCCGTTAAGAAAACACCTTCGGTATTTTATCAGTTCCTCAGCAGAGGAAGATACCTCCAAAATAGATCCCTCTCCTCCTACACAAAGAGAAGTCATTCCAGTACAGCTAAAAGGTGAATTTGACCTGGTTTACCCAGGGAGATAACTCCAAGAGTCTTTAGTTTTGATTAGTTTCTATGTATTAAAATCTTATTTCTCTGGACTATTTTGTTTGAACCTTTCTTTCCCTTATTCCTCTTTTAACCTTAAAAACCAGAAGTGATAAGAAAACGTGCATCCCATGCAACAGAAAATGTGGTCTTTTCCACAGCCTCCCTCAGCTGAAAACACTGAGGCCAAGAATTCTCAGGTACTTTTATAACCAGTGTTTTCCCTAAAATGTCATGTGTCTCTTGTTTCTGCCCTGCAACAACTGTTCCTCAAACAGCAACAGCTTTTTGTAAGGTGGACGTTCTGGGGAACCTTTCAAGTATTGGAAATGAAACTACTGACCCCTCACTGGTATTGACCATCAATCCTGGGAAATCCAGTCCCTCTGGGAAGCTCCCTGTGGGCCTGATCCAGGCAGGAGGGGAGGCTGGATCTGTGCTTCTGCCTGACTGATCCACTTCGCCTGCTGAAGAAATCTGTGTTTTCCTAAGGAGTGCTTGGTGGCTGCTGGAAGCTGGACTCTGCTCTTTACTATGGTCAGTGCCCCAAAGCCCTGCTGACTTCTGTAAACAGCAGAATATTTGTTATTAGCTTCAGATCAGCAGAACCTTTTAGACACATTTCATTTCAGTTAACAAAATATGTCTTAACACTAAGCTAAAAACCCTAGAGAATTAATGAACTATGTGCATTTTACCCATGCCCGTAGCTGAAAACAAAACCATTTTGGAAAATGGAGCCATGAATGGAAAATAAAGCACAAAATATGCAACTGGATTAAGGTATTGAATAAAAACAACACCAAACATGGAGGCTTTCTCCTGTGATCCTAAGTCACAATGTATTGCCAAAAGACAAAGTGATCTTTAGCAGAAAGAATGAAAGACATGATCACAAACCTCAGGTGCACCCTCCTTGTGCTAAGAGTGACAGACTGCAGCAGGGTCCGTGTTGGGAAGTTCATGGTCATTCACACAGCAAAGTAAATTAATAACTGCACAAGGGATAACACAACGTGAACAGAGACATCAAATTGTTGCTAGCAGGTTTTCCATTAGAGTGAGAGGATGAATTTCTCTTTCTAAATTATGCTAATCCTTTTGCTAGCACGTTGCTGGTTCTTTGTGTTTCGCTTGAACACTCAAAACTCAGAAAGAAGGTTAAATAAGGTTCCTTCAAAAGAAAAACCTAGTTAAAAAATTAGGAGACTTGAAGAACAAAAAGGGGAAAAAAAAAGGAAAAAACAACCCCCAAACAGATGGAAGTCAAATATCTCGCTTTAGGGGCAAGTGTTATTCCCGACAGTCCAAACCAAAGATGTTCGATGGTTTGTTTCAAGACGAGAAAAAATGTGTATATTTAGGATGGTGATATCAGAATGCTCTCAGCATTATTTTGGGAGACATTTATAGACTGTGATAGGTTTCCAGAAAGACAAAGTATTTTAGTAACATGTCTTTATATCTGTCACAAAGAATCTTTCACAAGTGCTGTTAAAAACCCCTAGCTGAGAAACAGTGTTAAGACTCCCTGTTATAATATTCATTTGTTTGAGTGATAAGATTTAATACACACACTTTGAAAAGTAGCTTACAACAAGCAGCTATCACATCGTACAATAATGAAGATGGGTAGAAAAACTCATTAAAATCACATCTTACCATATGAAAATTATGATAACTTATATACAGGCTAATTATTTAATAATGTACAGCTGTTAAATTAACTACTACTAATTACTGTTAGAAATTACTACCAGAAGTTCATGGGGTTTTAGAAATGCAAGATATAATTGTGGTGTAAGTGGAAAGTAGGAATACATCCCCAGTTTCGTCACTGATCTTAATTTGTGCCATTTTATCCATGAAGACATAGGATCTCATTAAACATTCCACTATAAATAGTCTAACATTTGGTTTCCTCCAAGACGTCCATCTTTAACTGAAGAAAAACATAGTCAGAGTTTTAATTTAGGAAAACATTCAAGTGCATGCTTAATTTTTCCCCAGTCACAAAAATTCTCGGCTTCTGATTAACTTTGATTTAAGTGGGATAGATTCGTGCATTTAAAGATAACTCCATGCCCAAGACTGTCCCAACGGGTTTCTCTTCTTTAATCACTCTGTGCTGCATCAGCCCTTGTTTCTCCCTCCTGTAATACCCTGGACCATGAACAAGGGATCAAGTTTTGTCAGCTTGGAACAGAGTAGAGGGCACAGTGCTCAGCTCTCCGAGCAAAATGGTATCACCACTTGTGGACTAAATCCTCATTCTTTCATGAGCTGGTGTGAAGGCAGACACCTCCTGTAAGCAGACCTAAACCCCAAATCAGGCACCACATACCAACATTGTAAGAATCAGGAGTTCATCAGGAATATTTTCCTAGAGACAGCAAATACAGGACGATGGTGTCTGGTAGCTAAAGCACTTGGACAAGAAGTTGGAGATAGGTGTTTCGGGGCTTTCAAAGCCTGAGGGAATTTAAACCTTCTTCTGTTGAAATTTAGAGACCAGGAACCTAAGAATCTGTAGAAAGGTAAAAGCAGCCCTAGAGTTTCACCTGCAGGGAACAGGAGAGGCCTGAGCTTGATTTCTGCTGCTTTGATTACTGCTTTAGTTTTACATCCACCATGACTTGGTACAAAAAGAGTAAATAATCTTGAAGTCTAAGACCTAAAAGATGCTGTGTGACTCTTTCAGTACTGTTTACAACATTAAACAGTTTGCTAGTAGGTGAACGAATTCTGCAGGAGCACTAATATTTTTGCAATGTTGATTAGCTAGGATAATCCAGCCATGATTAATTTTCTAGTGTTTGATGACTCCCTATCTGCTCTCTACTTTCCCCCAAAAACATTTTGCTGTTCTTTTAGCACATAGTGAGATTTCATGGAGAGCTTTTCATAAAATGAACCTACTCAAGGCTATTTTGTGAAAAGCATGACATTCATTTTGCATTTATGGTAATGTTTAAATAAATACGCTCTCCAAAGTGTTTTGCAAGACCCTGGAGTGCTGCACAGAGTGGATAGATGGCTTCCAGTCATCTTCAGCACAGAAAGCAGATCAACGTGGCAGAGCAGCCAGGGAGGAACATGTGGAGAACTTACTGGAATGACAGTCCTGATGTGATAAAGGTGCTAACAATAGCTATTAAAGAGGTCAAAATAAAAAGAGATTTAGAGAAAGAAGTCGCAAGAGCTGGAGACTTAGAACTGCTCTCTCGCTACCTTCGAGCCTGTGCTACCACAGGTGTGCAAACTTGCACTGAGGGACACGTTTGTCCAAGGGAGGAGGAAAAAAAACACTCTCAGAAGTAATTAGGAACTGCACAAATTCAACTGAGGTTGAAATAAATTCTCAAAGGATTTGTTAAATCAAAAACAACAAAAGTGCATCAGTGTTTCTCCTTCAGTTCATGGGGAGGACTGAAGGGAATAGGGCTGGGGTGGTAATTAATGCAGTATCTCTATATCTCAAGGGATGGTAGCCCTGCAAAGCATTATTTATTTAATAAAAGAAATAAAATATTAATTTTCTCATCCTGGCAAAGCAAATATATTGAGCATTCTCTGTTGCACTTGTATTGAGGTGAGCCAACAGATTGGAGATTCAATACTATTAAATATAGATAAATATGAGATTTTCTTGTATATTTTGGAGAGTTGCACAAGGCTTAACAAGTACAGAGCAACCCGTTCCCTCCTGTTATTGTATAAGAGAGAAAAGAGGGAGACGTGACGTTTGCAACAGACTGGGAAAGAGGTTCTCTGTGGATGCAGGAGGGAGGGCTTTAAGGAATCATCAAAAGCCATCAAAACCATAAAATGAGGCCTCCATTTTGACTCAAGCCTCAAAAAGAGGAGCAATAGGTCAGATGTGGCAAAAGGAATAAGAGTTTCATAACAATGTAATACTAAGTGCTAGTGAGAAAGATTGCAGGGCACCTCAGATTAGTTCTAAAGAAAGGAAAGTTATTCAAGAAAAATTAAAATTGGGACACAAGGCTTAGGAGACGGTTTTCTGCTATTGTTTTAGATGTTAGAAAAATAAAAATTAAAAGACAAAACAGATTGCAGTTGTCAAAAAGATGCCAAAATTCAGGTCAGGATTTCAGAAGCATGAAAGTGACAAAAGTGTGGATTTAAGGGACCTGAAAGACAGACCACGGATTTAAAACTTGGATGAGAATGAAAAGAGACCTAACTATGAACACTAAGTCAGAAGCCAAGAAAAGATCAAAGACTGACATTGTAATCAAAAATAAGGAAGTGAAAGCATGAAGAAAAATGCTTGAAACACTGAGATTGATGAGGAGGTAGCACTTTAAAATGGCTGAAAAGCACCACAGGTTACAGGCAGACAAAAAAACGAGGGAAGCAATTCCAAGGCACAAAGTGAAGCAGAGAGACCAAACCCTCAAAAGAGAGATTTTCCAAGAGCTTTTGCTAACTCGGAGCTTTGCTCTACCACATTACAGTCAGTAGTTAGCAGCTGCACAGAGCTGGTAACCAGCTGGCAGCGCTGCATTTACTGCATTGCACCTCTGTGTCACTGCTACTCGTCAGTCACAGCATCCCCAGCTCCACCCTGGAGCCCCCAGGGACAGCAGAACAGGGCAGGGTTTTATAGGGGATATTCCCTGTTTCAGAGCTGGAGCTGCAGGAGCCACAGGTCTGTGGGCTCAGCCTGCATTTCTTACTCCACCACATTTAAGGCAGATATTCAGTTTCATTTCCAGTCATTCAACCACCAGCAATTTACAGCGACACCGGATACCTTCTGGCTGCAGCTCCCAATTAATCTGAGGAACGGGAGAGCTTGGCTGTGCTGATGGTGTAAACAAGCCAGTTAGGAGCATGTCAGGCTTTGTTCAGCCAGGAATCACATCCTTGTTATGAGCTAAAGCATCACACCTGCTTCTTTTAGGTTAACTGACAAATTGCTGCTGTGTAAATCTGCCATTTGAATGTAAAACCAAGCCTCTCCTGAGGCTGACTGACAATGTGTGAGAAAGGGAAATTGAAACAAAAAACTAACACGCCAAACTTGTGATATCTCACATGGCAAGATAGCCTTGCACCAGGGAATGTGACTCTGTCCATGAGGCAGGATTGCTCACAAGCACCGTGTAGGTCATGCACGTCTGTATCCCAACACAGAGAGGTGTTTCTCTAAACAGTCTTAGTAATTACAAAAGCTGAAGTAGAGGGAATTGTCAATGCCACCTCTGATTCCCAAGAGAAATGAGTTAAATAATGTCTGACAGTCATTAGAGATGTTGGACCTTCATTCCAATCCTAGTACCATTCAGGCAAAGTGGCCTGTTGTAATTAACCACACACACACACACTCCCATGGTCTGGATGTGTAGCAATGGGAGTAATTTCTACAGGAACAGCGTTGTCCTTCTGAAAAGCCCTGTCATGCCATCAAGGACCTACACAAGGGTGCCCTGGCTTTCCTGCCCCACCTGAAGACACAAATTGGTTTCACAGTATTGGCTGGGCCGTGGCAACAGTGTCCCTTGCATGCTGTGTGGCTCCACAGCCCCAGGTACAGCTGAGGAAGATGAAGATCTGCTGCCTGTGAGGTCTTAGCTCATCTCCCTAATCCCCCTGATAGCTTTGGGGGGTGCAGTAATGGAGTGGAAGTTCTGAGGCAGTATCAAAATGCTTTTGATATCTTCAGGCATCAAAAATATTCAACACTGCATGGGGGTGTGAACCTGTCAGCTGAGAGACCTCTCTCACCTGACTCTGAAGGTATCACCTGCAAGTTTCTGGGCAACTTCTGATGGTGTTTTACAACCTTCACTGTAAAAAATCTTCTTCCGAACATCTAGTCTAAATGCACCTTTGTCTGATTTTCTGACAGTCTCCATGTCCTCCAAGAGTGTTTGTGTCCTGCCTGGGTGGTTACCTGACCATGGGCACGAATTAGATCTAAATCCTCCTTTGATATTCAACATCATATTCTGTTTCTTCTTGCAGATTCTATGCACACTATTAAGCAATTTAAGTCACAATCAGCCAAACCATATATGGTGGGGTTTAGCATTCCACACTTCGTTAAAGTGCATTATGCTGAACCAGAGACGGTGGCTGAAAGCATCTATTTAAGGATTTTGAAGCAGAGCATGGACAAAGGCAGTGGCATACAAACTGCATTGCCAAAATCCTTCCTGCTCCTCCTCATGCCAAAACCCCAGGAGCCAGCAGATCCTATCCAGTCTTTGAGTTATGCAACAGTGTGCAGAAGCTGTTGCCTTTAGACCTGTTCAAGGATTTCTGGTTTGATCTCTGACACGCTGACCGTGATTTGTTGCCTCAGGAAGGGTAGGTTTTCCTATCATCTGGGGACCCCATTCACCAGTATTTTAACACACCTGCCCAGTTGTATTGATCAACATGAGCTCAATATGCTCAATCCAGAGCCCAGCATGGTATTTCCTCTGATGAGAAGCCAAGCTGCAAGGTCCTCAACAGCTATCAAACAATGATGTGTACACAGCTGAGCCTGAGGGGAGCAAAACCAGAATTTTTTTGAAATTTTGCGAATTGTAAAACCTAAATTTTAAAGTCCTGTATTTTTCCACTTATTTTAAATGTGATAGCTCTAAGAAGGCAGGCAGAGGGCAAGATGTATATCTAACATCTAATAAATCATCATTTTCAACTAAACATTATAGATTCTAACTCATCAGAGTTTTAAGAATTAAATATTTAGGAATTAAATAAGTAATCAAGACACAACCAAAAGTGTTTTAAGTATGACTACATTATATATACAGTTTTACTTTAAGATTAAAGTAGGATAAATCACTTAATCCATCAAAATCAGATAAGAAAGGAGCTTCAGGATCTATAATTCAGTGAGTTTCAAAAATAGAACTTAATTGCCCGAAATTGTGCTGTGATCCATATGCTTCCATGGACAAATGCAATTGCTGCCTCTTGTAAACAAGCTAACTGATGTGAGAGAATATAGTTCAGAATATCTTATATGTGAATAACATTTCACAAAAAGCAGAGACCTGAGCAATGATCAATAGTAATCATCACAGTCCCATTGCAACAGATAAAACTAAGCTGCTCTGTTTGCATCAGCTGAGAGTCTGGTTCAGTTTTCCTTAAAATAATAAAAACACCTCCTCTCACCCAGCAAAATAAATTAGCTATTCAAGCTCTTGAAAAAAGTTCTCACTAGCACAAAGGTAAAAAGCCTTTTCTTAGATGAGGGAATCAAAAATCTTAGAGCAACTAAGAGCAACTTAGATCTGAACTCTTATCAGTGATTGCTCAGTCGTTACACAGACACCTCTCAGGACAGCAGCATCCAAAATGGCAGCAGTTATACTGCCAATAAAATGACAAATGCTAGCAATTCCTAATTTTTGCCATCAGACTCATAAATTAAGATAGCACAAGACCTTGTGATCAACCAGTCAGACATTTTCATGAAGAAAAAGGTCATGGGATTGCAGTTAATTCATTCGTCCTTGAACTGCCAGGTGACAGCAGCAAAATACACAATTTTGAAGATGTTTTAATCTACTTACTGTGTGCTTTATCTTGTGTCTGTCTACTTTTTAAACCCTAGAGACACATGCCCTCATATGCCCCCATCTGATGTCATCCTTCCTGTTGTATCAGCCAAATTGGTAATCTTATTGAAAAAAAAAATTCTTTCAACAAGGTGTGTTTTATTGCTATTAATTATAAAATTCAATAAATCAGTCTCCTCAACGACCAAAAAGAATTTCAATCTAAATTCCTGTTTCTCGTTAAAAATTAATTTTTAATCACATTTAATAGGATACATTTAGTTTTATTTCTTGCCCCTTAAAAATGTTGGCTTTCTCCAAAATGTGATTTGCCCAAAAGTGACACCCACACAACAAGTGGGTGGAAAGGCTAGAATTTTCTGTTTACAAACTGTCATTGAACAGTCAATACACTTTACAAAATGTGTTTGGCACCGGGTGAATACAGTGTACACACATCACAAAATGAGAACAACTTGTCTGGATTTTATGGAATTGCTTTCACGTAAATTATTTGTCAGTTTTCTTTGTTCCTTGTAATGCCTGGTTCAAATTATGCTGAAGTCATTAGAAAGGTACTGACTCCCCTGAGTTTTGCAGCAGGTTGTACACATTCAGCATATAGAGCTGGCTAAAGAAATCAGAGATACCTTCAGTATACTATTCATTTATTAAATTTTATGTTTTAATGCCTAAACTCTTCTAGAAATAATATTGTCCCTTCTTCATTCAGATCTAAATCTGTTCACTTGTAAAGAAAATGGAAAGCTAAAGAAGCATTGGACCAAAATCACATTTCTTTTGTTCTCTGGATACATCATGGAGTGATCAAGGTTGGAGGAGATCTTCAAGATCATGCAGTCCAAGCACCAACCCAGCACCACCGCAATCACCCCTACACCACATGCCCAAGTGTCACATCCAGAGGCCTCCCAAACACTTCCAGAGACAGCGACCTCACCACTTCTCTGGGCAACTTATTCCAATGCCTGACCACTCTTTGAGTGAGAAAAAACTGAAATATCTAATCTGAAACTCACCTGCCTCATCCTTTCACTTGAGACATGGCAGGGGATATCAACCCCCACCTGGCTACACCCTCATTTCAGGGAGCTGTACAGAGATGAGGTCCCCCCTGAGCCTCCTTTCCTCTGGGCTAAACACTCCCAGCTTTGTCAGCCACTCCTCATAAGATGTGTTTTCCAGACCCTTCCCCAGCTCCATTCCCTTCTCTGGACCTTCTCCAGCACCTCAATGTCTCCCTTGCACTGAAGGGCCAGAACTGGACAGAGCATTCAAGGTGTGGCCTCAGCAGTGCCCAGCACAGGGGACAGTCACTGCCCTTGTCCTGCTGGCCACACTCTTCTCGATACAGACCAGGAGGTCATTGGCCTTCTTGGCCACCTGGGCACACACTGGCTCTTCACCTTACTGGACCTCATGCAGCTGCCCTCAGCCCGTTGACCCAGCCTGTCAAGATGTCTCTGTAGAGAGAGATCAAAGATGTGGTCTCATACTTGGTAAAATATGGGAGAACAACAACATTTCTTGGGTTTGCTGCCATGAAATGCATCCCACTGATGACTTTCTTGCCATTTCCTAATTGTGTTGAGTAGCAGAGCGGCCAGTTTGTGGGAACAGTTGCTCACACATAATTTCTGAGGCTCGGGCACTACCTGTTCGAAAGGACATTTCTGGCAGTCAGAGACAGCTCCCTACGCCAGGCAGAGGGCTCACCTTGCCTTCACAAGGATGGCCAAGAGAGCTGCAACATAAACAAACACGTTTAGGACCCTCTCTGAGCTCTCAGCAGCTTTCTTGCTCTCACTTTGTGAAAGGATTTTCCCGATGTCCTACTGCTAGCACAGAGCTGCCTGAAAAGCGAGCCACTGTGCACTCACAAGCTTTTAAAGGAACAGTTTCCCATGAACAAAACTGCTGGCTGGGACTCTTTATACTCGCAATGGTCCACTGCACAGGATCAAGGGCTTTTAACTGTTGCTGTGAAGAGCATCTATTCTATGTAAAACATTGCAGAAGGAACTGACATTTGATATAATTTCTTACAGATATCGCAATACTCCCTCCCATATACCCTGCCAAAATATTTGCAGCCAAGTGCATTTGACTGAAAACTTGGCATAGGACTTCCACTAATTATTTTCAATTCACTGAATAGGTAGATTAGTCAGGGAAAAAGCACAATATATATGGGCAAGTCAGTGAGCCAACCACTGGCAGATGCCTTGCCTCAAAATTAAAGTATTTTGACCTTTCAGGGCAGATAGTTAAGGAAAATGGAAGCTTAACAACAACGCCTCAATTGTTAAGATGTTGCAATCAGTACACCACACGTGAAAGGCTCTCTCACAAAAGAAGACACTCTCAGCACGGTGAAATGATGAGCTTTTAATACAAACAGTATTTGGCTACTGCAAAAAAAGGCAAAGAAAATGTGTACTTTCACATTCGATTGCACAGGTAAAGTGAAAATCAGGGTGTTCCTCCAATCTGCAAATAAAATCAGGGGGAGAGGCTGCAAGGAAAGGCCTGCAAAAGACATCTCTTTATCTTTAATCATCCTGGATCTGCCTGGCCTCTGCCTGCCTCAAGGACAGACATTCACTGAGGGAAACTGGCAGGGAAGGTCATTTCAGCAGACCTTTGGATCTGACAGTGTTACAAGAGGGCAAATACTGCCTAACACCCATGTTAGTTCAAAATAAAATCCCTCCCACTGCTTAAACACACCTTGCATTTTCTAACAAGTGAAGAAATTCTTTCTTTCATCCTAGATTTTGTCCATTTGCAGCCGGAGCTGACGCTCTCTGAGTGCCTGTGACACAGGCACAGCTCTGCTGCGGCTCGTTAGCATTCCTGCATTTGCAGATTGATCTGTTTGCTCTTAGCACTGCTCAGCTCATGCCACAGCTGTATTTCACTCGGTGCTGTAGTGGAAAAACTGCTGTTACAGCCACGATGTGAGTTTCGACTTATGAAAGCAAGATTGTAGAGCAGAGTCATATTTTATAGCACAGCAGTTAAAACAGCTGGGAAATTCAGAAACCTGATAATGGCACCGTCAAATGCTTTTCCACATTTCCCAGTTTCCATTCCTCTAATGAAAAATATTCCCTCTTCACATCACACCTCCCCTGTTCTTTTATCACTTTCCATAAATCACTCTTTCACTCTCTGGATGAATCAAACTTTTTTTGTCTAAGTACCTGAAAGCCTGTCATGACCATCTAGTGTAGAAATGACGAGCACAAATGCAGCCCAGGACATTGCATAGACTGTCACACACTCAGCTGTAAGGCCCCTTCCAGCCCAGGCTATTACATGATCTATGGTCCTCTTGGATTTGTTTTAGTCTTCATGGAACCTGACAGAAAATTTGCGTTTAAAAAATATTAAGCAGCTTGTTAGGAAATATTAATCAACTAATTTTAATCATATCACTGGCAAAATACTCACACTGCCTTTTAAATGATGGAAACTCACCTTTAACTGGTCTACATTCAACAGCTAAAAAATAATATTATACCAAAATACTTTATAAAGCAAGAGTCAGAGTAACTAGAGGCTGTTCTAGTCGATGTCAAAATAGCTTGAAACAACAAACTAAAGTGTAAGATATTGCTCAGCACACAGGCTTACAAAGGTATTTCACTGTATACTAGTGGATTCTTACAACCTTAGACATTCTTTTCAAGGAAAATATTCCCAGAGGTTTTTAGATCATGTTGGATAGAAACAAGTGCAGCTTATATAAATACTTTGGCAATTCTGATAGCCAGATAATCTTTCCTCAATTACTCATCTTTTTATTGTTATTTTTTAAAATAATCAGTTACTTTATTTTAGCTGTTTTTCTACTCTTATAATAGGAGGGTTAGATTCTCCATCACATAAAGGATGTTATCTAACACTTCAATGATGTCAAGCAGGCTCAATGGATGTAAACACCCTTTCAAGAGGCCTCCCTGGTTGGTTTAAATGTTCATAAAGCAAAATACCAGTCCCATTCTAACTGCAGTACAAAGGGAAATTTGGATGTGATTTGGAGAGCATCTGACTACAGATGCCAGAACAGTTGTGTTATGTAATGCATGTGGCACAGCTGCTTCCTTATCACGAGACCGAGACGAATACACCCCACATCGAAGGGCAGAGCCGCCTCCCCTCCTGCCTCCTAACAAACCCCCTGCACGGGGTACTTTCCATGGGCCATCGCAGCACAGAAACTGTCCAGAGTGCAAGACACAAGCAATTGGTACCAAACCACCACTCCCTGAATGTTATTTTCCACA
The DNA here is from genome assembly GCA_013398055.1 of Ifrita kowaldi. NCBI lineage: Eukaryota > Metazoa > Chordata > Aves > Passeriformes > Cinclosomatidae > Ifrita > Ifrita kowaldi. The sequence continues at coordinate 444,462 of VZRS01003312.1, read as the reverse complement.
GGCAGCAGGAAGGACATTTGCTCTGTTCCTTGAGGCACCTTTATGTGGAATAACACAATTAATTTCTCCAGGAGCCAAGAAGGGGCAGCCAGTCAGACCCTGATTTGGAAAACCCTGGGGTGCCATTTTCCAGGCACTCCTATGTGACGAGTCTGCAGGAAAGCTCTCCTTCATACACAGGGAGAAAGCCATTTCTAATCTACTTTTGGTTAGGGAACACCATATTATTGAGTGAGTTGTGCAATTTGGTCACTAGGATGACATCAAAACCTACCCAAACACACTAAAATTTCAGTGTTACTGAAATTCTGGGTACACGTGACATACACAGTTTGGTCAGCATCAGCCTTCTAAGACAGTAATGTACCCAGACAGGTTCCTAGAAGGAACCACATTTTAAGCAAGATTTTACTAACTACCAACATTCTAATCCAGTTGCGCTTCACAGGTCTCCATTTTGAAACTTACTTCAATATTTTGCTGTGCAGAATGAAAAAGGGAAGAAATGTTCCACTAACAAAGATTTTACTATTTGATTTGAAAATTACAGTACCATAACTACAATTTTAAGCCAAGTTTTCCAGTCATTCTCACAGAATTTTCTGCTTTCTGTGTGAATATTCTCCAGTTCACACAATGATCATCTTCCACACAACAAGTGCTTACATATTTAGGGGTGAACACAAAAGATGTCTGTGTCCAAAGCTGAGAGACTGAATGGCAACACAACTCCCTCAGCCTCTAGGCTGCTCAGCAAACTGAAAAGAGTGAAGAAAATTGGCTGGTTCTAGCACGAATCAGATGTTAGTACCCAACTAAAACTGATTCTCTTGACTGAAAGCTGGACAACACACAGTGACAGTGAGGACAGAAGAAGGAAGGTAGATTTCAAAGACAACCTCTGCTGTCAGAAATCCAGAGGCTTTGTTCAGAGACGGGGGAATCTGAGAGAGCAAAGGTGGGTCAGTGATGTATGAAAGAAAAAGGGTTTGGCAGGGACTTCATTTCTATTCTCACGCAAGGCTGGGAACTCTTCGAATTTTTTTTTTTTTTCCTTACAAGGTGACTTTCTATAAATTATACACAAGATTCTCCCTTTGTGACCCTAGCATAAAAATACAAAGGCCCAATCAGATTTACGTTCATTGGATGATATGAGGCTGCTGTGATCCTTTGGGTGCAATAATATCAATATATCTAAACAATTCTTTCCAGTCTGTTACCAACAAAAGCTTTATTTGCAGTTCAAGTCTTTGATTTTAACTTGCCTAGAACAAGTTCCTTTCCACATTCCATAAAGGTGAGAAAGAAAGGATACAGGATACAGTAAACTGTGATGAAAAAATCTCCAGAATGGGCTTTTCCACACTGGATGTTGCCCTCTGGTCTGGTTTCTGGCAAGTTGTAATAATATAACCTGACTGTCAGCTATCCTGACCTGTGGCTATTGTCACATACTTTCCCAAATCATCCACAAGATGCTGAATGAACTCGTCATAACTTATTTCTGTTATGCAACCACGTGAAGAATACAACTCTGTATCATGGTCTGATGGCCCAGAATAACTGCAGAAATGACTCAGTATCCAGGGAAAACTTTCAAGCTTGCAAAAACATGACATGTTCCTGGAAAGCAACTGTTAAACTCTGACTAATGCAGTCTCCTCTTCTTCTGCTTTTTTTTTTTTTTTTTAATCTATCTGCACGGGTTTTGAAGCTCTGGATGCTCCTGGGCACTGAGAACAATGTGAGGTGAGGACTGTCGAATAATGTCTGAGCAAGTGGGAGCTCAGGCAGGACAACACTCTGTTATGTGATATTTTGGGAACATTTTGAGGAAATGTAGCGGTCCAAGGGCCTAGAGCCAGATATTTCGTTTTTGCCCAGGCAGTCCATATTGCCAGGGCACCTATTAGGTGTCCTGGAAGGACTGAAGCTTGGCCACCAAGTGATGTGCTTCTGCAAGCACAGCTCTTAGACTGGATGAGCCATCCTGCTGCCTGCCTTGGAGTCCCACGTGCTCCTGGCCAAACCAGGGAGAGCAGCTCTGAGGACTTCAGGAATCTTGTCCCTGACACAAACCTAACAAAAGCAAAGTTCCTTTCTCTTGCAGCTGGAAAGTCTCCTGACACCACATCCAGAAATGTATCTGGAGGGAAGTAAAACTAGGTCAGAGTGGACCCTAAGCGTAACTAAATACTGAGAACCAGACTGTGCTTCCCCACCACGTTAACAACTGTGGCTAACTACCCAAAAGAGGGGAAAATACATATCATCCCCATCAAGAACTCAGCTAGAATTTGCCCCTAGGAAGATAAACAACAATGAATGTGACAGAGAAAGTTTAAATTTGTGAAAACATTCTGATATATAGTCCTCATTTTGTTTCAGGCTACTTCACACAATTCCAGTACCCGACATTAAATAGTCCCCACATTCTAGGTACACATCATAGGAATGCCATGGAATTTACATAAGAAACTCTGATGTAGAGCTTAACACAAAATAATACCAGTTGAGCATGCTACAGGATCACAGACACCCCGGAGGAAGGTATGCAAAATCTCATTTTGTTGGAAACAGCTTTTCACCTTGCTCTAAAGAAGTCAGCAGGCTGAGAACCAAGGTGCTCTACTCTGGTCTGTTTGCCATGGAGGGACCCTTGAGCAAACTCACTTCACTCTCTCTTTCTCAATGTATGTGTTCCTGAGATAGTAAAACAGGATCAGCATCACAAAGACACAGCAAGAATTTCTAAGGCTCATAGTGTGCCTTGAAACATTCAAAAACCACCACTGCTCCAGTCCTGACTTCCAACACCCATCATGAGAAAATTACCATATATTATTATCAAAGCCATAGATCTGCTAAAGACAGTGCTGTAACAGATAGGCAGGAATTTTAACTGCCCGAGCCATCAAGGGAAACTCCTCTCCCACTGACACGGCCTCCAGCTACGTATGGATGCAGCACTTTGTTTTCTCCAGAGCAAGGGTGACATTTTAGATCATCTGTTGTGCAATAAATGGAATACTGTGATCTGCTGAACATTTGCTACCTGGAAGACCATTTCCTGGTGTCATTAACTTCCTTGGATGACTTTGCCACATCTGTAGCAAAAGCATGTAAAGTGCTGCTGATTTACGAGGCTGCTGTAGTGCTGGTATTTTGAACTACTCAGGTGTGAATGGCAGAGGCTGGCTGGTGTTTGAAACGCCTTCAGCAGAATTAGCTCATTGTGGGTGATATTTGAAATCCTTGTCTCTGAACTGGAGGAACATGGATTTGACAGATGGAACACTCAGTGGATCAGGAATTGGCTGGATGGTTGCACATTAAGGGTTGTGGTCAATGGCTCCATGTGAAAAGGAGCAACAAGTGGTGTTTCTCAGGGGTCAGTGCTGGGACTGGCAGTGTCCAACATCTTTGTCAAAAAACACACAAGTTCTGCTATACTGATTTTACAACTATAGCTATTAAATTATTAAAATCTAAACAAGAGACCTGCCAGGCTATCAAAACACTTAAGAAGAAGCTTTTTTCCAGTTCAAATCTGTAGCTACACGTCCTCCATGGAGGCTGACGATCAATAAACACGAGAACAAGAAATCAAGAAGTCTCTTGGGTAACACCTCATTACTCCAGTGCTCACCCCTTTGGCTGGGAGGAAGAACAGTCCTCTCCTAACTAATCCCAATTCTCTTCTTTCAAAATAAAGAATGTAAATGAGTTTGGCTGCAGATAATGATGTTTCTGTTATTAGTAACACCCTGAATAGCTCCAAACCCTGACTGGGAATTTAACTCCTGGGGACTTGGCTTAGCAGGATCTCCTTTTATATACCCTGCTCAGTGCAGAGTGTAAAATGGCTTCAGAGTCCTCTCCAGGGACACTGATAGGCCTGCATACTTCATCACAGGCTATTACACACTCAAATTCACTGGACTGAACATCTGTGGACAATATATATAACTTCAAAACATCCATGAAGCTCTTCAATCTGTCTGCAATTATTCAACTGTAATTCTGAAGGCATTTGCTGACAGAAAATAGGAATTTGGTATGAAATCCTTTTCTTCTGTGTTGTTTCTCTGGCTGTCCAGAGAGGCTGAAACAGAGGCTTTTAGTTTAAATTTTAAGATACAATTTTATGGTGTAAATAAGCTGGCCATCTTGAGTTGCACTGGAAGAAGCCTCCTGAGCCAGTTACCTGGGTAGGAGATCTTTTTATCTTCACAAAAATGGCCTCATTTATAATGGCCAGGACTTTTAACAGCCTGTGCTGGGGTTACCAGCAGGAATAAACCACAGCTTCTTCACCCAGTTACCTGATCACCGTGTGGTTTGTGTCTCCCATGCCAACTGTTCTCAGCAATGGAGAGAAAAGGCATTGCCAGGGGGATGTAGCCTCCTTGAGCTGTTTATCTCTCTGCATTGGCCGTACCACCAAAGAGACTCTTTCCCCTTCAGGAAAGCTGTTAAAATTACATGGAATAAATCTGGGCCCAGCTATTCCAGTTTGCTGAGTCCCAGAGGAAGATAATATTGAAGGGGACACGTAGTCTTGAATAGGACTTGCAGCATGTTTCCACTTGATTCTTTTTCTCTAACAATGGGGTTTTCACAGGAATTGAAATTTCATTTAAATATAGATTTTGGTGAAAGCGATTTTTTAAATTATAAGCATTTGAATAAGTTTTAAATATTTTCAGAACGTTTCCTTTTTTTCATGAAATAATTGTTATACTTCCTTGCATTTAATATCTGTTGAATAGCTTAGACATTTCTAAATAGAAGGTGGAACATTTTATTTAAAACATTCATAATTTCTTTCCTCTCATAAAATCTGCTTGGTAAAATTATTTTTAAGAAACCCAGAAACCCGAGCTCTGTGCTCATCCTGGCTTTGGAACACCAAGTTCTCCAACTGTGGAATTTCCTAAAAGGCAAACAAAGGAAGTGCTGCCAAAATCTTCACTGCCTCTTTTGAAAACATATACTTCATGCAGTTCAATAGATTTCCATCAATTTGATCAGGTAACATTTCATCTAATTAATTCTAGACAAATTCATGTGCCTTCAACAGAGAACTGGCTGCAGATTGAGGCTTTCTTTAGTTAATGTAAAGACAAACCAGTTTATTATAATGTTCCTTGGGGTAATAAATCCACAATGACCTTAACCATGATTTTTTCTGTCAGTTCAAAAACATAATCTTCATCCTTGGTTAGCCAGGTGATTTAGTGTGTTCTTCAACTGCCCAGCAACAAATTATTTCATTTATGCCTTCCATTTGTTCTTCCAACATTGCTGATCCAGGTAATAAAGAATCAGGTTCACAGCTATTATCCCTGGTTAATCCTTCATAATTGTCTACATGTTAAATCAGGGATATTATGCTGAATAGCATTTAATACAGTACCTTCACCCTGTGCTACAGAAAAACTCAAAATAAAGTATGACCTTGACAGACACACAAGCCATTTCAGATACCAATTCTCCAAAAATACCTCATTTAGAAGCATTAGGTAGATGCAGACAATGGCCCTTGTCCTTCCATGTAACTGTTGGTGTCCACAACACATTGACAACACTTTTAAAAAAATGCACTCCCTCACAATAGAAAGAGAGCCATAAATGTCAGAAGTTGCCTTCAGATGCTGTTTGCACACAGGCAAACCTTGTTTGCACACAGGTACCTTGTTTTGTCCTTCATTACTCACTTGAATTATGTTCTGCTCTACTTGACCAATGTTCAGTGCTGAAATGTTTTCTCCCAAGGGATGCTTTTTTTTTTAGACCTTGTTTGCACAGACAGTCTGAAGAAATTGAACCCTAACAAGAAAAGAAGGCGAGAGGGGTAGTAGGTTTAGTTCAGAACTAAAGAGATCCAAGTCTTTTATTCCTCATCATTGTCACAGATGACATCAGAAACACTGAACAGCAATGGTACAGACTCAAAAAATCCCACAATGGTTGAGGTTGGAAGGGACCCCTGGAGACCTTCTTGTCCAACCCTCCTGCTCAGGCAGGGTCACCTAGACCAGGCTGCCTAGGACCGTGTCCAAACAGCTTCTGAATATCCCCAAGGATGGAGACTCCACAGCCTCCCTGGGTGACCTGTGCCAGTGCTCCTCACACTGAAAAAGTGTTCCCTGATGCTCAGAGGGAACCTTCTGTGTGTTTGTGCCCATGGCCTCTTGTCATTCACTCAACGCCAGCGAAGAGTCTGGCTGCTTTCTCTTTCCATCCCCCCGTGGACATCTGCACACGAGGGGATCACCCTGAGCCTTCCCTTCTCCAGGCTGGGCAATATCTCAGCCTTGGTGAGGTGCTCCAGACTCTTAAATCCTCTCAGAGGTCCTTTACCATCCTTAATCATCTCAGAGATCCTCTGCTGGACTCTCCAGTAGCTCTGTATCTTGACTAAGTAATTCCAGTAATTATTAAACTTTTTTTTTTTTTGGGCAGAGAACACAAGCAGAAGAAGTGACTGTGATCTCAAGAGCACAAAGAAGTAAAAATATCAAAAAAAAAAAAGACAAAGAAGAGATATACACCAAGGTGAAGCAAATTTGTCAGGTGAGACCATCATCTTTTGTTCTACCTCAACAAGAATCTTAACAGCACACAAAAAATTTTGCTTTAAGAGTGTCCTCCAGTGCCTGCTAGGGAGTGACTATTAGAAGGTGACATTTTCTTTTTCTTGTGACTGGTTATGTGCCCTGGGAAATGTAAAAATATCACCAAGGTATGCATAAGAGAGGAGTTAATTAGTTTAACTTCCTGATGGGAATATATTAACAGTGTAATAAGATGCTCAAATACTCTTTTTATGATTGTCCCTGCCAAAATAGTTGTTGGAAAGATTTTTGTAATACAAAAACTTTCATCCTCCATATGGAGATCCAGATGCTGACTCTGATCTTTGTATGGCAGAGGTCACTGCAAACATTGAGCCTCTAGATCTCAGAAGTGGCACCTCTGGGACTGTTACTGGAAGGATCCTGTGTCAGGATCAATATCTATAGACAGCTTTCTCCTAAATTCCTCAGAGAATGAGACCCAGAGGGAATCATTCCCTGCATCAATACACAATCCTTCAAGAGGGAGAATTTTTTTTTTTTAATTGCAATCCAGTGCTTTCATTTTTTAAACTTTTTGTTCGAATGCAAATGCAAATTTGCAAGTTCAAATGCAATTTGTCCTGCACAGTCATTGCCCCAAGTGGACAACATAATTAATCATCTATTCTTATGTACTTGTGACTTAAAATGACTTTTAGCTAAACACTCTTACCCTAACTCTCCCCTTGATTAAGCCTGAACCATATAAGCATGAATTTTATTACTGTGTCTCTCCTTCTGTCAGCTAGAATGTCACTTTGGAATTTAATCTAGTGAAAACAAAAATAATATTTTGATTTCCCCGCTGTTTTAAAATATGTAACCTATAACCTAATCTTCATTTAAAATAATTTTTTAGTATATTTTCAGATATCTGGAATGACCAGTATGTTTTCTTATGAATCGCATTCTAAAATTACACACAAAATACCTTCCCACTTACATACTGAATATGAGGGATGTAGAATTATATTCCCTATAACAAAACCTTAAATGAACTTCCAGCTTCTTTATAACTGTCTAGACAAGAAAAATCTTCTCAAAAAGTCCCACTAACCTTAGGATCATCATTTAAGAGGACACTGTCTCCTAGGCTATTTATATTTTTATCTGCATCTGATAAAAATCTGTAGGTAGGACGCACAGTCTAGCTTCTATTTCCCTGCTTTTTAAAGCCAAACAATCTCATTTAGCTGATTCTTTCCCTCCAAGAAATGCATTTTACAAACAATGAAAAAACTAATACTTGAGCAGCATTGGCAGCACTGTGTTAAGGTATATTATTTCATATTTGCAAATAAGAAGGACTGTGAAACCTTCTTTTCTTCAGGTGACAAAGGAATGATGGCAAATTTCCAATTATTTCAGCAGATCAAGCATCCCTTTTCAGTGCCAGGTTTTTTTCACATTTCTGTAACATTATCTTGGCTGATACAACCACCTCGTAAGTAATTGCTTGCATTAAACAATTATAAAAACTTTGGAAGATATCAAGAAAAATGTCTGGGAAAATAAAAAAAAATCAAAATAAAGTAAAATTTAATAAAAAAGCTTCTGTCACTGCACATCCCCAAGTTACCATATTATTTTGCTGATTCATTTTTAACATTGTGTATTAAACAGCCATCTTTTTGAAAGGCCTTTCTGGTGCAAAATAAATTAACTTGACACATAAATTGTTCTCATTTTGCAGCTTTTCTAAAGGATTAAATCTTGTCACCAAAAAAAAAAAAGAAAAGCAAACATTGGAAAATACAGAAGAAAACAAAAAGAACAACAAAATTACCCTGCGTGAGGAAGAGAGCTTCTCTGCTTCCCAGCACCCACTAGTCACAGGAGATGTGCCCAGGAACCAGGATCTTCAAGCAGACCCACAGCTCATTTTGGGAAAAGATTTTTTCAAAGTGAGCGGGTCCATTTTAGAGACCTCCAGCTGAGATCCAGTTTTTACAGATCTGGCAGAATGTTTTCACCATAAACACTAAAAATGCTGTCATGGGCTCCTTGGAAAATCTCTCCCTTAACTGTCCCACACAGAAGGAAGCTGTAAGATGAATTTCTGGTTATCTGGTCGCTGTTTGGCTGCTCTAGAAAATCAGACCTGGTGCCATAAGCGCAGGGAAAATCCTCAGCAGCAGCCTGAGTGCTCTGCTCTGCAGCTCCCTCCCCACAGCTGCTCGTGCTAAGGACGGTGTCAGGATAGCGGTGCTTTCGTGCCAGTGCTGCTCATCTCCTGATGTTCTGCTCCTCTCCTGATTCAGGGATGGGTTGCTGCTCAGCTACGACAGCCATGCCCTGGATAACCATCTTCCAGCAGAAAACCGACTGGATTTGAAATAATTAATGCACTCCTACATATTATTTATTGTGAATGGAGAAGTTCCTTAAGTTCTTCGGGAACTTAAAAGTCTTTGCTATTTATCTGACAGGTTTTCATCACTTTATCTTGCCAGAATGATTGAGTCCCATGAATCCCAGGCTGCCTGGTTCTAATAACCAGGTAAGCTGTCAAGTAGCATATTGTATATCTCCTGCCACTGTGGTTCCAACGACTTTTATATATCCTCTGTTTCTTCTATCCTATTCACTATTCTATTTTGAAACATTGATATAATTAATATCTTTTCAAATCAATTCATGTCTTGCTTAGGCTGATAAACACATTAATCTGTAAAACTGATGCACTTTAATATGAAGTCTTTATCTTTTCTTATTGGTTATTAACCAATTACATGTTACCGATGCTTTTTCATTCTGAAAAAATGTAAAAGATAAACAACAGCTGTTGTGACAGCCAACTTAACCATCTAGCACCATCTTGAGGTTAAACTGCTCTTGACATTCTAAAATAAATGGACATTGCTTGATTAGCTCACTAGAAGTTCTAGAGTGATGCAGATACTTATTTTTCACTGACAAAATCTTAAAAAACTCATCATTTTTAAGACAAAAATCCTGTAGATTTTTTTCTTTGCTTCCTTGCACAGACTTTAGGACAATTCTGTTAATTCTGCTGGCAATTAAGCCTGAACTTATATTCCAAAGGAAGAGTGGGATATTGCACATTTTTATTTTGTAACTGCCCTGGACATTGTACTCAGAAGTGAGGTAAGGGAAGCTCCAAAGTTTAGACCTTTATACACCAGTTCTCCCACAAGTACTTTTCATTTTCACTGGGATTAAGTCTAAAGTTTACTTCTAGACAAAAACATATCATATTCTAAAGGATACTGGTCCACCCGAGCACAATCATCTTAGATGCATTTCTAACTGAAAATATCTAGGAATGACTGGATGTGATATTTTGTTGAAGCATAATGAAAATGTCAGATAAAGCTATTGATCTTGCACTGCTCATCATATGTTTGAAGTTAATCATAACACCAGAATGTTGCTACAATTATGAAAAGGGGATGGTGGCTGGGGCCTTTTCAAGGAGCCAGGCAGCAGTGAGGAAACTGTCTTAACTTTCTCCAGACAGACTTGCCAACTCTGAGACTCTCTAAAAAGTATAAGCCATTCATTCATAGGGAAATGAGAGGCTGAGACAGACACTGGCTGTACGCTTATTTCAAACAAATCTGATCCTGGACCCTGTGTCACTGAGCTGAACTCCTGATGAAACCCATCATGAGAATTCAAGTAAACACAGCCCTGGTTTTATGAGCACCTCATATCAACAGCCACTCAAATAGTCTTTGCTGTGTCCAGTGTTGTGCTGTCATGTGCAGAGACTCGGTGTTAGGAAACTGCAGCACTTTCAGGAGCTCATATCTTCATTCAGTTGAGGATTCAGGAAAGATAGAGAACCCAAACCAATTTACCTTTAATAAGGAAATAGGGACCTGTAGGACTCAGAGGACTGTAAAAATATGTGATTTCCATAACGCTAGATATCAGCACTTTGTGCACACTGCTATTTCAGCCTCAAAACCTGCCTGCAAATGCAGACTGAAGGAAAAGTTAATGGATTTAAAATACCCCTACCCGTCCTAAAATGTCCTCATGATGGTAGTCAGTTCTATGAGGGCTGACGTTTCACTGTACATGTGAATCTGTGCATTCCCAACACAACACATCCAGCTTCTAACGTTAATTGCTGTACTTTCATTTTCTACCTCATGGCCCTGGGAAATGCCTTTCCTCTTGCAGTGACGTACACTTAGAACTGGAGGGTTGATCTTGCTAAAACACTTTCAGTGGGTTGGCTTACAGTTTTCAGCACAGTTTAACATGAATTATATGTGGACATTTTCCACAACAAAGATAATAGCCTTGCGAAAATCAATTACAGCCATTGCCAACGTCAGGGGATTGATTTAAAGTCAGCGTTGATGGTAACCACTGCGTTCCAGAAAGACAAATGCAGAGCAAATGCAAATGCAAAACAAAATACACAATAATCAATAACAGAAATGGATATACAGGAGACAGTCCCTTCTGGGGAATCCAGTCCCTGGAGACAGAGCACCTATTTTCCTGAGACAGCAGATAAGTGAGACAAGGGAAGCAGAAGAAAGAAAGTCTAACTACTCTCCTGCCAGAGCTTTTGGAAGTTCCGTCAGGATTTGTGTCAGTGCTTTGAAAAAACTGAGCAGGGTGTCTCTCAAATCACAGCAAGAGATGCACTCCATAGGGAGAGCAAGGAAAACTTCCAAAGAAAATACAACTCTTACTACATATCTGGAAACTTACAGGGAAAGTGACCGAGACGCTACTCTTGTGAACGGGAAAATCCACTCCCTGCTTAGCCATAATCCCAGGACCAAGGCCTCTAAATGCAGTTAAACAGCTCTATTTGTGGCTCTTTTAGACTTAGATGAGACGGCAAGAGAAACTGAAAGGCATTGAAATCCCTTTTTGATAGGTTTTGTCCAAATACCTGCAGCAGCACTTCAAACTTTCAAGTGAAAGTAACAGGGGAAATTCCATGAAAGCCTCTTCCTGAGGAGCTGCTCAAAACATCATGGAAAGCAGAAGGATCAACAGCCCAGCATTTTCAGGGACAATAATTGCCTCTCCTGCTAATTCACACTACAGTCACAGGGGGAATAAACCAGGAATGTGGGGCAATACTTGAGCCAGTGTCAGGTCAAAAACTCCAGAATGAAAATGTGCATCTGACTCTACACTTAGGCCATCTTGCAACAAAAGCCTTGAAAGCCAGCACTGTATAGGAGCTACATCTATTTCTGGCTCTGTCCTGATCTCCTTTCAACCCCCACACACCTCCTGGCTCCCTCCCTCCCTTTTCTGTCACATCCACGTTGGCCGTGTATTTTTCAGAACAGCAGCTGTGTTTGTGTTTGTTTTCTCTGCTGGGGAATGCGGCCTGGTCTCCAGGATCACACTGATACTTTGGCTATTTCATCATGAAACCCCAAATCTTGAGACTGGAGGAATCCTCATATAATATCTGTCTGCGTGTCTTCATCGCATCAATGATTTATAAATTATGGATGAAGCAGTCAGGGAGAGAGCAAGCACATTTACTTAGAGACTAGGCCAAATTACAGTGTTGACACTTATTACCTATTGACATTTCTTGGTAATGTCCATGCCAATCTAATTCTTTCCTAATTGATCAATTTAGACATTGAAAATTAAAATTACTTTTCCTGTGCCAATTGTTCTTGTTCCATCGTTGTATTTGACAACAAAAATGCTCAATATTTTAATTCCAAACAACCACTAATCAGTGTTGTTTTCTTTTGTGAAGAAAACCATTTTCAAAGCAACAAAATGTTGCCTGAGAGAACAGAAATTTGGAGCTCCCTGGTCAGCACAGTAAAGCGTTATTTGGCCTTCATTGAGATATATTATTTGATGTATATTACACTTGCTAAAAGGCAAATGTACTTTAACATTGCAGCTTGTCTCTGAATAGATCACTTTATTCTGCTGAAAGCTTTAGACCGCCTATTTTTAGCAAAACAAAAGAAAATGTGTAGGTCAGATCAAGTGCAGGAAGCAAAAGGGCAGTACCAGGGTTAGGGACCACTAGAACTTGCTTTAAAGGCTGCTGGAGCAGGAACTGAGCTCTTCTGGGGGACAGTTTCTCACTGAAGGTGGTGTGGATTGGTGGCCCTGAGTCAGGGCAGCCCAGGGCACGTTCTGACACAGAGGCACTACACGAGGGAGCTGGTACTCAGGGATTTTTTTCTCTTCACTTTTTTTTGTGATAATCAGAGCTTGACCACAGCTGGAGCTGAGACACCAGGCGGGATGAATAACTCCTACAAGGGGCTCAAGCAAAGTCATGGCTTGACACCTTGTTCATTGACCAGCTCAGGATTGCATTGATCACCAGGATCTTGGTTGGTTGGTGGTTTTTTTTACAATAAATGCCTTCAAAACCAAAGAACAGGGGTTCCCCTGTTTCATGGCTACCACAGCAAATTTCAGCTGATTACCAGGAACAGCAGCAAGGTTAGTGAACCTCCTTCCTGTGTGTGGCACACTGTCCAGTGCCCTGAGAGTTCAATACCAGCATTTCAATGGCTGGGTCTTACACAGTGACATCCGAGTGAAATGCAACACACATGTGGTACCCAGCTAGTCAGATTAGGTGGTCTAACTGCTTTCCCTGGGACTTAAGCTCTGATTCCTGACCTAAGAGGCTCTACTGACTGCTTCTCCATAATTGCTTGAATTCTTACAGCACCATGAAGACACAGAAATGTACGTGTTGAATAAATTCGTTACAGTTATGCATGCAAAAAAAAAAAAGAAAAAAGAAAAATAGAAATATATCTAACTGCCTTGTCATCACACTTGTCAAGAGAACTTTCCCATTATACTGAGGTCCACTTCAGTAGGAGGTACATCACGCTTCTGAAAGCACTCCTGTGACTGAGAGGACTGAGAAAATCCATTCATTTGAGGAATACCCCCAGGAGTCCATTTACAAAACTTCAGGAACCCTGTGTACCCCTCTACCAATGCCCAGTCACAGCTGGAACAACTGTTCTCCTCGAGAGCAGCAAGTACACAGCAAACAGCCAGACCCTGGTGCCAGGCAGCCTCTCCACTCAGAGAGAGTAGGCAGGCACTCGTGTGCTTATTCGGGATCATGTCCTAAAAATTGCTGCAGAAGCTAATATCCTGGGTCTGATCTGAAGCCCATTAAATGTTACTGGGTCATTTTCATGGCTTTCAGCAGGCAGCAGCTCAAATCTTATTGCCATTCGGAGAAGCAGATGAAAGTTAGCTATTTTACAGAATCTGTATAAATTAACACTACTTGAGGGATAACAGTCAGAGAGGGCAGACTGTGCTTTTTAACATCAATGTGAAAATCTCCTGCCCTGGCACCACTCTGGGACTGTGACACAGAGGAATTGGGAGACACAACACACTCTTGGGAGGAGTCTTTGTGAAAGGCCTCTTCTCCACTTACCCTCCCCACACACCTGACTGTGTTCAGCCCCACCTGGCCGATCCCTAATTGGATTTCTGCAGGTAATGGGTACTTTTTTTGCTGGCATTGCACCTTACCTCATGTCTGGCTCTAACCTTCATGAGCTTCAGTTGCTGCCTCCGAGGTGAAGAGCAGGCAAGGTGAGGCTCAGATCAGTGTTCCCCCAAAGGAAACTCTCATTATGATAGAGGCACGAACAGCAAGCTGATCACACAGCCATTAACATCCCTGAAAGCCCCCTGCCAATTACCTGCGTGGCAAGAGATGTATCTTGTGTGCTAACAAAACACATCAGGCAACAATATCAGGCTCAGTAGAGAGAAGGCATAAAAAGATGCTTTTCTCCTGCCAACTGTTTTCAAAGCTCAACTTGAAACAAGTGACAAAGCAGTAGTTATTGTACAACAGATTGTGTGGTTGCCATGAAAACGGAAAGTTTCGGCACTCTCAGCTATCATTAGGATGCTCACTGGCACACTGAATCTTGATAGTTCCAGGGTACAAAACAGGAACCCCAGTGGGACCATCTTCCCAGTAATTTACATGTGGCTGTGTAGGAGGCCAATATTTCAAGCAGGTTTCGTGTATGTGTTCAGGGTAAATCTAGGAGCCTAATAGGCTGTAAAAAAGTATATCATCTGTCCTTCATGGGTAAGACTAATATGCTCTGATGATAATTTCTAAAATGGGTTCTGAATACTGAAATTTTAAATTGTTGTGAAAAGCAATAAAACCACTCAGAGTGAGCATATCAAATTAATGTGTGATAATCCCTCCCTTGCTGCAGCAAGATTTTATTTTTAAGTGGCATTTTAAAAATGTCTTCTGTGAAGAATAAAAACAGTAGGGATGTGATAATACCACACCAACTGAGGAAAAAAAAAATCCCTGTCCAAATTTGCAAAACCAAAATCTGTTATTTTGAGACCAGGATGCATTTCTAAATGACAACGTGCAGAGGAAAAAGAGAAAAGGCTATCCTTGGAGCAGTGCTGTTCAGAAAAGGTCTCAGATATCCTCCTGGCAACCCTGAAACCCATCCCCATTCTTTACTGGCCTGTGGAGTACAGCACCAACTGTGTTTCCATATGTAAACCATGCTGCTCTTCTATGAAGAGAGGTCGGTAAGGGAAATACATATTCCTGAGCTTCAAATATTTTTACTACCTTGGAAGATGGTATCATTTGCTGGCTGCAAAGGAAAGTGATTTTTGAGGAGGACATGAGTTCTTGTTTTCTCCATAAATAACTGGCTAATATTTATTGTCTATTCTGGTTTTGTTTCAACACGTATAATGAGAGCTTTGAGAGCTTAAATTTCCTAATTCCAAGGGTGCTGTAAATAAAACAAAAATCTGAGGAAGTTGCGTGTAAGTGAGCAACCTGTACCTGATTTAACTTAGAGTTTAATTTCCACCAAAAATATTAGCAGGAAAGCATCAGGACATACCTAACAGTCCTTACTAGCCTGTGACTCCAAACAATATATTTCAGCTTTTAGGCTGTGTGCTTCACTGCAGTTTGCCACTGAAAATTTGGCACATGTTCTGTTTGACATTTATTAGACACAAGCTACTGTTTCTCATCCTCAAGTACAAAAGATATTACAAAAAAATATCTAATATGAGAAAGATTTTGCATTATAGAACAACTGATTCTGTATCCTTTTCATGAGCAGAAACTAGAGATTTCCCAAATATGTTCCTTGCAGTTGAGAAAACTGTGTAAAAAGATGGAATTACCTTTCTCTGATTCACTGGAAAATAATACGAAAGGGATTTTGGATGCTCAGAATGATAACAGATAAAGCATGAGATGGGAAATAAATGATACTTTTTACAGACCATAAAACCAGAAAAAGTAAAGGATGCTTGGGTTCCTGATATCAATTTATAGTTTCTACCTAGAGAAAAATGTTGCATTACAACACAGGCTACAATATGAAATGTGTATCTTAAAGGACTGGTGATAGTCCAGAAGATAATTTCCTAAATCAAAAGGCTTCCATCCAGTGTGCTAGGAAATCTATACTACACTTTACCTTGAGAGATAAAGACTAATTCTTCTTAGAGCTAAAAAAGTGATATTTGGTGTAAAACCAATCATCCTATTGCTTTTCTTATGTGCAAACAAAATAAAGTCTAAACCCCAGTGCTTTTAGAGAACCAATTCCAAGAAGTCAGAAACAATTACAGAACAGATTGATTGCTGATGTGAATTTAACAGAATAGCATGAGTTACAATGCCATTATTTTCCCAAGTGCTACAAAATAATAATCAAGGAAACCTACTCATTTTTAAAGCTTCATTGTAGAGGCAAAAGAATCCATGAAGAAATAAGAAAAGAATACTTAATAAATTACAAAAATAGGGCAGTTGATGATAACACATTATAAAACAAGAGGCAGAGCTTGCAGAAAATTGAGACCAGAAGAATACAATTGCTCGTGAGCACAGTTAAGACCAATAGCTTTTTAAAATATGTAAACCAACAAAACTAACACTACTTTCCCACATGCCATTAAAATGTGCCCCATACAAACTAAATTCAGTTGCTTGCTTTTTGAAATCTTGATTTCTGTTTTCAAGAATTAGAGGAAAAAATTCAATGTATTAATTTTGCTGCCATTTGAATTTTTTTTTTTTAATGACAGATTATTACCATTTTTGATTGTTGGTTTGTCTCCATTCTATGAAATTACCCAGTGCTGGTACAACCTCTTTTATCAGTCTAACTGATGAAACCTGCTTTGGAGCAAGAGAGAATTTATCCTTGGGAATTAGAGGCTGTCAAGGGCTGTGAGAGAGAAACTGTGAAAATAAAAGCAATCAGTAAAAAGCACATATTTACCAAGAAATGTAACTGAACAGTTGCCTCAGTGGTGTTATTGTTTTCTCTCAGGTAAATTGTTTTATGACAGGCAGTGAATTTTTTTTATTTCCAATCCTGTAAGTAAACATCAACTACAAATAAAATTGCCCCCAAGGAAAAGAAATCCAAGAATAACAAATTCAAAAAAGATGGCACATGTGACAGAAAGCAATTCTCAGTGCAGGCTAGGCAATTATGAGATGGAAAACATAAAAAGTTACAGGAAAGGTATTTTCCTTTTTTCATATTTCCTGTTTCAGCTCATTAATATTTGAGCCTTTGGACTACTAAACTCAATTAGCAGTAATTTAATTGCCTCCATATATTTTGAGGTGCAGAGCTCTCCACAGCAGACACTTGCTCCCTCAGAAGGCTCTCTGGAGACCTAGAGATGTATGTTGCTATTATCAGTGGTTTCTTCTCCTCACCCAGAGCAGGAATGGAACAATAAAGAAGAAAAGATGAGGCCTCAACTCCTTCTCCATTTAAAACTGTCTATAATAAATCAGCTTGCAGCTTTGACAGTCAAATGACAAGCCACAAAGCTCTTTCTCACTGGGCTCCTAAGGTGGAAAAAGTATTCACATCTGGCAAAATATTTATGAGTGCAAGTATATCTGTGTATCCTTAGGAGACAGAGACATGTCACAGAGCCCTGGTGCTCCAGCTCTGTGATTGAATGGTAAGGTTTTGAAAGATTCTTCCCCGTGGGAGAGAAGGGATAATATCTAAATCACCAGATTTTGAGCTTCCAGTAGCTCTTAGGCTAACTCAGGCCTAATCTGAGCTCTGGACTGCATACACACACACACATATATATATATATATATATTTTTTTTTTTTTCTCCTGTGCAAAGGGCTAAAGGGCTCTGGCCAATTCTAATAAAAGCTGCTATTAATTGTCCTGTACCCTACCAGTACAAAGCAAAGGAGTTTTTGCGAGTTCTCCTTCTACTGTATTGGAAATGCTTCAATTTTAGTCATTTAAGAGAAAACATGAAATCTTTGCAAACGAACGAAGGCAGGAGTGGGAAAGGCTTAAAAAGCAACAACCACATTATCACTCACTAATTCATTGCATTGTCAGCAAGGGAGAAATGCAAAACTTGCCAGGCCAGGAAATGCTGCACAGTTGCAATTTTGGCAGCTCTCACTCTCCAGCTAAGCCTTCAAAAGCAAAGGAACAGAAGGTAAATCCATAGCAAAGCATGTGCAAGCTATTGAAATGACAGAACTGGCAAACCCTCCTTTAGAACAGTAAGACAAAATATTCAAAACCGGGTGCAAATGGACGGGGTGCAAATGGACAATTTCAGGCAGAGTGAGCAGAACCTGAAGAGGCAGAGCAATGCAAACACCAGATACAAGTAGCTATTAGCTCCTGTAAGACCTAAAACACTCTTACAGAGCCAGCTCAGGACACATCTTCCCATTCCTTCACCAAATGAGCCTCTTGCATTCCCATTCAAGTTTAAAGCAGAGCAACTTCAGCCTAACTTTTGGTATTCAAATGAGGCAGCTTAGTCAGGAACTTAGTCCTCCCTCTGTTCCCTCTGCACCGAAGTAGAAATACGTCTCAAGAGGTGATTTACAGCATCAAGGCATCTCACTGCCTCATGCAGAGGCAATCTCATGGATTTTTCTGCAAAGTCTTAGCAGACACTCACATTTTGCATACGAAAATTGCACAGTGGGGAAGTAAAACGCTGGGGTGGCCCCGAGCCCAGCACGTCACATCCATCACCGTGGCTGTGATGAGAACAAGGTGGAGTTTCACTCCTTGGGAACTCTCTTGGCCTTGGTCTGCTCAGCCGCACTTCCCATGAGGGCACTGCCCTGGAATTGCAGGGTGTTGTGTAACACAAGTGCCAGTTTGGGCTGAACACAGGGGAACCCAGCCCCGCAGAGGAGCACAGCACGTGGCCCTGCTTGGATTGATAAACTGTCTCTAGACACAGCTTTGCTGGAGGACATCAAACAACATTCTCATAAAACCCAGGGGCTTTGGCTGCCTTTATCATGAGTACTGAAGAGCTGCAGTTTCTGTCTCTTTAGAACAGTAATTGGGACTTGGTTTTGCTACTGTGCTACTGGGAGGCTCCTCTGATCTCCCGTTCAGACAGAGATTTAGTTCTTGGAAGATGGAGCACTTCTTAAAGAAGTACTTATTGTTACTGTCACTGCACACCATCCCAAGGTGAGCTGCTGGGATGTTTTCTCACGCTTTACCGCCTTTTTTTTTTAAGCACAATGTAGGGGCCATTTTTTAACCTCTCCTGGTTTAATAACTAGCAGGTGGATATTTGTGATGAAGTGCAAGGTTTTGTCAGGGCAGCAATACATTTAGCAGACTCATTGATAGCACAGGAGGAGGCAGTCTGTAAGACACACTATGGAGATGAAAGCATTGGAAAAGTGTTTTGATTTTCAATAGTGTTAGAATCACTTCTCCCTAACAGCCTTGTTCCTTTCCCAGCCTTAAATCTTCTCAAATGCAACAATACTCTGCATATTTATATTCAGGGTTTTAACTACTAAGGTGGGTGGTTTATTTCCAATTTAATCAATTAAGTGTCTCTAAGGCACTTTTGAAAATGTGGTTGGGTCTAAAACGTTTTATATCATCATCTCACAGGATTTTTAAGATAAGCTAAACATATTAGATGCTTAAACTTCATTAGTTCCAACTTACTCAAGCACTTTTTAAAATCCCAGAAGATACTCACATCTATCATTAGATGAATAAATAATTTTTGACAAGCTCTTCCTTAACTGTATTTGAGAATTACCATAGGAGTAATTTTAAGCACTGTAGATAAAAAAAATTTGAAAAAAACCTCAGAAAATTTGGCAATGTGCTGTTTCTTATTACATCTTGAACTATGCCTCTTGACAATGAACAAAAGAAAGGTTTGAGTGTAATAATAAAAAAAATCTGTTTTCAAAATAATGATAAAAGGTAGTAAAGCCTTTAAATATATCTAGAGATTTATAAATAAAAGATGTTCAGAAAGGTGCGCTCAGGTGTGCGTCCCACATTTGTAAAGCATGTACACTGTAAAACTGATTTCTCCAGGTTGGATACAACCTTCTCAGAGGAATGAGTGTGATTCAGACTAGATACAAATTTGGAGTGGTTCTATAAAGTTTCTCATCACTTCAGTAAGAGCTTAATGGTTCTTCAGTATATAACACTCTATAGTTTATATTTTTCAGTCAGAACTGCCCCTAGAAAGAATGGATTCTGTGGCTACCTGTTCTAGGAGTGGCAAGTATGTATTTGCAAACATTTGTCACTCACTGGAGATAATTTTCCTGTTAGAAACAGCAGAAGTGAAGAATCTAAATATCTATTTTATTGTGGATTTGGATACTATCAGGGAGGAGAGAAAAAAGTGCACGATGGATTACCTAAAAATAATTAGATCACAGAGGCATAAACTTTCTCCGGCCTTCACCATATAATTTATGATCACATATGTGCAGTCTCTAGAGGCTTAGCCCCACAGAAATTAATAAGTGCCCAAAGACAAGCAAGTGCCCCAGATTTAATCACTGAGTCATGTAAACATTGTAATTAATTGTAGGAAGCAATAGAAAAATTGAGTAACTAGAAAAATTATTGATATGTGCTCATTAGTAAAACCTAGGGAAAAAACCTCTTCCCTTCCTAATGAAACTCATCTGCACAAAAATCCAGTTTATCAGCAGGACCGACACAGCAGCCTAACAAACCCACTGTGCCACACAGGTCACTGCAGAAAATGCTCTTCAAGCAAACCTTCACTCTGCAAACGCTCTGCCACGCAGCAATTCTGTGCCTCGAGCTACTGGCATTGTTATTTATGTTTATTACAGATTGCTGAAGGTCTGACCATTGGGTGGGACGTGCTGCAGCAGACACTGCTAACTCTGGAGAGGTACAACTGATAAATGGTCAAAGCAATGATTCACACTGAAGGGAAAATATTATGAATTTACACATTTTATGCCATTAGTTCTGTTTAATCCATCCCTTATATATATATTTTTAAAGTACCTTTTTAATACAAATCAGGACTCTCCACCATTTACAGAGCTCATATCTGCTGTGGTCAAATCGCAGCTGTGAGGACTACAGGCCTATTTTTCTGCAAAATAAAAAAATAAAAATAAAAAAAGTCCCATTTTCTCTCTCTCTCCAGCATATTCTCATGGCATGGACCTATAAAGAGTCCAAAATTTTTTAAAAATTGTTGTCCTGTGTTTGTATGAAAAATCCATCCAACAGAGTCACTGTAGGTGTTAGTCACAAATTGTGCATACCATAAACTGTTGTCAGGAAGAGGGGAAAGCACACGTAGGGGTCAGGAGGAACAGGACACCCAAAGAGCAAGCAGTGCCAGCTGAAACAGAATTCAGTAGTGTTAAAACACTCTCTAGGCTCAGTATCATGTGGAATTTCTAATTTGGACAGAACACATCTGCTGCAAAGGCACCAGTGGATGAAAATGTTCACCAGTCACTATCCTAAACTGGCCACGTGGCCGCCCAGTACCAACCAAAGTGCTCACATAAGTCCCAATATCTGAAAGTGCAGCTGTCCATAGTGACTGTGGAGGGGAAAAAAGGCACTCTAAAGACTCAAGCACATGGTGAAAAGGTAAAAACCAGGAAGCCATTTCAGGTAATAGAGCTTGGTGAACACAGTGACATAACTCTCTGGACTCAATCTTAAGAGGAGAAACCAGAGAGAAATCTCCCTGCTGTGTGGCCATTCTGTGATCTATTTAGCATTTTGGAAGTTCTCTAACCAGATTTGTTTGTAACCAGTGGTTTTACGTTGGGAGGATGTGACCATTTCATGTTACCCTGGAAAAGGTTTTGATAATAAAACTTTAGTGCAACTGAGACTGAAGCGGTTGTGGCAGCAGCAAGTGCCATTTGAGTTTGTAACAGCACACATAAAAGTTACTTTGGCACCTAAAAATCCAGTCAGCTCTTCTTGTCCTGTTATTATATTATCTCTCCATGCCCTTGACATGAGCGATTTTTTGCAATATAGCAATGATTTCATTTATTTTGGCTCATTTAGTAGGGAGCATTTAAGAGCATACTCTTTCTCAGCATGCGTCCTTAAGTATCATCTGAACACTACCAAAGTGACTAGCACATTAGTAATATAAAATTAGCCTATTTGTACCCTGGTTAATTAGCACTACATTGTTGACTTATGCATATAGAAATATTTTTGACAATGTAGATTACTCTTTCTCAATTTTCACTGTCTGAAATGAAAACAAGATAAATTTCCTGAGAGCAAAAAGATTCCCTTCTTATTCATTTTTGAGTTTCATAAAATGATACCAATTATTTCCACCTAAAGGCACAGAAACTTAATTTTGATATTAAGCAAAGTGCCATTTTAAAATTTCAGGATTTGTTTCTTTGCTGTAAGGGGAATTAATAAACAAAAGTGTTAAGAACCAGGTATCAATATGGCAAATTGTTTATACTGACAGTCTATCTAGTATAAAATATTACAGTTTCTCAAAGAGTGAAGATGAATCATTCTTGCTATTGCATTTATTTATATTAACTCATAAAGCTGTAATAAATAGTTTAAGGATAAAGCTGTACTGGAGTATTGTTTTTATTCAGTCCACTGGCCAAGGATAAATGGGGTGTAAACCTTGTTGAATGCACAGAATCCCACGGCAGCTGAGGTTGGCCAGCTCCTCTGGGATTCACTGTCCTGCCACTCAAGCGGGGGCAGCTAAAGCAGCTTGCCCAGGGCCACCTCCAGCCTGGCACTTTTAATAAATAGAAATAGAAATCAAATTATGCCATCTGTATTTCCAGATCATTTGATCTTTGAAAGTTTAATCTATCTCTCACAATATGAATTCAATGGAAAATCTCCCAGTGCTGTAACTTTTCAAGCTGCCTTAGTCTGACGAACTTCAGCACTTGAATGTCAAGGTTTACTGACAAACTTAGAATCTCTTTAATTTTGTTGCTGAAAAAGGTTTGGTGTAGAGAACAGGGCTTTTACAATTGAAACTGTACAGTTAAAACATGAAAGAAAAGCCTTTCCAAGCATTTAAAGGTTGCTGTGTGAACCATTTTGGACTGTCACTTAGACTCTTTGTCATGCAGCTTTTTCCACATTGGGCTTTGACAGGTGCAAAGGCAAGTTCCCTGGCTGGGGCAGAGCCAGGGCTTGGCACATGCTGACAAAACAGACCAGCTCAGTAATAACTGTTGTCTGGGGAAGATGAAAAAACCTTGTGCATGTTTTTAATTTGTAGAGACTGACTGCCAAGTTCATAAATCAAAATTTAAACTTATATACTGCAGAATCCTTCAATTTCAGCTTTTTCTTTTTTTCCTTTTACATTAGACTGAACAAATTTTGGAGGGCAGTTGGAGCTACTAAACACTTAATTGAACTGTTCTCTGTACTTTGAAATAGATACAGCAGAGGAAATGAATCAAGATGACTAATTCCAGTAATGATTTTAACTGCTAATTTCATTAGCACTGTCAGCAGAGTCAGCACAAGCATCAAGAGGTCTGTGTGTGTAACATTGTGTTGCACTACGGAAATACAACAGGCCAAACCCTGCCCTCGGTTTCTTTACATCTGGTGTGTATCGGATCAAATATGATTTGCACCAGTTTAGCTGACGGTAGGTTTTGGACCTGTATCAGCTGGCTTCAGAATAGCTTTACCTGTCCTTTGTGCAGACTGACAAAATCTGCAGAAAACAGGCACATAACAGCTCCAACAGGAATTGATATGTCCCAGACTGGCTGAGAACTCAAGCAGCCACATTTGCCTAATTCTGATGCAAGGTCCTGTCCTAGACTTACACTTTCAACGTTAAAATTGTAATTTGGTTTTCCTGCTTTTGGGGGTGAGGGGTGGGGTTATTAATGAGGAAATTTTACAATTTCCCATATTTGAAATACAAATATTCCACCCTCCCTTATTTCTTCCATCCTCACAAACCATGCACATATCTCATCTATTATACAAACAGAGAGGGACAGAAAAGTCATTTGTCATTATAATCACATAAATGTGTCACTAGCTCTAAAGAATGCCTGACTGAAGGCCAAGAATGACTCTATTTCCCAGGATGATGGGGCACTTTCTTTTTAACAACTACTTTAAACTCTTTTGAAATGACTGAAATGATTACAATTCTGGCAACCACTCTGAAATTGCTTGCCATCAGAGTTTGACACCAGCACAATGGCTTTCATCCTTTCACAGTCGTTGTGATTATCCCCATACAGATGA
Organism: Ifrita kowaldi; assembly: GCA_013398055.1. Lineage (NCBI taxonomy): Eukaryota > Metazoa > Chordata > Aves > Passeriformes > Cinclosomatidae > Ifrita > Ifrita kowaldi. Next base: position 420,256 of record VZRS01003312.1, on the reverse strand, counting down.
GACATTGCTTGGTTAATCACAAAACAGACTGAGCCAAGAGAGTGAGGAAGGGTTCCCTGGCACGCACGAATACAGAAGATGTGGCACAGTGTGACACACACAGGCGTGTGGGGGTCCTCTCCTCTATCAGAACGGGGTTGTAGATCAGTTACCAGGCTGAGAGCCCTCTGTGACAGCACAGGTCCTTATTTGTATGCACACTGTTCTCGCCAGTGGGGATGACATCCTGTGCCGCTACAACAGAGGTAGGAATGTGACTCATTTGCATTAAGATCACTTAGCAGTTGCAAGTTTTGCTAAAGTGGATCCTCAAATAACAGCCCATCTGAATCTCATTCTAAAAACACATCCAGGCTCAGGGAAGCCAAATCTGTCACTTACCCAACACTGGGGCTTAGACATCATTCCTGAAGTATCCCAAAAGGGCGATTGTTAGGCTGCCTGCCAACACTGGAAGTGCTTCCCGTGTTTCACCTACTCTCATTAGCCCCTAATAAGAGTGAAGGATTCAATGGAGGAGTCACTGAGGGTTGAGGGCTGCTTCATCTGGCCGTGGCTCCTATGGCATAAAGCATTCATTTAACCATTGCAAATGTGTATTGGTCTTTATATCCTGCAGTAGTAGAAGTAGAATGAAAAACTTGGGCAGAAGGAGTCCTTGAAGGTAAACAGCGTAAGTCTTCTGTTTCTCTTCTCTTGAGAAGTCCAAGGAGAGACAATATGAGCCATCAGGACAGCATTTGTTATACACAGCTTTTTGTTTTTACCTCTGAAAGCCGTGATTCCAAAGGAACACGACAGCCTGAAAGAGTGGTAAGTTGTGGTACCACTGCAAATGGCCATGACTGGATGCAGACAACAGCAGGGGACCTGTGAGTGTCACAAGGTGGTTCTAAAGCACAGTTTTCTGCCACAGTGATCCTGCTGAAGTCATCTGGACTCTTGCTACACAGGTGAGCAAGAACACAGTGATCTGGTTTTAACCAGGAAAGGCTCCAAGGAGCATCTCTCTCTAGCGGGAGCTGGACTTATTCTCGTGCCTCAGCGTATGAGTCAGCTGTGGCTTTGTTCCTACCAGGTACTACAGTCTCCCTTCAGGGTGTGATGACAACTTAACCTCCACGGAAGTTACTTCAGAGGGTCACATCAGTGACCTCCATGTGCCCCAAATCTCACCCTCTGTAAGTATAATGCAACCATAAAATACGGCTCTTGGGAGCACAAAGAGATTTTATGCAGTTAATATAAAGGTACTTTGAAATAATCTATTGGAAAAGAACACACAAAAGAGGATCAGCAACAGTAGAAATAACACTGAATTTTGCATCTGTGAGGAGTCTGAAAAGGCATCTTTACACATTTATGCTTTGAATAATTCAGAGCACTCTATCAGCAGCCCTTGGATGCAGCACTAGGACATTGGTTTGCTAACATCGTTCCTTTACAAACATGTGCATTTTAATCTCGTGAAAGTCTCAAGAGTGCTTTGGCAACATTTATCAACTAAAACCCCGTTGCAAAAAAGTCATTATTTTCCTTTCCTCGATTAATCTTTTTGGGCACATGGCTTCATGACAAAAGGGATTTTCCAAGATGAAGTTTAAAATTAAAAAGAGAAACAGCTACACATTTAAATTCATATTTTATAAGTTTTCTCTTTCTAATTCATTCCCTTTAAATGATACTGATATTTATACACAGAAACTACAGTTTGAAGGAGGATGAAAATACATGGAAAAGAAGGAATAGGAAAGTTAAGTTGCGACTGATTTATGTGTCTCTTGATCAGGCAAGAAAAACTCAGTTTATCTGCAGGCCTAATGACTTTTCACTGTATGGCCATATTGCACCAAGTCGTAAGAGATAATAACAAGAAACATGACTGGGGTTTTATATATTCAGGTCAACATGAAAATGTCAGCAAGGCAGAGGTGCTAGCAGAGTAGAAAGCACTGCAGTAATGATCCGCAAGCCCACATAGTTCAAAGTGTAGGAGCAGACTTACCTCCTTCACAAGCACTTCATGTTTTAAATTGATTCCTTCTAACTCTATGGATTTCTTGAGTCAAGGTCAATGCTTTCGTTCCACAGCCAGGAATAGGCTCGACAATAAAAGTTGCAGAAATTAATTCATCTATAAAAGATGCGTGTCATTGAGATTTGAGAAGAATAGAAGTGTCTTCAAAAAGTTGCTGAGTGTAAATATTATCCTGTGTTTACTCAGCTCTGCAGTGTGTGGAAAGCTGGAGAAGCTGTTTGAAGGTCACATTCAGATGTGCCATGTTCAAGTCTTGGTACGGGGTCCAACTCTCACAGTAAATTCTGTGCGGACATGGCTTAGCTGAAGTCTAATTTACCCTGGCAAGTCCTGAGATTGTGCTGGTGGGAAGGACCTGGTGGCATTGATACCAACTTCCACAATAGTCAGGAACGTCTAAGAATAGTTCTGGAAATACAAGAAGTGTCAGAAGAGACACTTGTTTACAGGGTGGTTACAAGGGATCACAAATTGCCGTGCAGCGAGAAGCATGAAAATTATATTTGTTAGCAAAGAATTCTGGAAGAAAAGGAACTCTAAGGATTAATCTCAGGACTCAATTGTAAGGATGAATCTTTATCAGTGCTTATCCCAGTGAAAGGCTGATCAGCCTGACAAATTGCACTGATTATATTTTCAGTATCAGAGCAAGCTGACATTTTACCTTCATTACTTTTCCATTGTTCTATTTTGAGTTTTCCAGAAGGTATCTACAGGAGAAAACTGAGCTACAAAGCACAAAGACTAGTGTAAACTTAGTTTTGTCACTGAGAAAAAGAGTAAAGAAAAATATGAAGTAGAATTACTAAGATGAGTGGGACTCCAGTTTATTTGATTTGTCACTCAATTTGCATCTCATCTGGCTGAAAAGAAAAGAATTTCTGGTGATATCTGTTTGAGAACTCAGATAAAAATTTGTATTTCCTGGATTTACTGTCTCAACGCAAAATTTCACACTACATTTTTCTACAGTCAATCCTCTCTTAATGCAATGTAGCACTTAGCCATGCTCTGTAACTTGCCCATATTCTTTATGAAGTGCCCTTTTGACCCCAGTAAAGCCTTTGAGTTTTTTTACATCTTTACATATCAAGGTATCTTTTACACTAGCAGTTACAGAGCTTCAAAGGATCAACTTAACACCAACATGACCTTGAAAATGCACCTAATTTTCTATTAACTGGAAGAACATATTTAGATTTGGTAGGACATGAAAACCCTCACAGATTCTCAAAGCTGTCATATTCTGAAACAAGGCACCAGATCAGTCTCCCCACTGAGTGCTCAGATGGTTTTAGAAGTCGTGTGAGAGAGTCCTGGTGTTACAAGAGCACATTGATGGGCTGCTGTTGGCTGCAGGGCTGAGGGAATGCCCCCTTGCAGGGATCGCCCTCCATCCACAACCTCATTTTTTAGGTGTGCTGAGCACAGAAGGACTCTCACAGAGCTTCATCTCATCACGACTTTTACTGAGCTTACACAAGTAACAAAAAGCTGCAGCACTGAGAAGGATCCATTTGAGAGCAAAATGTTTCTCCAACAGCAATGAGGAGAAGACCCTTTGTCTTTTAGAGCTGTTCCACTAGCTCTGTTATGCTCCAAGCAGAGGAAAGCAGCTTTCTGCTCTTGCTTTGCACACTAATGAAAATGGACTGTGTTTGCCCTTACTGTGTTTCTGGGAACCACAGAGGTGGCCCAAAACCCGGAGCAGATGCCAAGAAGCCAGAAGAGAAGAGGAGGCATTACTGCCCATGCCATCTGCTCCCAGCAGAGACTTTTCCCCACTTAAATTGCTGTGAATGATGTAAGAGAGGGCTGTGCCTGGGACACCTCACACGCACTGCTAACACTCAGAGGCACTAATTGAAAATGTGGTGAGAGGCACCGAGCTCTCGGTGCGTGCTTTTAGTGTCAGCTCGCAGCTTCCTCTCCATCTGCCCAAGGATGTGAGAACTTCCACAGGAAAGACAATGGCAGCTACAGCATTCATAAAAATAGGGACTAATATGCCACTTCAGCTTCTGTCCTTAAAGCTTCCAGATTACAGAGGAACATCTTTTAATGCTGATGAGTTAATTAAGAAAGGTAAAGGGAAATAATAGAGATGTTTTGTCAATTAACTGCTGGTAGAAGACACTGTCAGTGATGGCTCTCTGGTGTCAGGGTAGGTACAGCTACATGTCTACAGTCAAGGGTTTCTGTTTGCCTTCAGATTATGGAGAAGGCGCATCCTTGTTTGAACTTGAAATATATTAAATTTAACTTATCCTTCATGTTACAAAATAAAAGCGAGAAAGACTCTTGGGTTTGAATTGTATGTTGAAATAGTTACATTTCATGTGAACGGCACCAACTTCACAATTTTCCAGTGATTCTGGTAAGTATCTTTTAACTAGAGATAAAAATTGATTTTAAATTCTTAGGTATCTTTTTGAGCCTCAAGCATGATATGCATAAGAAAATAATATGTCACATTCTTTGAAACTGAAAGATTCATAATATCATTTTCAAAATAATGTTTCCAGTTTTCAATTTCAGCTTAGTTCTATTGATTAAAAAAAAATCAGTATGTAGGAGAGCTTGGATTTGCTGTATAATTTTTAGTTTATAGTAACTTAAAGACACAGTCTTATTGCACTAGATCATGCAGCTTTTACCCTTAAATTTACTGAAACAGTCAGTTTTTGCAATAGCTGGATTTACATGTCACAGAATGTATTAAGAAGTGCCTCAGCAAGTTAAAACCATTAAATTGTGCAGTGCTTTTTGCACATCCTTGCCCTGATTTGGGCTATTCAGCTACATTTCTGCTAAACAGGTCAAAAGGAGAAGAATGCCTATATTATACAATATTTCTGCTGAATAGTGCTTTAATAAATTGACTAGGCTTCTATTTTAATCAAGCATCGTACACACAGAGCAAAAAAGAATGTGTGGAACAGCCTCTAAACGATCTTGCTCTCTTTCTACAAAGAAAAAGAGCAATTTATAAAAGTACCAGCCTGTTTGAAGATAATACAGATTTTCTCATACTCTAGAATGCTGAATAATATCAATAAGCATCAGAACAGGGATTGGAGCAGGTCAACACATGATATCAATAACAATTAATAATAACAACAATAGTAATAAAAGCTGACACACTTTAACTGTGATCCCTTTCTCCTTATCACAAGCAAATTTGTGTTGTACCACTGGAGCTTTTGGCTGTGTGATTCATGCAAGATGAGGTTCATAATCAAGGAACAAAAAGAGTTTCCAAAAGCTGAAAATAAAATGAAACAGTCTCTAAGAGGCCAAATCTTCTAAAATTGGAAATGTGGTGCTGCTATTCGTTTGTTGATACTCTGTAATTTTCAGGTTAGAACAAAGGAATGCAGTTCTGGACCTCAAAAAAAAAAAAAATCGAGGCATTTCTACTGTCTTCACCCCAGCAGTTAGAATAACACTAATGACCCTCCTAAGGCTGTGGTTAAAAGGTAATGCAGGACACCTGGCCTGGAATTCTCTTTGATTTAGTGTGAGTTTCTTCATTACGTGTTTCCAGTATGAACTTGTTTTAGGGAATTTGTGTGATTGGTATTTTTTGCTACAAAGATCCTCAGTGGTTTTCTTTGCTGTTATTGATTGTCCCTTTTCTCACTGCTTTGGAAACACTTCAGTGAAGATGCTGTTGGATAACTAAAAGAGGGGGAGGTTTCTAATGTCTCTGTGAATGTTTCAGAAAAAGAGCACATTAAAATATCAATATTAAAAAATTAATTGATTTCACAAGACTATCAGTAAATCAGGTTTTCTGAGTTCCAATATTCATTTGAATGAAACTTGAAAAAATAATTAATTTATTTCAATATCCTGCTAGGTCAGCTACAAAGCATGTAACATGATGATCTCCAGAAGCAGAAGATGGATATTTCTTTTCATATCATTTATTTATATTTGCTCATGAGTGCATCCTTAATGAATACATCTACCAAGAGCATCCAGGGGGAAGACAAGGTGAAAGCAAACAGGAAATGAAACCACTCCATCTCTTTCAGTTTAACATCTAGGGAAATAACAACCCACAAGCATTTATTCCTGCACTATGATGGACAAGACAAATGTGAGGTATCCCCTGGAGCAACGAGACCAGCTGAGAAGAGATGATGCTCACACAGTGTAAGAGAACTTGGTATTAAAAGTCAAAATGGTAGGGAGAGATTTGGGACAGTGTCAGACAATGAGTAACAAGAACATCAGGAAAATACAGAAGGTACTCCAGACAGAAATTGTTCTCCTCTCGCTGTGCATGCAAACAGCCACTGGGGTGGTTGTACAAGGAGTATCCACCATGGAATTCCCAAACTGCCAGGAGACCTACCCTCCAACCACCTTTTTCCCTTCTCCATACATTTCTTTACACTCTGCTTTTTCACAGTGTTAGTCTCATTTAAGCAACATTATCTCTGCTTCCTCCAGCTCATGACTTTATCTCCATTTATCCACCAGCCCTGGTATCTCTGGTATGACGTGCAGCTACTTCCCTGAGCCGTGGAACATATTTTTGATTTGCCTTCCCATAATACCTGGCAAAACAGAGTTCAGCAGATTTGGGTAGGTGATTTTGAAAAGATTTTGAGTCCTTTGCGAAACATGAATCACAATCAAATTAAATGCAGAGGGATACTGGACAGGGAGCAGATGTTCTGTTGACATCAAGTGAGGAATCTGTCACAGTCTGAAGGGAAAGCAGAAGCTTGTAAGCTCCTTAATTTGTTCCTTCCATACATCTTATAAAGTCCAAATTTAATTTGGAAATCTTATTTTGAGTCCTTTGCAGTTCTTATCTACCAAGCTAAAAATAAAATAAAAAATACCAAAAAAAATTAACATAACTCAAAAATTTTAACAAGAAGTTGCACTTAACTAAATTCAGTTTTCCCTTCCAACGCAGCTCCTTTATGCCATTCTGTCACCTCAGTATTTTCAAAATCCCCACACTCCTGCTGAAGGTTTGAGGCACTGAAATGAGTGTCACTTAAGATTTTCACTTGAGCTATTCTTAAATTCCAGCAATCTCCATGCATCTCCTGGTCTCTTCTAGCTAAAGGTGTTCAGTAAGGAGTGAGAAAAGGATGGAAATTAATGGGAGGAGCTGTCTCACTATAGGAAGCCATGAAGATGCCTCACTGACTCTGTAGAGTTTTCTTTGCAGAAAATGCCAAGAGCTCTTGAACTTGGAAAGTTAAATAAATTCATTTACAGTGTAAGACACAGGCTAATGCCACACTTCCAATGCAGAACATTGTGATATAGCTAGAGCTAAGTGACACAAATTCACCTCTGGGCCTAAAACCAGAATGTTTATGGGTCAAATAAGGCTCAGCTCAAGTCTTATACGCTGGAGCAATGGCATTGAACGAGAGCTAAGGTCAATGTCAAACACGTGTATAACAACCCAGCTGCCCATGGCTTGTGAGAGAGAAGGTTGGTTGTGACAGAGCATGGCTTGGCAGGGGCAATGGAAAGGTGGGATGGAAGGAAAAGGCCTTTTCTTCACACAGTGGTCGGATTTACATCCATGTAAGAGTGACTGGTTCTGGAAAAGAGGTCAAAAAGAACGGGTTATTTGGTCTGTGGGCCACATGCATCCCTTTTCTAAGCAAGCCATCCTGCTGCTATTTTTCAGTGGTTAATAAAACAAAAAATAATGATCTGACATGGGAACATAGAGGACAGTGTTTCTTAACTGGATTCATGGGATGTAGAGCAAGCTTCCCACCAAGGAGGGCTGCTCAGCCCATTAAAGCTTTTCATCTTTGGGGAACTCACTTGAGAGCACAGAGTAGGAGCAGGGGCTGCATCCCCTGAGGATGTTCCCAGGCATCACAGACTCACCCTGCAGTCCAACACCACCAACAGCTCCGTCTGACAAGAAAGGTACAGCAGAACCAACAGGAGCGCTGTGCACTGGGCATGAGCTGCGCCAGCACAGCTGCAGAGGGAATTCTGCAGAGACCCTCCGTGTCATCTCAGGGTCTGGTCACCCTCTTCTTTAAGGAAGAAAAAAATTCTGATTTCTAATTCGTCAAGCTCTTACAGGCTTGGGAAAGGAAGCTTTTGGGTTCTGTTGCAAAGGTTTTTGAGAAGGATCATCTCAGTGCATTTGTGAATGACAGACAACTTTTAATTTCTCAGATAGGAGACTCTCATGTGGTATTTTATTAGCGTATCTGCAACACTTTATTAAAAATAGACTGTGCTTAAAACACAAAGCAAACAGATAAGAAAAACTATTCTCTAACCTATCATCTTTTATTTAAAAAAACCCCAAAGAAAATAGGAAAATTCCTATGGTAGAGTGAGCTGCTTGTGTTAATGACACCAGAAAGATTATGCAGGGGTAATGTGAAAATTCACTTTGCTTTGGATTATTTAAGAAATTATAGCTTTACTGTTATGTATTTGCCTCTGGAGCTGGGATTTAGAAGTTGCATTGATTTTGCGCTGGATAAGACAAAAGGTTTCTATCATAGGAACACAGAGCTAACGCATCAAAGTAAAAAACAGCAGTTAATCTAATTCAACTTCTTCCCCAGGTCCCCATTTCAGGTGCTGATATACCTCTGTAATTACAAGTAACTATAGAACTCAATGGAAACAATGCACAATGGAATCTGAGCAAGATTTTAATAGTTCAAAGGGGGATAAGGCTTGTGAACATCATATTCCACCTGGTTTTTGGGTTTTTTTTTGTTTTGGACAAAATATGTTCCTTATACTGTCTCCTCATCTTCTTGGAAATTGGTATGGCATCGTCTAAATTCATTACAGCAGGTAACCTGCATCCATTGTAGACACCTATCTTGCAGGCATTTAATTCTGCAGCACCTGATTCAAAAACTCCCTTTCACTTTGAGTCTCTCTGTTTCAAGGAGCAGGAAACATGGTAATTCTGAAACAAGTATGTACATAAACTACTGAAAGCTACAGATGTGCTTTGTTTACTTGCTTCTTGTCACAGAAAATTGTCAGAGGGTATTGCAGAGAATGAAACTCAAAGTGTTCGAAAGGAGACCCCTAAAAGCCATGAGGAGAGGTTGTTCACTGATGATAATTAAAGCCAACAGAGCAGAGGCCACCTCTGGCTCAGGAAGTACTCAAACTGCTGACTCGTGGAAGCAAGTGTGAGTGTAACAAGGAGAGCACAAGCAACATTTGCTTTATATTTTCATGCTCCTTCCCAAAAGTATCTACTACTGCTGCCATTGCCAGAGCTTCAACAATGCACAAAGGACACAGAAAATGTAATTTTTTGTGTTTTATTAGATCCAATTTTTAGTCAATCTGATAGTAGCACAGCAATTTGGTCTAACCTAGTTTCTCCTTTCATTAGAAGGAGAGCCGGTGAACATTTCTATTTATGAAGATTGGACCTTTTTTAAAGCTGAAAAGTTTTTAGCAGTGTTGGTTTTTTCCATGCCATTCCAGAAAAGACCTTTTTTTTTTTTTTTTTTTTTGTGGTTTTGTTCCTATATTTTTCCTCTATTTCTTTCTGGCATGGAATAAAAGAGAAAAATTTTAATTATAGGGTGTTTTTTTTCTCTTTCTTTTTCTTCTGACTTAGTAAAATTTTAAAAAGCTAAACTTTCAAGTTGCTGAAGAGTAAAAAGAAAAACCTACTTCCTCCAGCTGGCGTAATCCCAAATTTTAATATTAATATTTTAATATTAGAGTACAAAAAGTTTAAAAAAATTCTGAAGTCAGTTTTTCATTCTTAGCCATTGCTAGGCCAAAGATACCTAATTTTGATGGAGCTTTGCAGCTTCCTGAACCAGAAGATTTTCCTCCCATCATGTCCAAATTCCATGTAAGCACTGTACCAAAGGCAGCCTCAGCCACAGAGATGTCACAAGCAAAATTAGATACAATTAAACACATTTATAAGCAGTAAAATGCATGGTAAAGGCTCAGCAAAAGGAGTTTCTGCCAGGAATTCCTAATATCCCCTTTTTCTTGCTGGGAAAGGAGCAGTTCACATTTCACCAGCCAAACCACACCTGCCCAGGCAGGTAACAGTGGCACAGGTGACAACTGCGCTGGCACTGAACTTTTTGAGCTCCCAGGACTTTTTGCCTCTCTGGTCAAAGCTTCTCCAGAAGACTGGGAAAAAGGTTCTACCAACCCTCCTGCAAGGCTAAAGAGCTGTAAGCAGATTGCATTCATTCTTGTCCTCACAAGAATCACAATGATAAAATTTACCTTTTCACAGCATGTGCATTAAAAACTATTTTAACTTATCAGCATTAGCAGCCTCCCAACTATTGTAGGAGTTACCTTCTACTTTGTGGTTATGCAAGTTCCATCTCCTAATAATGTCATTTTGTATTTAAATCAAAATAATTTTATTTCTTCAATAAAGAGCAAATTATGTCAAATGTCATCCTTTCCAAATGAAACCCTGGCAAACCCTGGCATCCTAAGGAAACCCTGGCATTCATCAGCCCCAGAAAACCTGTTTTTAGGACTAGGAGGTTTATAAAATAAAGAAAGCTTTTGTCCTAGATAAGTGTACAATTTCTACTTGTGTGGGTGGATTTCTGTGATGTGTTTAACCAGAGCAGAAGAAAATCTAGTGCCTTGGCAAGGTATGAATATAATAAATGCTGTTCATCACTTACAGACTGAGAAAACTAGTATAGCTGCAAAGTCTCTGGTTTCAGGAGGTTTCTTTCAGGACTAATTTTGCTCCAGTGGAATCCAAACCATAGCTCAGCAGCATTAAAAAATGTCTGTTCTGGTCACTTTATTAATGGAAAGAACCACTGGCTTTCAAATAATGCAAGAGAATTGGTTTCTACTGATTTATAGCCCATTGGAGTACTTTTAATTGGACTTTGCTGTTTTCCTGGACCATGACTAGTCCTTTCTTAACTGTTTGCTTTTCCCTAAGAAGTGGAGCCCTGAGAAAAATTATTTTAATGATAATGTGGGCAGAAAAATGCTCCTTGGCAGATTTCAAATACTGTTAATTATAGCCCCTTCTGGAAAAACCTTGCCAGATGCTTGAAAAATAGTGCCCATGGATGCCTTAAATCTGGAATCTATGTGATTTTTACACAGAAATATTACCTTTACAGGGGGAAAAAAAGAAAACACTGCGAGCTTTTCAGGTAACTTTCCATTTTCCACCCTGTGGATTAATCCTTTGTGTGAGTGCTGGTATTGGGCTCATCCATGTTCCCTGATAGGTCATTTTCCCATTTCAGTGTGGACACACACACGTGGGCCCGAAAAACCTCTGCTACCTCCACTCTCCCCCAAGTTATTTTCTGATTCTCCTGTCAGATCACACTGTGTAGAAAATTCAGGGATACACTTTCCCACATGCAATCCCAGCTTCAAGGGACATAAAAAATGATGCAAGCTGGACCCTCTAATATTGAAGCAGATAAGAGGTCTCTGCAAGAGTTATTTAGGAAGAGAGATTAAAAGTCTTTTAAATAATTTAAGCCTTCAAAGGGCATAACTTATTTCTATACATAATTTAACATATATATTCTGTGATTAATTAGAGACAAAAGGCCTAGAAAATTCCCACAGGCAGTGCCCAGGATCCTGGCTCTCCCACAGAGACTTCAAACACACACATTTGTTGACAATGTAAATGCAGATGATGTCAGAATGCACTACTGGCTTCAATGCTGCTGAAAACTCAGACTGCTCTTTGCTCTCATGGCTGGGAGGATTTTGCCCACAAACCAAGACTTGCTGTACTGGGAAGATGAGCTGAGCCACCAGGCCAAAGGGCTGAGGTTTTTCATCCCCACACAAAGAGATCAGGAGAGAAACTGGATGAATGCAGAGGCCAAGCTGTGCTCTCCATGGTGCAAGCATGAGCCTGGAGCCACCGAATGGAGCAATAAGGATAATCCTGTGTTTCACATCAGGGCAGTAATTCTCCATTCTGAGGGGAAAAGAAAAGAAAAAGGGAAAAAAAGAGGAGGGTTTGTAAACTAGCAACTGATGCTTCAATGAGTGGACACGACGTTTCTTGTTCACCTTTAACAAAATCAGTCGATAAGAGATGCAAGAGAAAGATGCATACTTTAAGTTTTGACTTAAAAACAAGTGACATTCTTAAAGTACTCCTTTTTTAAATCATCATATATACCACTTGTTTCAGCTTACTGAATGTATTTCTTTCTCCTCTTTATCACAAAGCAAGAGGAAAAAACCTTAGCTTTGAAGTTGGAGCTCAGTTGTTGTGAAAAATAAAGTTGGAGGGTTCAGTGATTAACTTGGCAAAAGTTTGGTCCTTTGTGCCAAAGGACCACAGAGCAGAGAGGAAACTCTGTCACTAACAATTTGTCAAGAAAAGCTTTCTGCTGGAGTAAATCCCACCTCGTGGCTTTGCAAAACCCTGCCTTCACACTGAAACAGCTTCAATGAGCCAGGCCTGACTTAAATGCTGCCTCTGCCTCCCTGCTACCGCCTGTCTTGTGGAGAAGGGACAGCAGCTGGTGAGATGTCTGTATTTCCTTCAATAAACTGCTGAAATGCTGTTCTTCCCTTCTTCCATCCCCCCAAATCAAGTCTAGTCCCTTATCTGGGCTCTATCATCGCACCAGCCATTGCCATCATCTATTTAATTACTGAAAACAACCAGGCCTGGGCCTGCTCGCTTCCCAAAGAGCACCAGCTGTGAGTGCACCCCTTCCATGAATCCTGCATAAACACTAATCCCATCCTCCTGTGTCCTCAGTCTCGTCTCATCACCACGTGGGTTTGGCCCAAGTTCTCCCAATGGTGACTCAAAAGTGCTCAAAATTTCCTTGTGCCAGAGAAGGGTAAAGTTGTGACCATGATGAAATTCTGTAGGAGGAGCAATCCTGACAGTGTGAGAAATTCCTCCTCTAAATTTGTAATTCCTTTTCTCTTAATCTTAAAATTCAGTGTAGTATATTAGAAAGGCAGATCATAATACCTTTCTCCCACTAAGGAAAAAATCAAAACCAAACCTGGAAATAACCAGAGAGCTAACCAATCCACATCAGTGTCTTTTTCTAGAAATACCAGCAAAAAAGTTATTTTGACAAAAAACCTCTATTCACCTCCAGTTGAAATTGTTTGGTGTCACTGGAAGTGACAACTCTGCTCAGCATCACTGCACTCACTGTTAGTCACCACTCCCCAGGCTTTACTACATCTTCTACTCTACTGGCTTATGGCCATCTCAAATGTTATGTCCTTGAGTAACAATTTTCTGCCTTCCAATTTTTCCCCCCCAAGCAAAATAAAGAGTTCCATGGAGTTAAGCATGCAGAGATTTAGTTGTACAATCCCTATTGATACTATTTGAAAAGTCAAAGCTAGAGTCAAAACCCGACCCACATTATATTCATATATTTTTCTGACATTTATAATTAAAAGTACCGTTCAGGGAGAAAGGGGAGCTTTTATCCAGAACCTTCCCCACATATGATAAAAATAAGCTTCCTGTGTGCATAATGTACTTCATTTCTAATACAAATGTTTGGTTTTTTTAAAAAAATTACATTGTCAGACTTTAGTATTATTTCTAAGGAAATTTATTCTCATTTAGGAAAAAATGAATTCTAAAATGAGCTCATTACTAAATTAGATAGATATATATAGATATGTATATTTACAAAAAACTCTTTTAAACAATGAGCTGGAAGAATTCTGAGGTTATACCAAAGATGCCACTGTGCCCTAAGGTTAAAAGCTGCACTTTTATATGTGGGACTTACAGGAATTCAGTCCTTCCAGGGTCCATCCAGGCATTTAAGCAAGTGTAGAAACCTTTTGTGCATCAAGAGTCAAACCTGCCACCAGTGTTACTCCTCAGAGAACTTGGTGGGGCAGTCCTGAAATTTTTAAGCGCCCCCTTTTTTGATCATCAGAGAAACTGTCTCAATAATGAAATTTCTTAAGGACTCCCCACATCTATTGTACAGCATCTGTACAGGGAGGAATCTGGGCTCTACTGAGGCTTGGAAATATTAATGAAAATTTCCAGGAATGCCAAGCTAATTTTTTTTGCTAAATATGTGAAGTGCTGGAAATCAATAGGTACCTCCCATTTGACTCCAAACCTGCAAACACAAGTAACACCCCGGCTAATCTTTTAAAATATCTTCATAAAAGAAAACCTGCATTTATTCACATTATATTGTAAAGATTTTTAATTATACCCGTACCTATCATAATTACAAAGCCTCATTATATGATTATACAGGTTCCTATTCATTATGAAAATGCAATTAAGAAAATCAAAGAAGAAAAACATCACATGCACCTTCCAAAACTCTGGAAAATAACTTCTGAGAAGGCCTAACTGTGCTGCTTTCACTTGCACGAGCAGCCCCACAGCACAGAAACACAAGGTTTAGGAAAAACAGGCATTAGGTGTGACAGCATCCCTGTGACTCTCTATGCACCACGTACCAGTGAAATTAAACATTCCAACCTTTTCTTGCACTCCTGCTTGGTACCATCCTACTAAACTGTTTCCTTTAGCACATTTATCAGGTACTTTCCTGGATTAATGAATATTTGGTGGAGATGGGCAAACCAATTTCTCTTGACAATAACAGCTACACCCTGCCAGCAGGTCTGTAGAAATACACCATCATTTGCTCAGTTATCCAAAAGATTTTCATTCCACTTCTGGAAAAAAAACTCTTGTCTTCCAACACTGAGCTTTCAGTTTTGGCAACAGCCAGGCTTGTTTCTCCTGTAGTGCTATTCCTCTGCTCCTAATGGAATATTGATCTTCCTGAGGAAGTGCAAAGCAATCAATACACTACAAAGAGGAGAAATAGGTAAGAAAAAAACATCTCCTTATTCTATTCATACATAATTAGAACAAAGAGAAGTAGACTGAAACCAACAAACCAGAAATGTTTGGATATTAAATATTATTTGTGAGGTCTCCACTCTAAGGTGACATTTTGGCACATATTGGACTCACAAACTTAAGCTCCTGGACGTGGGACTGATTGGTTGGGGCCAACAGTTTAATGTATGCTGTGATGTTTCTGGTATGCGTTTATGAGCTTCCTTTGGCTTATTTTGGTAATAAAATTAAAGTGCATAGTGTGCATCCAGCAAGGATTTGAAGGTGTCTCTGTGTAAGTAGAAATAGCCTCCAGTAGGTACCAGGTAGGGTTAGGAGGGATGAATTTGACCACACCAGCTTTTATCTCTGTGTTTAAATAAGAGGACAACCTGAGGAAGACAAAATAAAGAGTGGAAGAGCATAATAGGGAAAGGGCCTCCCTGTGTGCAGTCCTGCAATACTGTGGATAAGAGCAAGCAAGTTGAAATGAATCCCCCTCCTCTTTCTGTCCATGTCGGCCAGAGCAGCACAGAAATTATCCCTTATTCTAAACTGAGGTAGGTTTTCTGTTTGACCAAACCATTGCCAAAGTCATTTCTCTGCATTAAAAAAATGACCAGGGGTGGTTCACTTGGAATTGGATGCTCTTGCTTGGAGTCCTCAGTTCCCTCAGACTTCTAAATTAACAGAATTTCCGCAAGTTTTTATGCGTGTTTGCAAATCCAGTGTGAGCATTGAGATATCCCCCCCCCCCCTTTTTCATGGTTACTGTGCTTAAACTTCATCAAGACAATGATTCTTTGCCCAAAATGTTGTTCATGTAAGGGAAACACACACAAAACTGTGTGCACTCAATAACTTAAAGAGAGATGAATTCCCACTTGCGTTCAAGTACTACTGGTGGCTCTTTTAGAATTCTCCATAAATTAACGTTTCTGGTAAGCAGCCCTCACCTAATGTTTGAGTAAGTGGAAGATTTAAGCACCAAGGGAAATTTACAGCAAAGGAATGGATACAAAATGAATCATTAGTCAGGAGTATTAGAGTATATTCATAATTTAAAGGTTTTTAAAATGTTGCCACTAAGTAGACATAAAAAATTGCTCAAGCCAACAAAAAAACAAAATGTAATTTTTCTGTTAATTGACCCACGGAATAAATATGCATTTGCCAAATTTAAAGAAAAAGTCCTCCATGAAAGAGATAAAAAGGGAGTATGAAAAGCTCTAAAAAACATTTAATAGCAGCACACACAACTGCTGGAGCAAGTTCTGAATTATCTCCTGGAACACAAAAATTTCCACTTTACGCAAAAGGATGAGGACTAGCCCCCTTTTTGGAGCATTAACAAGTAAGAATGAGGCATAGAAAATTCAACTGGAAAACAAATTTCCCAATAACTGTACCACAAAACATAATCCTGATATAAACAAGAGATTTTTGTTTTCCTCCTTTTGTGTGGAAAAGAAGCCAGTAATGAGGATCCAGTCATGTAAGGAAATGCAGAGTAAGAGAAGAAAAAGCTCTTCATTGAGTTCATATCACGCAGTCAAAGAGAGGCAGAAATGCAGGAACAGCAGCTGAAGAACATCTACCGTAAAGGTGCCAATTTTTTTTCTTACACCTTGTTTTGCCTTGCTCTGTTCTAACCACTGCCACAATCCATGTGCATTCATTCTCTCAGACATCAATGAGCTCAAAGTTTCAGGCTAATTACAGAAGCTGAAAGTGGCCCTCCTGCACAGCACAATATTTTAAAATAAAACAAACCCCAGCATCAAGAGTCTTGTTCCCTCCACCTCTTCCTGCACCTTATCCTATTATTCTAATAGCCATCCCAGAGTTTGTGTCCTACTAGTAAAAAGGATGAGAGATCATTTTGATACACTCCAGCTGAATGATTTGTGACATAAGATAGAAGAAAGAGATCGCCTTATCTCCATCTTTCAAAAGATGCTGAGTGTAGAAGTGACTGAAATTAATTTCTGATTTTTTGCTTCTAATCAGATGACTGCAAATCATCACAAATCCTTCCAGTCTCTAGGGTATTTTTGGTATGGCAAATATGATTTTAAAATTCTTTGATGAGAAGAGGCAGCAATAGCTGTTTCAAATTGCCTTTTCATTCTTATATATATCTATGAATGGGGAATAAGCTGCAAGAACCTCAAAAATACAAAAGAGAAAAAATTCCACTGGGCACTTGCTTTGGGATTCTATCTTGCTGTCAGTTTATATATGCTGAATTGATATCATAGGTTTTCACAGAAATTAGATCCATTTGATAAAGAGGCAAAGAAAACTATTCAAGAACAGTGAATAAATAGAAGGTGAAAAGTGAGAAGAATGAGTATTTCTCAGTAATGGAAATGCTGGCAAGAAGTGGAAAGAGTGTACAGAGCCCCCATCCAGATGAGACACATGGTTAATTTTAATTTTAACCTCATTTAGAGCGCGTGATTCACTGCCCCATTTAGTTCAAAATTAAAATTAAGCATGTGCTTAAGTGCTTTGCTGGACTGAGGCCATATACAAGAGTACATTGGTCATGAATCCTTATGCTATAGGTTGACTTGGAATTGAAAAGTCAAAGCTTTAAAATAAAACCTGAAATGTTTTACTTTGTTTATTTTTAGTGCAGGAATGCATTGGCAGCATGGACATCTACAGCAGTTACACAGTTCTTTTGAGAAACTAATGCAAAATAAACAGAAATCCCTAAAACTTTAGCAGGAGAAATTAATCTAGGAAACTCCCAGAACTCAGAGAAAGAACAGCAGCTTTAAAAGATTGTCTGCACAGTGCTGTGGGTCTGTGTGCAGTGGGGCCACCAGCCCCGTGCAGGTTTCCCCATCCCACAGTGCGTGGTTCACAGTCTGCGCTGCAGTCAGGCACAGCTGAGCAAAGAGCTGCTGTGAACATCCCAAAGCAGCAGCTTCGGCACAATTACTGGCTGATTTACCTCCTGGTTATCCCTTAGCCAGAGCCCGAGGAGGGGTGTAATCCCTGGCCATGCCCAGGGAAATGTCATTTCCAATGTCACCTTTTCAGCACCGGAGCCAAAATGCCTTTCACTGCCCAATAAATTCCCCAGGTGAATGCAGAAAGGGAGCCACAATTCTGTCTTTTCCTTGCTCTAAGTGATTTGTTGCCTGTGAGTGCAGAACAGAGCAGGCACAGCAGGAATTAAGCGAAGGAAACATGTCCTGGGTCCCCAGAAACACTGCTTTGTTGCACTCTTTTATATTAGTGCAAGCATCTCTTATGGTTCAGAGTGG
Source organism: Ifrita kowaldi (assembly GCA_013398055.1). Classification (NCBI taxonomy): domain Eukaryota; kingdom Metazoa; phylum Chordata; class Aves; order Passeriformes; family Cinclosomatidae; genus Ifrita; species Ifrita kowaldi. The sequence goes on along the minus strand of VZRS01003312.1, from coordinate 402,093 downwards.
ACTTTTTTACCACAATAAGGGGAAAAGAGGCAAGACATACCTACTCAAAAATAAGCAGGAATCTCATGCAAACGCCCTTGCCTGACCTACAGCTTCAGCTTCTCTTGTTGAGGTGTCCTGTTTGAAATGTTCCTTAGGCCAGAAACAGTGGTGCATCTATGCCTGGTATTGAGGGTACCCATCTGTCAGGAGTGCTTTAAAACCCGAGTGCAGGATCTCTGTGGGAGCCAAGGTCTCACCCGGCCAAGTAAGAGCTGCCAATGGTGGCTGCTTTGTGATGGTTTGCTTGCACTCTCTATTAACAGTTCTGGAAATTTTTGGACAAATTCAATTTTTGTAGATTGAAACTTACTTCCAACCTACTTTTTTTTTTTTCAGAACATACTCTATCTTCACGAAAAGTCCTCATAAAATTTTTGTCAGTCCCAAAATCAGACATTTCAGCTCGAGAGAAAACAAGAGTTTCTTATACCAGAGGACATCAGCGTTTCAGATAAAAGGCGTCACCGTGCTTCCTGCTGCACTCAAGGATTCCACCATCCTGGAAAGAACTCTCTGGTTAAAACCTCTTCCTCCTTGGAATTTCTGCAAGGTATTTTCCATTTAACAAATCTCCCTCACTCAGCACTGCTTCTCTCTCGTTTCCTCTTCCTACACAACCATGTTTCTGTTCACCTGCTTCCCTCTTTCTACCTGTGCTCTGCTTTCCTGCCTTCCACTCTCCTCCCACTCGCACTTAAAGTGTTTCATGGAAGCACTTAAATGTCTGCACAAGCAGAGGCCCATTAAAGCATGTGCCACAACCAGGAGGATGCAGTGCCCAGCTGAGGGGCAGGAGAGAATGCAACCCTCGTAAATGTCTCTCTGTACTCATTACTTAGTCCCCAGGACCATCATAAGGTTCCAAATGGGTTTTGGAAGGACACGTTAAGATCCCAAAGAGCAGTAGGGACTGTTCTTCAACATCCGGGCATTTCTCTAAGGACTTAATGAACTGAAAGCTTGCACTGCTAGTGAGAGTTGCTGCTTTCAATTCCACTTTCACCAAATGATTCGCTCCTGAGAAAACTGTGTGAGAAACCAAACTTTTAAATTTTTAACCGTGTGGTTTACTCTTTCCACTATATTAAGTATGGAAATTGAGCCTTGTATGGTCCAGGCATTATTTTAAATGTACGATGGAACAACACATTTATGTACAAATTATGAAACAAAAGCCATGAGGGACCTGTCCTTTGGCAGCCTCATCCCCTTTTTAAATTGTGTTTTCTGCTTTGGAGACTGCCTGGATCTGGTCACCAGAGGAGATAAATCTCCACAGCCCGCAGAAGTTAATGCCACACTCTTGGTTTAGACTTGCCTGATAATTTGGCTTTCAACATCTACCGTGCTCACAGTTAGATCACAGAACCAGAGACTCATAGAATGGTTTCACTCACAAAGGACCTTAAAGCCCATCTGCTCCCACTCCCTGCCATGGGCAGGGACACCTCCCACTACCCCAGGTTGCTCCAAGAGCCATCCAGCCTGGCCTTGGACACTTCCAGGAATGGGGCAGCCACAGCTGCTCTGGGCACCCTGTGCCAGAACCTCAGCACTCTCTCATTAAAAGAATTTTTTTTAATATCTAATCAAAATCTCCTCTCTTTCAGTTAGAAAGATACATAGACCTGATTCCCCTATCTTGGAAAATAATGGGATTGAGTAGTTTCGCAAAGGTTTGACAAGGTGGGGATTGAGAAAGGAAATGCTGAGCTTGGCATAAAAGATCATCAACATCACACCCTTTTAACCTATAATTTCCCTTAAACAGGACTGACCTCCCAAGTCTGTAGAGTTTTATCTGGCTCAAATACACATTTGCTTGTTTTTCAATCTTCAAACATGAATAAATATTCAACATATACTCAGAAAACATAATTATATAGCTAATGTAAGTCCCTTTTATGGTTAGGCCACTGGCATAGAAGCAGTAGAGAGAAGCAAATGGCATGCAAAATAATGCTGTGGGCAAAGCAAACTTGAGCAATTGAAAAGGGATAAAGAAAGAGGTAATTATCTAAATGGAACATAGCAGCCATTAGTCAAACATTCACAGCTTGATCTAAGCCCCACTGAAGTTAACAGACAGGTCCCCCTTGACTTCAGTGAGTTTTGAATTAAGATTTTAAACATTAGGGAGAAGAGTATTTGATGAGATTTTTGTGGGTTTACCTTTTTTTAGCATTTCACACTCGAACTCTGCAATAGAAAGACCACGAAGTAGCAGCTCCTCTTCATTAAGCAGACAACAAAGTAGCTGGCTTCAGAAAGGCAACTGATATTTAGCAGCTATTTCAGATGTATCTGGCTGTACACGAGTACCATCTCAGTGGCACTGGGTTCCAAGTCCTTGGAAAACTGTCACAGAACTAAGATTTAACACAAAACCCAAAGCGTGGTAATTTAAGTGATAGCTGAGAAGCTTTTCTAGACACGTACCAGAAGGGTATACTTTCTACTTTGGAAAGTAGAGAAATGGGCTGATTTGCTGAAATTACATTTCCCTTAATGCTGGGATGAGTAAAGAAATGCTTGTAATCATTGACTCTCCTTTGGATGAAATGGGTGACCTACAAATGTTCTGCCCAGTCTGTAGATTAAACGTGGTAGAGCACAGCTCCAGGTGTGGCTCTGCAAGGCTACGTGCATTTGCTAAGTCTTGAGAAGAAATAGAGAATATTCAGAGCAGGCCCCTGGAGACTGAATCACCTGGAGCATCCACCAGGTACTCCCAGACTATGAGCCAGATGGCTGCACTGCATTTTACAGTGAAAAACCGTATGTTTTATTTTAGCAACATTTATAGGAGGGACAATTGATCTATAGGGGGGGGAAAAAACCACTTTAAAAGAGTTCTAATTACATGCAGCCCTGTCATGTTGCTAAATGAGGCCCACTGCTGTTTTATGAATAATTTGCAGAATTCATTGTCAGTAAATTATATTAGGAACTGGGAATAGGCTTGGAACTGCAATGCAGCAGGTTTTTCCTTCCCTCCTGCCTTCTTGAAATACATTCAGAGTGTTTGCTATAACTACAGAACATAATTGCAATTATACTCAAAGACAAGGAACTATAACACACAAACAACAGAGTTTCATTTCCCACCAGACTGTGATATATATTTAAACAATGAAAGTAGCTGAGTAACCAAGAATGGAGACACTTTCCAATCAATGAACCAAACAAAATGGTTTACCTACAGAAGGTGGCAAATGGGAACGTCAAAGTTTCTTTTAAACACTTTTAGGTTGATGTCAGGAAGCCCCCAAGTGTTTCTTTTTCTGTTGAATCCAGTATCTGTAGCATATCCTGGGACAAAAGTCACCCAAAATCCAACACAACCACAGGAGAGTATTTCTGTAATATACATGTAAGGACGAAACCCCAAGAACGGAAGACAAGAGCAATAAACAGAGTTCAGGGGAAGATGTCTTTGGTTAGGGAGATAACACAGTCTAGACCAAAGACAACTCTGGAAAACAAAATCTCTGAATTGTCTTCTTGACTCTGACCCCAGGTTGCAGCGTGAGCAATCCCCCAACCCATTTCACCTCTGTATCCTCTCTCGCCTTGCTTTGCTCACGGTAACACCCCAGCCCAGCTCCAGGGCTGCTTCTGCTTTGTGTTACACCCTGCCTAATAAAGCATTCCTGCAGTGCTGCCAGATCATGCCTGGAAGACTTTCTCTGAGAGGATTTTTCAGTAACTTAAGATAAGCCTTGCCATAGTTATGTGTATTTAGTACATGAACATCCTACAGAGAGGATGCTGGAGGATCCTTCTGGGGAAGACACTGAGGAGCAGAGGAGCAGGCACCAATCTCTTCACTCTGGTGACCAGTGACAGGACTTGAGGGAAGTCCTGAGGTTGGCCTAAAGTTGTGTCAAGGGGGATGTATATCAGGGAAAGGTTCTTCTCCCAGAGGGTGGTGGGGCACTGACCAGACTCCCCAGGGAATGGCCACGGCCCCAGGGCTGCCAGAGCTCCAGGAGTGTTTGGACAACGCTCTCAGGCACAGGGTGGGATTGTTGGGGTGTCTGTGTAGGGCCAGGAGCTGGATCGATGATCCTGATGGGTCCCTTCCGACTCAGCATATTCTATGAATTTTTTTATGGAAAGGAAAAGTCCTCAGATACTGAGTTCACTGAAGTCCTGCGCTGCTGCATAAATCAGAGGATTACATGCACAGTGTGTTTTCTAGAGCCATTTCTGCAGAAGCCATTCTAAGCTTCCAGAGACTACAATAGGATAAGTTCCAAGGTTGGATGAAATACTCACAAAAACTGAAGAAAGCTCTTGCATTTATAGAACAGTCAGGAAAACCTGGAATCTGGTCATAGCACTACCGATTCTTGCCTGCTCCTAACCTTGCAGTTCCTGGGACACTTGGAAAAAGAGAGGCTTTTCAACACACACACATTCTGGACAGCATCAACAATTCTAACATAGCTTGAGCCAAGCTCCCTGCTCTGCCCATAGCACTAAGCTGAGCAAGCACCTCTGGGCAGGTGCACTTGTGTTGTACAAGGCATGTTTGTCACTGAGAAATGAAGCAGGACCATGAGGTTACAGCAGGTAGCATGACAGCTGCTCTTCACTTGTGCAAACATCTTTTCAGCAACCTGGGAACAGGGTGCAGGCCTCGTGTCAATCGGTTCCCCCTTTAAGACACAGATCAAAGAAACATTGCACCCCATTCTTTACTTTCCCTTGTTTTCTTTCTTTTTTTTTTTTTTT
>VZRS01003312.1:263107-397305 GCA_013398055.1 Ifrita kowaldi | reverse complement strand
TTTTTTTTTTTTTTGTCTTTTGAAATCTGTACAAGGACAAGAAGCAGATTTCTACTTACATGACAGTGTCTGCTTGACTTCAGAACCAGTTCTGAATTTTTAGTGGTGTGCCTATTTAGCAGCTCATCCCATTTCTGATGAAGAACCCATTACAATGCCTGGGCTGTGGTAAATTACCTGGGAATACTCTGATCACCTGTTACTGCTTTCCTTGATTGTCAGTAGCTTGCTGCTCTAGTCCATCAGCACAGCTCCACTGCACTATCAAGACTGTTATTCTCAGAGCTGTTTTTCTTCTGTGCAGACTATTCAGATTAAAACAGGCAATGCTTTATGCATAAAATTCTCTGTGAGGATGCATAACAAAAATCATGGCTTTTATATGATTAATAGAGCTGTCAGGACCTGTTTGAGATTTAACTTCCTTATTGTGAAAGTTTAACTTACTAGTTTCAGAATAAAAACCTACATAAATCACAATGTTATGGCAGTTGAAAGCAGGGTTGTAGTCGTGGATTCATAGGAGCTGAGGCAAAGTATAGCCACAAAGAGTCTTTATTATACTGAAGCACCATGAAAATCCCAGTATTTGATATAATATATATAACGAGTGTTTGAATTTTTTAATGCTGGCTAAGCAATTTGAATCATTAATCCAGTTTAAAAAAATGTGGAACCAATGTGCCTAAATTCTCTAAGCACCACTGAAGTCTCTGCCTTCATGCATATTGATCTGCTTGTAAATTAAGCAAATAATCTGAAATTTTATCAGAGTTCACAATGACTATTTAATATTTAAGCTACAAGCATTTCAAAGCAGTATAAATTGATGAGATAATTTGCAAAATATTCTAAACATCTAAAGAGGTCCATCTTCATTGTACCAAGCACAATGTCCCACATCATCCAATTAAAAATGAGAGTGAAAATCAAGACCATCTCCCAGAAACGCTCACTCAGTGCAGACAGTTCAAGCCAGATTTACAGAGACATCACTGGAGGCAAAGGCGATGCCTGAGTGAGATTTGGAAAGGAATTCACAGTGTACCCAGAAATGTGTACCTGAGCATACTCAAGAAAGAGGGGAAAGCCTGGATTGCTCATTAACTGATGAAGGGAAGCTCAGAGTTAGCCTACTTCTTATGCTTGCTTTCAGTTATAAGATTAGTTTAAATTTTTCCTGTGAATGCTCTTCTAGGTGTTGGAAACACCTGTGGTGGTAGTAGGACAGGAATAAAGCCCCTCTCTGACTTGCCATAGCTCTCAGGTTGTTTCTCCCTCCTCCTCAAGGCCCTGCACTTTGATTTTATCTTGAGATAAATCAGACAAAGCTCCCCATCTGCACGGCACCAATTCTGCCCTGAAAGGCAGGGTGAGCGGAGCTAATGAGCTGCCTGGTGCTCAGCCCACACAGCCAGCTCTCCAGCAGACCCTCCACCGAGGAGAGCTGCCTGGAAGTGCACACAAAGTGCTTCCCAAGCCCTCTTCCTGCAGGACGTCACTGCCAGTACCATCACCAGCCTTACCTGCTCTCTCCACCTGTGTGCAGCTGCTTTCCCACTAGCAGAGGGTGATAACTTACCTAACAAATCCCTGTGTTCCTCTCTTGATCCCTGTCCTGATCCAGCATTTATGTACACTGTACCTTAAAACACGGGCACTGACTCAATGAGAAAAGACTGATGTGTGTATGCAAAGAACTACTCAAAAGTGGATTACCCGTGCTGCCTTCCTCCTCCTAATTGCTGCAGTGTCTGACCGTGCTAGTTGTGCCGAATACCAATAAGAATTCACCTGATTTAAATCCCAGCCAGTAATTTTTGGGTCATTAAAAAACCTATTCAATCTTTTTTCTATGTCTTAGGCAGGTTGTTTTGCCCAGAGGTGTTCTGTGAGTCATGAGGCTGTACAACTCTGCCTACATTTCCAAACGCATTCAAAAATACAGTAGCATTGTAAATCAGCAGTTCTGCCAAGAGTAATTTTTTTTTAAATTTTCTAATAAGTTTTTTTGGTTTTCCTAATGTTTTTCTATTTATTTTTCCATGCAATATCTAGGGTAACCTCCCTGGCATATTTTGGGGGCAGCTCTTCACTACTGGGCTAGAACTAGCAGCTTTCCTCTCTTTCACGTAAAGCAGATAAATATATAAATGAAACATTTAACTTTAACAGGGAGTTGTTAGAAATATCTGCATAAGCAAGATTCAGATAATTGAAACTGCATAATAACATTCAGCTTAATGAAATGTTGATGTTATAACTACAGAAAAACACTGCAGAGTACCCATATGACAACACTGAATAATCTCATATTATAGCATTAAGAAACATCCACTTGGTTAGAGGCCAGGTTTCCAATTTCCTTGGAAACAAATTCTGTGCTCAAGAGGCTGCTTCTGCTGCTGGTTAATGAAACTGCTGCATGAACAACTGCCCACAGAACAACAACGTGGCACTAAGATTTATATAATTTTGCCAGGTACACAAAAAGTCAGTGAAAGCCAGCATAACCCGCACTCTGTCCATACACACTCCTCTGTCCTCTTGGGAGGTGGCAGCCCTCAAACTGAACTGTGCCAGCACACTCAGAGCAGCAGGGTTTGTGCCATGACTCTGCTTTGTAGTTGAGCACAACCACAGGCTCAGGCTTAGCCAAGGCTCCCTCCAAGCTACACACTCTGTCTTTGCAGAGCGAGGGGTGATTCTAAGTTCATCGCCTGAACAGAGGGAGAGAGGAGAAACAGAGGCAGAGAGATGAAGCAAGTTGCTCTCAGGAGCAGCACTCTGACTTCAGGCCACCCGTGCCTTGTCCCCTGGCCTTTCTGCAGCATCCTGCTGCTCCCTGCCATTAACAGCCGGGCAGGCAGGGCAGGCACGGTGCCTGCTGTGGGTCTGCAGGAGGTCACATGAGAATGGAAATGCCATGCTGCTCCAGCTCGTTTAAATAACAAAGGCCTTATAAATATCTTCTTTCTTATCTTCTTTCCTCCATAAATCAAGAACTTCTCTAAGTTCAGAGTTGTCACTGTTACAACGCCAATCTCAAGCAACTGTGAAACCACACAGCTACGATCCAAAGCAGAAATTATATGCAACCTTTGTCTGATCATTAATTTACTCCAGCCTTCTGGTCAAACCTCCTGCTAGGATAACAACAGACAATTTGGAGGAAAAATTGACTTCCACACAGCCAGGATGTAGGTAAGATCTCATCAGAGCATCCACAGAGCCCAAAAAAAAGCACAGAAAAAAATGAAACAATGTACTCAAGATGGCTCGTTCCTGCGTATTGGCCTTATTAACATGAAGGCACATATTGTCTCAGGCAGGAGGTTTATACAGAGGTTCATTATCTTACACAGTGCTCATAACTCCTTCCACTTTAATCTTGGTCTCTAAAAGCAGCTCCTCAACATTGATTCTAAAGCAGACATAAAAGAGTGCAGTGGGTATTTTTAAAATGTTTTTAAAACAGCCACTAGCTTGACTTTCAAAGGGCTGTGTTGTCTTCGGAATAAATTCAAGACTTTTTTGCATGAAAACAACTCCGTGGAAGTCAGTGGAATTATATCCTCTTGAGACATGGGTGATGTTGTCCTCAAACCTCAGCTTTGAAATGCAGTTGCATCAGGAAAAGAGGAGAGCAAGAAAAGTGGTAAGAGCCCAATACCATTTCAGAAAACCTGGGGTAACCCAGGGTCTGCTTTCTAACAAGTCCTACATTTTAATAGCCAGTCTCATTAGACAGCTTCATGTAGGCAGCTGAAGCCCACGTTTCTTGACCAGTTGTGGCAATCTTTCCCATCCAAGCAGTTGGCCATCTGTTGTACAACATTTGAGCAGATCTACTGCTATGGCACATTCATCTCAGAACTCAGGGAAATAAATCTTGACACCAGAACGGAGCAGTGTTCTAATGCTATTTGAAATAATGAAAGGAGAAAAATTATGTAAGAAAGATCAGTTTGGCTGAGTTGGTTTTTCTCTTTTGAAAAAGTACTGGAGTCTATATATGAGGTAGGTCTTTTTCAGAAAGGACTTTCAAAACCAAGTCATACTAGCTTATGGGGGAAGTGTGGTTCTGAGCAAAACAAAATACATAAATAGATTGGCTAGATTTGAGAGAGTGAGGCAATAAATCAAACCCCCATAAATAGCACTCAGAGTCACGTACCATACAAAGTCACCTAAAGCAGTGCAGAAAGAAAAAACCTTTGGAAAGCATAAAACTCAGAAACCAGACAATTTCAAGAGGGCAAACAGTGCATAATTTATAAGACAGGTGAAACTGCAGTGGTAGCAACAAAGAAGTGAAAAATAGAAAACTGAAGTTTTTCACTTCGAAGTTTTCCCATAAAGTACAGTAACTCTGCTGTCATCAGAGGGTTGGAGGACACAAGCAGGACAAGTGCACAGCCCTCTGTTCTCCTGACAGCAGCTTCTGGGGGAGCTCACTGATGTAAGCACAACAGTAATGTCCAGTCTAGAAAATGACTCTCCACCAAAGGTACTTCAGTCACCATTAATCTTGACATTAGCAATGTCATATTGCTCTAATCTTATCTATCTCAAGATGTTGTACACAATTTTGCAAAAACACAGGCAAGAAGTGTTTCTGGTTTTGAAAACAGCTGAATGCATGTCACATTTTAGCTTCAGCTTGTTCCCATTTCTTCACAGCAATACATGTGACAAATAGAAGGCACAACAAAATCCCAACCATTTCCTCTTGGGTTCATTCTTTTCCCTGCACACACATTCCCCTCTCCATACAGCCCACACAAATATTGCCTTCCAGTCTAGGCTGCAATTATTTGAAGCTTCGTGCCCTGGTTGATCTGTAGCTCTTGGCATTTTCAGGCTACTTTGTCTGAATGTTTGGCATGGCTTTGAAACAGCAGTGGGACAGGGATGAGAGGCAATCAGCTCAGCCTGATTCCCACAGCCAGCGGGACAACAGCAGGAATCAGAAAGTTCATGGCTGGAGATAAAGACAGGAAGATCACTCGCCAACTACTGTCATGGGTGAAACAAACTCTGCTTGGGAAAAATTGTTATTCATTCCCCGTACAAAGGCAGAGCTCCCAGCCCCCAGTCCACCACTGCCCCACAGCTCTGCCATGGCCTATTTCCAGGGCTAGGACACAAAAAGCAAAATCATTTTTCTAGGCGAGTAAGCCATGGCACAAACCTCTAAAAATCGTTAACACTTACTGGATTTCATGGTTTTTATTGTACGCACAGCACAAGAGAGGCAGAACACTCTTCAGGAGTCCAGAGAAGTTCTCGCCCTCTCCACCTGCATTTAATAACATTCAGTGTTTAGCTTGACTCTGACAATGCCAGCTGAGGTGCTCTCAGCAATTGCACAGTTAACTAAGTGTTAGTTTGCTTTAAAGGACACCTCTTGAGCTCATCATCTCAGGGGGAGAAAAGAGCTTTTATACTCATGGGGGAAATGGTGCTGACTGGCTACGTAGCAATCACTGCCAGTGGGAAAAATAGCAGGAAGCCAGAGGCTATATAATCAACAGTGTATAGAGGGGAGGAAAGTACAGCCACAGCCATGCTTGGACCACTGTTAGTGTCTGTTTCTGGGAGAAGATGGAGCCTGAGATTTAGCTATGACTTTATAGGATTACCTCAACTTTTGTTTGCTTTCATAACACAAACACAATGCAATTCAGACAGATTACCACGAGAAGCCCCAAGCTAAGCTTTGCTGTATTTGCAAACAAGAAAATGAAGTCTGCACTGGCAGTGCTGGCTTTGGTGCTCCAAGTTTCCCTCTTAGAGTAAGGATTTCCTTCTTGCCCTTCTCCCATGTGTCCCTCTGCTCCTTGCAGCATTTTAAGCAGAGAGCAAGATTACAGCCTACAAGACTGCAGAAAGAGAGGTTTAGCTCAGTGTCACTGATAATTCCCATCACAATTACTGCCAGCATGAGAGGGAATAACAAACACCACTCAGCTTTTATGTCCTGTCTCAAATGTCTGTGAGCTTTAGGGGTCTGAATGTGTTATGTACCCTCCATGTGAACACCTTAATCTGACCTCTCAGCATTTTCTATATCAGGCACCTTTCCTTTCTTTCCCTCTCCCACTGCAAACTGTGATGGCTGTATTTTAGGAGACACAATGAAAAGGCCAGCTAGTTTTAGTAGCTTTGATTATATGGAGAGCAATTTCTTTTGCTGGGCAGTGTGGTTCTTCCTGTGAACCTGTCTGAGTCACACTGTTTCCAGCAGTGATGCATTTGTTCACTTTCTTCCAGAAGAGGGGACACTGAGGAATTAAAAGAAACAGAAGTAATATCTACAGCTAGTGCCACTCCCTGGATTTTCACCCCCTCTGCCCCACGTGTTGAGCCAGCCTCTGCAACACGAGCCTCTGCTGCCAGCCAAGAGGGGAGCCAGGACCCCAGAGGATGTCATTGCAAAGGGACTGGCTGTGAGCTGAATGTGCAAACAGCCTGCCAGGCTGGCCCTGCTGCCATCACCCCCCATCTGAGGACAAGTGGCAGCAGTCTATATAACAGTCAAGGAAAATTAAGAGGCAAGCAATTGCCTGCAAACCTCGTTTCCTCATGTGTCACCGTCAGGCAGCTTGCATTTCTGGGAAGGGCTGCTTGAAACCCGACCAAGAAGAAAGCTGTTGTCACTGGCTTTGGTGTTTTGGCTTAGCTTTGAATTAGAAGTCAAGGAAGTAGGAGCAGAATATTCAAGACAGGGCTACTAAATGAGACACTTGTCAAACTAAGTTAATTTCTAACCTACGCACTTTGACAGCATCTCCTTAATCACAAACAGAACAAGGAGATGATCAGTGCCACTGAATTAACTTCTAATTTTTTTCTGAAATATTTGATGTAGCATTGTATAATTCTAGCTGATAAAATACGACTATGACCAAGCCTTTTGCAACACTGTGTTTCTATGTTGAGAAGCCCTAGACAAAGTATTTTGCCATGAAATATTTGTGGTGTACTGCAGGGCTGTGAGGCAGCGCTATTGCTGCTCTGAGATAGAAAACACACAGGACAGAAACCAGCACAACAGCATCTTAGTTAAATGCATAAAGCTTAGAAATTCTGAGCGGTGCCATAAATTTGTCTGTGTAGGAATCAATACATCACAGGGTCTCTCTGCCTGTGGAGCCCATCCATGTGAGGGAGGTATTATTAGGGCTCAGTGATCCTCTGGCTGACCCACAGCACTTTATTATCAGGGATCGTGCTGGAAGATGGAAGAAACATTATGTCATGTGGGAGGTGCATGGAATAGAGTTGTAAGGTTTTGTACAATCTCTGTGCTGTTTACTTTTGTTTCCAATAGCTTGAAATATTATTGAATTGACGAGACCTTAATGTGTTCACCTTTTGTATCTTAATTGCATCCTCACTGAGGAAAAGTGCCAAGAAGCAATAGGAGAGTGTGTGAACTGCTCAGGTTTGACAGAGTTTAAGGATTAGTTTGGGGGTACATGTCAGCCCATATATCTTACTTTGATCATCAAGCTCATGATAAGAATTTTGATAACTTTTCATAGATTTCACATCAGATGTTTTACCAACTGTTGAAGTACTGTCTGACAGGCAGATAACTTGGGACAGAGACTGTAAAAACAATACATGGAGCACACCCACAGAGGTGCAGCCTCCCATACTCATTCCAGAATAACATTTCCTTCTCCCAGATGAGACTCTCCCGTTTGCACAGGTAACAGGGGACCAAGCACAGACCACTGTGACTGAGGTACTTTGAGGACTGGCCTGAAACCAGGTACAGGGCTGGGATTTGATAAAGGAAGGCTTTGACAGCAAAGAACAATCTGAACAGACAAGACAAAAGGGTAGGAAAAGAGAAATGCATAAAATCTTTAACAGCAGAGAAAGGAAGACTGCTGTGTAGCCTCAAGGTTTAAATGCTGCCTGAGAAATCAGTCTCTGCTTCAATCCATTAACTGTGTATTTCAAAGGACTGGAATAGCTTCTGACCATCAAAAGCTTTGCTGACCAGCAGTGAAAAGCCCATTCTGCACATTCTTCCATCATGAAAGAAAATGTGGAGGGAAGGAAAAAACCCCAGCCAAAAGCTGTGTGTTGTCAAATCTGAAATACATTTAGCCTGTGACCATAAATTTCTCGAGTACTTACATGACAGGATGCCTACCCTGATAATTGACCTTAATTCCTCATACAAAGCTTTTGAACCTTCATTATACTTATGTACTCGTTTGCACAGCTTTGAGTAACTACACAGGGCATGGGGGAAATGTGCTGCAACATGAGCAGGGAGAACCTGCTGGGGAGCCACCCAGCAGCACTGAAAGAGGGGCAGAAGATGATCTGATATAAGGAGGCATTTTAATTCATTCTTTTCTGAAGTATATTCAATAGAACTGCCTATTAATATAAAGACCCTAATGCAATCCTACAAACATTGTGTTTTCTTGATGGCTTTTATGTATTGTAAGAAAACTGATAATGACCCTGTGGGGAAGAATAGCAAAAGAGATGGTGTCTTAGAGAGATACCTGGAGAGCAAGTAATGTCACTTTTACAGTGCAATTTGAGATGTCTACAGAGAGTGATTTGGTTCGTTCAGTGTTTCAGGCTGCTGTCCCTCAGAATGGCATTAAGTCTACATTAGCAGGCTGAGGAAAATCTGTATCCTAGTGGCCAAAACAAGTTCATATACCAAAGACACTCCAGACTAATTTCTTATCCATAGAAACAAAAATACAAACCTGCAATTACCCTCATCTCCCTGTCACAATGCAAGAGTAAAAATTCCTAAGCAAAGTATCTGTATTTAGGGGCTGCTGCTGCTCATTTCTGCAGTGCAAAGGTGAGGAACAGAGCAAGGTACCCCACCTCCAGAGCACTCAAAAAGTGCCAGGAAATGTCTGTGTCACTACTGAAGTTGCAATCAGGAGCTGAGTTGAATGAATGGCTCCCCGTGTGCCCCAAGATCAGGAGCAGAGTCATTCAGAGAGCACAGACCTGGAGCCTGTGCTGCTCCTCAAAGGCCGTGCCAAGAGACCGTGCCTGGCTGACACTGTTAGAGAAGGAGGGGACATTGTCACATGGAGGACAGTGGTAGCTTCACTGCTTCCAGTTCCTCAGTTCTCTCTGCCTCTCAGGCTGTTTCTGTCCAAAGAAAACTTTGAGAGTTTTGCCATATTCCACAGGGGTCCCAAAGCCATGTTTCTTCTGGACACTTCAAATTAAACAGATTGTACTAACATTACCTACATAATTTTATTATTATATAATCTTATTTTCCTTGCTCGAAGTGTGCCCTTGGCATGCTGTGCAGCTGCCTGCAGGTCCAAAAGGCAGTGCAATCATTTCAGTTTGTGGGTTGTGTGTCTCTTCCTTAGTATTGCTGCATTACACAGGGAAATCCTCTCTCTCAACATCTCACCTCCAACTCCCTGGAAAATTTGCATCTGGACTTCAAGGCCCATGTCAATGAGGATGAAAAGTGCCCATGTAACCAGCCTAAAACAGGCAGGCCACACAGGCTGTCCTCCAGCACTGCCTACACTAACAGAAATAGTTGCAAGAAGGAGCCATTGACTTTTCCCAGTTCCTTTCCTACACCTGCACCTGTGCCCCATGCTAAAGGTCACCACAGGCACAGTCAGGGATCTCACACCACCATCACCAGCCTGAGATGGGGCATCACTACAGGTGATGACCCAGAAGTTCACTAGTACTGCCAGTACACTACAGGATGCACAGAGCGGGCTGCAAAGGAGCACAAGAATGAGTTTGGATTAAGAGTCTGGAGAACTTTCCTCATATTAAAAAGAAAAAAAACTAGCAAGACTTCATGCAACAGATACAGGGCTGCTGAGATGAGAATAAAACTGAGATGTACATGAAGGTAAAAAAGGAGAAGGGGACTGGAAGAGAGGTACTGATGTACTCCTCCAACTTCTAGGGGCTCCAAGCACGTTAAAAGCAAAACAAACAGGAGTTATTTTCTCTGTTATTGACATTTTAGTCACAGGGATTCCAGGTATTCTCAGGAAAGAATCTACTGGTATGACTCACAGGTAAAGGGAATCTAAATCAGGAGAGCAAAACCTGAAAACACAGAGCCAAGACAAAGTGTACTTCTGAAGGACAATAACTACTTTCTAATTTTTGCAGCCTGCATCTCTCAAAGGCGTGGCTTGGTTTCCTTTGCTTTATTTTCTCTTTCCACCACCAATTCCAAAATTGTTTATAAGCTCAGCTCCAGCTCACAGTGCATAGAAAGTGAATGCAAATCAAAGAACGCTTTCTCAGCCTTGTTACTGACAGCCTGTGGAACAGAAACGTCTGAGGGATCCTGGCAGGTTTGTTTGTTTGTTGCAAGTGGGTTTCAATTTCATCAGACGCCATCCCAGCTGTGGCTGCCCACGCATTTGAAGGGTACAAACACCATCATTCTCTAATCAGGCCCATTTATGAGAAGCTATAAAAATTTCATCTAGCAATTCTTACATCAAGCCCTGAGTCCTATTTAAGCAAAAGTCTATTCTTTGCGTAGAGGTTGATGCATCAGTACTGACACCATGGAACTCTGCCTGAAGTACTTCTGATTCCCTTTATAAGTTCCACGTTTCACATCATGGAGGCAACCATGACAACAAACCCACTGAAAAAGAAAACTATTTTCTGTCACTAGAGGAACTATCATTACATCTCACTCTAAGACTTGATGCAGGACTAATAGCAAGGCACTGTGGAAAACTTACATCAAAGCTGTCCTTCAAAATTCTCTTTTTTCCCACCCTGAGAAAAATTAAGCTTTAATTCATAGTAGGTGGTTTTTCAAAGGACATAAAATGAATACACAATTCCGATGATTACTTTGCCTACTTCATGTTTTTACAGTCCTTATTAGATTTCGTCAATTAAAATCTAGCGCTATATTTCTCATGGATTCATATAGGGGTTGCAATAAAAATAAATTTGAAATAGACTTATTTAATTCTTTTCCATGCTGCAATGTCATTGATGGGATTATGGCTCTGTCTTTTAAGGGAGTTTCATAACTGTCATTTTATGCTCTTTCTTCACATCACAAACTGGCCTGTGGAAATGGCACTTTCAAGGTGACACTTCAGGGTTTCCCAATTTCTTAGATCATCTCTCTTCTTCAGCTACAAGCTAATGGTTTATTTCAGGAATATGACAAGCCAGATAATCACAGATTTAAAAGAGAAGGCAAGAACATTTTTGGAAGAAAAACAGAGCCTTAGGAAATGGAAAGAGGTGAGGAGAGAAAATATCAAGTCATTATGGAAAAAAAACAGGGATACAATCACATTCTTTCAAGACAAGATCAAGGTTACCTGGGAAAAGAATTATCACTCTGTGGGGGAAAAACCTCAAACAGTTCCCCTTGGAGAAATGTCAAGACCCTACTAATGGATGAAGTGGAGGTCTGGGAGATAATTTCAGTGGAAAACTGGGCTGGACTTTTGGAAATAAGAACAGGAATTACCTGGACAGCAAAATCATTCACAAAAGAAAACAGCTGAAACCAAAGATGAGGCACTCACATGCTTGCACCTCGTTAAGCTTGTAAAGCTCTGACTGTCTTGGAAATCCTCAGTCCTTTTCTGTTTACAGTCTCTGTTTCCTCTGATGTGACTGGACCTGAGTTAGGACCTGAGTGCCTGGTCCTAACTCACCAACAGGTGGATAATACTGCTAAATTTTTATCTCCATCAAAAGCACTAAATCTCGAATTTCTACTTCTCTTAATGAAAAGCCACCAAATTTTTGTTAGTGTCAGTAATGCTCTTTCATTAAAAATCAGTAAAAAAGGTGAATATACACTTAGTCTGTGTTCTTCTACACTGAAAAAGAAAATTAACTCCAAAAACTTTTGGATTTGTGATTGCTGTTTCACGTGAGATGGCCTGGGGCACTGTCTGTACATGTACATACCTTCTTGCTCAAAGAGGGGCACAGCAATGAAACCCAGCAAATTCTGGGACACTGAAAAGGACAGTGCTTAGAAATAACCATGATTTCACTATTCAGAATCCCATAATGGTATTCATTCTCTAGAAGTTATCCAAATACCCACTGGTACATTATAATTCATTCCTTTCCAAGGAAGTTACAGAAATTAGGTTTAAGAATCCACATGTTCACTACATTTTTACAGTTCCTAGGTCTGACAAAATATTTCAGAATTAATGAAAAGTGGAGAGGAGAGAAAATGCAATGGAAAAAGGATGTAAGTCTGTCTGGTGAACAGAAAAATGACAGACAGAAACCATTTTTATGGTGTAGCTGAGCTGACTGCAGAGGGTGCTTTGATCTCTGCAGCGTCAGGATGCTCACAGATTCACACAACTGCATTGTATATTCCCCTGAAACCATGTCTATTCTTTCAAGAAAGGAATGTAGCTGATTTTCGCTTCCTCTTACTCCACATGAGCTCCAAAAATGATGCATTAATATTAAACTTTGCAGAGAAATCATCCCAGATGCACAACAGATCTTTTCTCTCCTGTATTCACTGTGTCTCTCTTTGAGATAATTTCACAAACTGTTGCTCTCAGTGAGGAAGTAAACCACTGCTTTTTTAGTGTTTGTTCACTCGTATTAGCCTGAGGTGACGCAGATGTCAAGCCTAATGACATAACCCAAAACATGCTCTGAAACCCCTGTGCTGAGCAGCAGCCAAAGCAGCAACATTGGGATCAGTGGGTCTGTGATGGGCACAAAAATATTTTGCACTATTGTGCTGTAGAATATTTTAAAACCAACATAAGAATCATGAAATACTTCAGGCTGAGACCTTTGGAGAGCATCTGGCCCAATCCCATGCTTAAAGCAGGGCTGACTTCAAAATTAGATTTACACTGGAATTAGAGACATGACACCACGGGAAGGATTTCAAAGTACTAAAAAGAAGATTCTCCAGATCATCATACACAGTTCATGAGTTTTGGATTATGCTGAAACTCACCCCATGTACGAGCACTGCAAAACAATACGAGCACTCTGGTGTATTTCCTCCACAGTCTTTCTCCCTTTGCTTCAGGAAAGTAAAAGTGACTTACATTGGCTTCAAGACCTTACTGGATTTCTTCAATCTTTTTGGAGAGAGACAGAGAAATTAATTCCTGAAGGTTCACAATAAGAAAAATGATATTTGATCAACTGTTGGTGAGTTGTGAAGGAGAAACAAAATGGAATTAATGAAAGAAAAGGATTGTCTCCAGAGGCACAGGAGACTATGGACAATGCTGTGAAGACTTATGTTCTGTGGGAGTGAGATTAAGATATAAAAGATACAAAGAAAAAGATATAAAAGTTATATACCCAGAATGGGTCAATAGTGCATAACCATAGAAAATGTAAAGACTTAAGCAGTTTTTAAGACAGTGAGAACATAAAATACAGGGAATTAATAGATTGCAATGAAAAGAAAAGTCAGTCTGGTTCACTTCGAAGCCAACAAGAAAAAGCATTAAAAAAGAAAATCCTCATTTAGCATTGTGGACAATTCAAACATCAAAGGAAAACAGAAAGACAACTACCAAAGCAGCTGAGGACAACCAAGATGAGAAATTTTATAAAGAGACATGACATAATCATATAGTAAGGGCTTTTACTCCTGCACCACTCAGCTCAAGGAATATCATTTGGAAAATTTCTTCAGCAAATCAGTAACAGATGTTGAAACAAAGTCTCCCTTCAGAAAAGAACATCTTTCAGTCACAAAGAATCACACATATTGGCTAAAACTGAACTAGTTTGAGAGTATACCTCTGGTTTTCTGAAGGGGAAATCCTGATAAATAAAGACCAAAGCTCCCAAATTCTGTGACATTTGGTTCGAATACTCCTGTTTTGGGGCTCCCTCTCTCTTTCCAAAAGCAGAGCTCACAGATGTACCCCAGATGGTCACTGTTCGTTGGCAAAGGCAGATTTTCCTCACAGCCATCAGGTATTCCTTACACCAAAAGCAGTTGTTCTCTTTTATATCTTGCAAATAATAGAATATTACTGGATCTGTTAGCTCCACTTTTGCAACAACAGAGTATAAAAATAAGTAGCCAAAGTATAAATTCTGTGGGATTGCACCTCCAGATTTCCATTACAGCTCAGCTGGTTGGAACACGGTGCTAATTACACCAAACTTATGGCAAGTTTGATGCCTGTGTGGGCCCTTCATTCAAGGTTTGGACTCAATGATCCTTGTGAGTCCCTTCCAGCTCGGGATATCCTGTGAATATTCCGTGACTAGAGCAAGATAACTCCCCCTGCACACCCCCAAGCACAAGCCCTCACGAATGCCAATAGAAATGCTCTGTGGGGTGAAAAAGGGCATTACCTGCTGGAGCTCAGTGTATTTCATGGATTCATGGATCCATACACCGGACAAAACAGAAGTTTAAAGCAGAAAAAATACAAAATTGTTCCTGAAAAAAAAAATATTATCAAAAATGACAAAACACTCTTCTTCAAAACTCTCTTCTCACAGGGCCTACTTCATAGGATGAAGATTGTACTTCCTCTTGGATTACACTCATGGTAACATTAAACAAAAAGTGCAGGTGTAGGGGACGAGTGCTTGTGTCCATTACAATTTCCTGTCAAATTAAGGCCCAGTTACCACTGGCCAATTTGGGGATGCAGACAGCAAGGCAATTGTAAACTCTTTGGCAAGTTCTGGTCTCCACAGTACAGGAAAAGACAAGGAGCTGCTGGAGAGGGCCTAGGGGAGGGCACAAAGATGGTGAGTGGTCTGGGGCATCTCTCAAGAGGAGAAACTGCAAGAACTGGGCCTGTTTAGTCTAGAGAAGAGAAGACTGAGAGGGGATCTCATCAATGCATATAAATATCTCCGGGGCAGGTGCCAGGAGGTGTCAGACTCTTTTCAGTGGTGCACAGCAACAGGATGAGGAGCAATGGCCATAAACTAAAATACAAGAAGTTCCACATCAGCATGAAAAAGAAATTCTTTACATTGAGGGTGGCAGAGCACTGGAAGAGCTGCCCAGGGAGGTGGTAGAATCTCCCTCTCCGGACACATTCCAAAACCACCTGGATGTGTTCCTGTATCACCTGCTCCAGGTGACCCTGCCCTGAGGATTTCTGAAGTTCAGTTTTCAATTGAAGGAAATAGGGATTGGCTAGTTCAGATCAATAAGTTTAAGGCAAATACATTAGCTGGGCTTTTCACTCTACCACTCACTCAAATCAGTTATTCACAAGAGCAGAGTAATGCAACAACCCAACCTTCTGTCTCCCTGAAGCCAGAAGAGTGTATCCAAAGGGGCAGCGTACAAGTGCAGCAGGCTCAAAGGCTGCACGAGGCTAGCAGTGCATTATCTTTTAATTGTACCTCTTTATTTTTGCTGCCTAAAAAGCAACACCAGCATGATAGCTGATTCAGCAGCTTTGGTATTTAATCAATAAAGCAAGCAGTTCACAAAGCCAAACTCTTCTCTTCTATATAGTGAAAAAACCTCAAACATGATGGAAGAATCCTTTGATTTTGATTCAAGAGTTAACAGGGAAAAAGAGTTAATTAATAAAGTATGATCACTCATAATGTCATGTCCCTTCCACATGACAATTCCTCAGCTGTTACCTATCCATGACACCTACTCAAACAAATGCAAATTCCTGCAGTCATTCTGAAATACAGCATCTCATGATCAAAATTTCAGTGGAGGCTGGTCCGTACAAGAAATTGAATTGCTGCTCACTCAATGTGAATTTTCAAAATTAGTCCAAAAGCGACTGAGGGAGAGATTCATTATTGGAGAATCTGCCTGTTTCACGTATTTCTTGGTCATGAGGACATCATTAACATGATTGAAGAAAATCTTTCCCTCCCTCAAATACATTTAGCAGAAAATTGCTCATACTAGTCCCAACACCTACACAGACTGCACTACTTGGTAAGGACATGGCTCTTGCCTCTGGCCTATGACTGTAGCTTCAGCAGAGTATCAACCAAAACCAATGCAAACGATTCTGTTTTCAGATTCTAAATTATTTACTACATGGACAAGAAGAATAAAGCCCAAAGGAACGGAATAATGGTGGGTGTTTCATTAATGCTGATGAAGAGCGAGGAGAGCAGATGCGATGTCTGACGGAAGGAGATGGTTTGATGGAGGGAGCTATGAGCGAGACAAGAACGAGGAGCCAGAAACAAGGCCAGATGTAAACAAGGCTGCAGGAATTGCCCTATAGAACAATAATATACAAAAAAAGGGGCATTTAGTAAATGATACACAAGATGTGACTTCTGATTTGACAGGCAATCAGGAAACAAAACAATTTCATTTTTCAGACGTTGTGAGTCAAGCTGAGGACTGTGAACTCATCTGTGTAGGAGAGGAAGCTGAGAGAGGAGCTGGGGGATGAGTGGGATCACTTTGCTTCGGGAACTGCCTTCTGGATATTCCAGGCTGACACATTTTGTTTTGACATGTTCTGTCATTTTTTGTCACTTGTATCATGTTACATTGTCTCCTGGACTGTAATTAAGTTTGACAGAGGAAAACAGACCAGCTGAGACTTAACACGATGTGGCAGTTAATAGATATGCATATTTGTCAATGGTTTTGCTAAATAAACCTCCCTGACAATAGACTCTGGAAAGGACAAAGGAAAAAAAGATAGGGAGTTCTCTCCTGGGTAGAGAAACAGGATAAGTAACTTAAGTTGTTGGAACTCTCTTGAGTCTCCATGTTTTCATACACAAAGAGAGGCAGGTGCTGCTGTTTGGATGCCGGGCATGAGTTGTTCCTAACTGTACTCTATAGATTTTAATTCACTGTTCCCATGGAAGAGAAAAAGGCAAGTAAAGCTTAGGAGTTGCTTTCACCTCTCAGAAGCCCAGGTCCTTGCCATGCTGCAGCAGCGAATCCATCAGCTGTGTGCGAGTACTTCCCAGGAGGGAAATCTCTCCTGGCAGTGACTCACTGTGCATTAAACACTGCCCAGCCAGCTTCATCTGACTCCCACTAAGAGGATCCCCTGCCTCAGGAAACACTCCAGGAACAGGACCAGGATGCACAGGCAGCTGCCCTGGATGCTCTGCTGTGGACGTGCAAGAGCTGTGCTGCTCAGCTCAGGTCACTGGTCCCACCCCAGGGGAGCTGCCAGAGGTCCCAACAGGCCCTTCAGGGGCAGTGAGGTCAAGAGCATTGTGCTGACCTGCATCCCAGCAGGGCTGGAGACTCAGTGCCAAGGCAGATAGAAACAGGTCTCGGAACACAAGCCAAGAGATGTATTCTTGCTTTGGGTAGAACAAGGAGGAATTACAAATAATGTCACTGTTCAGCTCAGAAATTCAGAGAGAATGGTCCACAGAAAGCTCAGCTGCAATAGTTTGGCTCAGCTCCACAAGCTTTGATAGCACATGGCTAATTTACTCAGTCCCAGAGGAAATCTCACTTCACACCATTCTAGGAAACTGAACTATTTCTCTAAGTCTGCTCAGTAACATTTCTCACTTAAGCAGGACACTAATTAAATCTAGCATGCAACCTATTAGCTGTAACTGGGAGGGACACTCAAAGTCCCTCTCATAGGAAAGCCATGCTGACCACTGAGATGGTCCTGCAGTCATCTGGACATCAGAGAGAGAGAGTTTCTTCAGCTCTTCCTAACTTTTTCTAGGATTATGTAGATATTATAAAGCAGAGATATCTTTTCCAGTGAAACTGTTCTACTAGGAACATAGCTTTTTCCTTAGTTTAATGGATTAATTCTTTAATCTCTCTCAATTCTTGACCTCCATTCAGATTTACATGTTCTTAAGTGGTACACAGAGTAGCTGGATACAGAAGATAGCAGGGGGTTAATAGGGAATCCTAAAAGGTTGTGTTTGGGTCACAGTGTGTAGGTAGTGCAACTGGGGAGGAAATCACACCAACTTGTTTGCTTGAAACTTATATAAAACTAGACAGATTCAAAAATCATTTTACATCAGGTTTTATCATTACACCATCATTGTATTGCTTTCAGCAAGCACCTCCTATAAGAAGCTGAGGCGCTCCTAGAAAATGCTGAACATTCTCAGCTGTAATGTTAATGGAGTTCTCTAGAGATGGTGCTGGGTCCTGTACACTGTAAAAGCCAGAATCTCGAGTGACAGTATCATAACTTAATTCCTGCTATGTAATTAAATTGGTACAATTTAAGTTGCAGAACAGTTTTAAATGAGCAGCTGTGAATTTTGCTATAAACACTTGTGCTTCTGTACTAATTGCTTCCATTATAAATACTGCACAGTGGCTTCTCCTCCATGTAACTCCAGGGAATACATAGAGTTGCCCTAGGGATAAATTATATTTCACTACCTTTGCATGGTCAAAGAACTTCCATTGATTACTGAGAACACTGTAAAAATGGTCTAATCTGCATCATTGCTGTCTTGCAGCTAAAAGGAACAGAGTGAGTGTGGTACAGGTGAGATGTGCTTACACCAGCACTGCAAAACCCTTGTCCAGGTATCATTCCACCCTGGTAATACAAGGCATGGACTTCAGAACACTCATCCTCTCCTGGATCAAATCTGTCCGTGAGTGGGCATCTGACGCAGAGCAGAGCTTATTTTAACAGCTGTTTATCTGACACCTAATAGAGCTGTTGAAAATTTGTTATGGGGATGTAATAAAGAAGCATTGTGCCTTATCCCACACTGAGCTGTACTTACAGATGATCTCTACGTAATTCACCATAAAGTTAGGCCATAAACTGTTTCCCTTGGTTATTTTCTGTTCTTTCACATTGTGCCTCCACTGAGCAGCTCAGTGCAGATCTGTGCTGCTCTGTACATTGAACAAATCTTGAAACCTTCTGGCTTCATTACGCCCCTTCCCCTGATCTCTGTTTCTGGCATTTCCATATTACTTGACAAAATGTTCTTGGTTTCTAAACACTTCCTTCTCTCCCTCTGCCCAGTTTTTTTGCCTGTGTATTCCTTTACATCTTTTCTTGCACTCGAGCCCCTCCTCACCCTGTGCAGGTTCAGGGCTTGCCCTGTCCCTCTGACCTGCAGCACCTCCCGGACGGATCTGCCTCTCAGATGGGAGCAGGGCTTTACTCTTCTCATCTCCCAGGGGCTTTGGCAGGAGGTTTTTTTCTTGCAGCTACCACCAAATCTCACAAAGAGGCACATCCATCCAGCTGTTCTGGGACAAGAATAGCTGAACTTTGCCAAGATGTGTGTTCTGACTTAGCAAACTTGGAATTTTGAAGCACAACACTGCAGTGAAAGCAGCTCCTCTTGTGACACAGCTCTGATATTTCCTTACCGACAATATTTTTCCTCTTGTAATTCCTTGACTATAGTTTGGTTGTGGCATTATGTGAAAGAAAACTCTTAAATGAAGAGCTGAAACTACGAAAAAAACCCGAAGAAGTCTTACACATAAGATTTTGTAGTTTCCATACACGTATTTTAAGGCTGATAGACTTTTGTTCTGCTTGATTTCTATGAGATGAACATGCTGTAGTTGTCAAAGATAAGGAACTGTGTTCTGGGAAATGAGATGCTGGAAGGTCAGAGGAAGAGCTCTTGAGCTCTGGCACTTAAAAAACATAAAAAATAAAAGAGAAGGAAAAGGCAACTCCAAAGGAATAAAGTGGGGGCTGCAACTGGATGTAGACCAAATCAGCAATGAGCTTTATTTTGTTTTCATGACTCATTCCCAATTTGAGATTTGGACAGGTGCTTGCTTTTCTGAGGTCACACCTCATTTCAGAGCTTAAACCATGAAGGAAATGGCCCTTCCTGTTTCCTGGGTTCTGTGAGCTTTCCCCCACTCCCCAGGGGCTTCTTCCAGCACATGGGGAACACAACCCTTATCACTAGAGATAACTGAATAATTCAACAACTTTGTTGATTAGTAGTCATTTTCCTGAACTTTTCAAATTGCCAAAGTATCACTTAACGAATTCATAGGGGAGCCAAGGCTTTGGAAGTAATCAGCCTCTTGAAATGAGTTCTCAAAATGAGGTTTCTGTCATCATAGCTGTGGAGAGCAGAAAGTACCAAACTTTGGTTTCACCTTTTCACCTGTATGAAACCTATTCTACATCTGCTCCAGGCAGTTCTTGGCCCTTCCCATCCCACTTTGAGCCAAACAAAAATAGTTCACTAAATTTTTCACCCTTAATTTTGATTTTGGTAAAAACATGAGGGCAGTACATTTTGAAATGCCTTCNAAAAAAAAAAAAGGAGGAAGATGCGTTTTGAGGAAAATAGAATAGCTCAGAAAGAGAGGACTAAAATAACTTCCTTGCCTGTGGAAGTCTATTCTATTAGAAAACTGAAATCTTACTCTTAAAATAAAGATAGAGTAAGACATCCCCTCATACTGCAGTGTCCAGCATCCCCAGCCTAAGATCAGACTCGCATCCAGTCTATTAACAAATGAGATTCTGACTTCCCTTAAGTCATAATGAAGCAATTTGGCTCCAGTCCTCACAGATGCATGGACCCAAGCCTGTGGCCCCACTTAAGTGGAAAGAGGAATGGCTAAAACTCCAGCAGGGTGACCTGAAATATCCAACAGCCCCCTGAAGGATGCACCAAGCCCATGGCAGCCCCATGGGGTCCTAAAGCCCTGGGGAGAACCAGGGGAGTCCATCACCACCTTGGAGATGGGCACAGACTTCATGAGAAGAAACCAGGCTCTGCTGAAACTCCAAGGTCACTGAGCTGGGCTCTGCACAGAACCTCAGGACTGAGACAGAGGACCTGGCCCGAGTGCTCTCTCTAAAACCATCAGCCAGAGAGATGCACACATGGCAGCAGCAGAACTCCTCAGCCAGGACCATTCTGGGCTCTGCAGTGGGACTATCTTGCTGTGTCTCAGCTCAGACTTTGGTTTGTGCTTTTCCTGCATAGAGGAAGGGAACCAGATCTTCGAATAAACCTCTCTTTACCAAATTTCAGTCTATGTTTATTTAGATGATCAATAAGACCAAGTTGCCAGTGTTTCCTTTGTTGCTTGAATTTCATCCTTGCCCTCTGTTGTCTGAAATTCACAGTTCCCCCTTGGCACTGCCATAGGGAACCCTCATAGAAATTCCAACAATAAGGAAAATAGGGTAACACAAGCAACAAAACTCACCATTACAGCTTCATCTACATCAGAGACCACAGGTTCTGACATGTTACACCGGCCAGATAATCAAATCCAGTGCTATTTTTATTCCATATCACACTATCCCTTTGCCATTGACAAAAGACTGTTCACTGAAAGATGTTGAAAACAATTTAACTTTTAACTTCTGCTGTAACTGTCTTCTACTGCAAATTTAGAATTGTCCTTCTTTGATACTGTTCTATTAAAAAGCAGAAACAAAACAGTGTTGTTTTTCCACTGGAATTGAATAAATATGTCATGTTACTTCTATTTATTTAATTTGACCAAAATATTTTGAAGCTAAATTTCAGTCAAACTCAGCTTAAACCCTGTCATGTTTATATCATCTTATAACAAGTTTGAGAACAATGATGTGCATATAATAAAATAAAAATATTTGAAAATTTGCAGTGTAAAGACAGAAGCAGTAGACCTGACTGAACCCCCCATCTGGGGAGAAATCTAGACTTTTTTTCTCTTGCCCAAGAGTTAAGACAAGCAGAGTGGTATCTCGTTTTCTGTACTCCCAGCAAAGGAAGTTTTCACCTCACCTTTACTCGATCATTGCCACATTAAATGAGCCATGAAAGGAGCTGAGCTCAGTGCTTACACCCAAGGCAGATCTTAGCAACAACTGCAGGTATTGACCTAACTGCACAGATTAATTTCTCTTTGGATCTTCAGGCTCTCCTTTCTCTGTCTCTTTGGGACAATTCGGAGCTGGCAGAGACTTCCCCCAGTGCCTTGTACACTGATGCCTGAAAACAAAGTGAGATCTCCAAATGTACTGAGAATTTGGCAGCAATGAAGAACTTAAGACCAGAGTTTCAAAAGAGTTCACTTTAGAGCAAACCCACCATTGACACTGCATTTATTCAAAGTTCTGGTTTAGAGAGAAGCTTATGCAAGTAGTTTGCATATAAAGCAACTGTCACCTGAGCTGTAAGATTTGCGTTTAGGATTCTATATGGATATATTGCACACCTCCCCAAAATTCTAACTGCTAATTCCTTTATTAATTGTAAGAAATGTTAATAAGAAGTGTTAGGGTAGATTGTGAGGCAGTTTGTAGATTTAGGGAGATCCTTCCCCCAAGACTAGAGTTTAGCCAGCTAAATGCAGGGTGCTCATCACTGTTCCCCTTTCAATGCCTGTTTTGTAGGTATGCCACTGTATAATTATGTTTGGCTTTACGTCTTCTTTTGCCAGGACAACCCATGAGAAATGAATGCAGGCAAGTCACTACTTTTACTGAGGTAAAACAAAATTTATGCAATCGAGGAATTTTTGGTAGAACCTGAGTCTGTTACAAACAAAATAGTTTTGTCTCCTGAGAACAATCCTTCCATAAAGATACAAATAAATATTCTAAATTACTTCTCTGAAATAAGCACATTTTATTTACTGATGGATGCTTCATCGCTTTTCATCCATTTCCAGCTGCAAATCTTCTGCAAGACACTGGAACAAGCGTAGCCCTGCCATCCTTTTTGTGATTCCAACAAGAGACTAAATGAACACATTATGACCACCCTGTGCTTGCCAAACTATTCACACTTGTTTACTAAGGTACACAGTGACTTACTGCATCTCCAGAGAAAATTACCACTCATTACTTCATGCATCAGATTATAGCTAAATTATTGTTCTCATAGTACAAGGCTCATGTTTTATTCAAATTCTAACCAGTGCATTAACTCTGCCACTCAGCCAAGATTACGGCTAAAAATAGAGAGCACACGTCCTACTTCAGAATATGTTTAACGTTACTACCACCAGCATCTCAGATTTCACATGTGCTCAGATTCCGCAGCTCTGACCTTCAAGACAATTTGAAGAGTGAAAGAGAAGAAGTGTGTAAGAGTAAAAGAAAGCCTGTAGCCCCTGGCCACGTGGTACCAGCTGGCACGTGCAGTTCTGCATGGTATAATATGCACTCCTGCACTGGACGAGTTTAGTTATATTTGTTTGGATTGTTTGACTTCTTAGGAATAATGTAGCCCATAGGCAGGAATAGCCATGCTCCACAAGCAGCCAGGTCAGAATTAGAATATGTATATTCAAAACTTTTACAGATTCACAGTAGAAGAGTGCACTTGAGCTGTATCCAAGCTTCACCCTTGATCTGCCAGAAAAAGCCATACTTCAGGTACTGGGAGTGTACACAGAAAGAACTAAGGGAATATCAACCTTTCTCTGCCTTGGATACAGTCAGTGGTGTTGCAAGTACTAAAATTTAGCCATGTATCAGCCTTCCTCCTCACTTGTTTCCTCCTGCTCTCTTCAGTCAACCCAGCACTGAAGACCTGGGAGCAGGAGGATTCCAGCCCTTTCTCGGATGGTGCTTATCTGATTTACACCATTCCTGAGGGAAGAGCCCCCCTATGCTACATATGCCAGCCCATCCAGTACAAAGCCAGCTCCACTGATATTCCAGCCTAAATTCTGAACCACAGTGCCATCAAAATAGGGCTCAAACCAGGGCGTGAACAGAGACAGGGAAAGCACATTTTATTATTCTCTTTATTATTGATATTGCTCTCAACCACTTACTTCTGAAAGGAGGAAAAATTTTCTTAACTCTGTGCTTTTTCTACCATCATCCTTCAAATCACAACTCAGTTTTTGGCACACACACAATTCCATTTTGACACTGAGTGCACATCAGAAATACAGTCATTTGTGATTTAAAATATAGTTCTTTTTATTCCCTATTCAAAGACTTTTTTCTAAGGCTTTCTCTGGTGTGAAGACTTGGACATAAATGACCTGCAAAGTGTCCTAAATTGGCTTTATATAAATAAGAATTAAGCCTGAAACGTTTAAAATAAATGCTCATCTAGAAATGGTTCTACATTCATTAATCAACCTCTTCAGCTTCCAGTGTAGACACATTAGAGGTGCTCTTCTGAAGATGAAATTGGCCTGTAATCCGTTTATAATCCTTTTTAAGTTTCTTTTGTGCTCATTTTACTTTTTCATTCTACTTCCTTGGTATTCTGAAAATTAAGGGGCTAGAATTAATGAGGCCTGTCCCACAGTGCTTCAAAAGATTCCAAAGCCAACACCTCCTGCCAAGGTTAAAGATGAAAAGTGAAAACAACTCCATTGTATTTTCACCTTCAGAGCCCTTTCCTGCCTGCCTGAGCTGCTGTAGTTCCCCACTGTATAACAAGGTACTTGCTGCATTTTTATTACAAAACTCAAGTTTTGTTATCTGTAATTCCATACTTTGTAATCCGCTGTTTGGGTAACAGAGAAATAAAAGAGACAAGAAGTACATATAATATTAATGCTGCCCTCTCTAGCAGTTATTCAAATGGGAAACAGTTAATTGAGCACTTTTTAATATTATATAAGGCACCTGGACTCGAAGGCTGTGTATCCATTGGTTCTGGAATGTGCCTGCGTTTTCCTTCTGCAATATGGAGCACACACATTTCTCTTGGGGTGGGAAGGACTTACTCTGGCCATTTCAGCTCATACAGTATGTATTCTGCGTACTTCATGATGAATAAATTAAGAAGGTCATTTCCTGAGCCAGGACTTGTGGCCAAGAGCAAATCCATTCTTGCTCGTGACGGATAAAGAAGGAGGTTGTTATAATTTACTGCAAATGACAAATGCTGAGTTTCCAACAGGAAAATCTCTTCAAATTTTCATGATGCCACAGAGGGGCAGCCTTTTTCTCCTCTTTGGCAGTTCCTTTCCTAGAATCTTATTCCATCTCTGGTGGAGGTTTTCTCCAGCTTCCACAAATGCACAATATTAGAGTAAAAGCCTGACTTAAATTAGGGTTTATCGAAAAAGAAAACTAATCTCCTAACACTTAATACTGTCAAAGAGCTGAAGAGACAGTTGAAAGCTACAGCTGATATTTATTTCTGTGTATAAAGCCTCACACACTGATTCCTGATGACATGAACTGCAACCTGTGCAGGAACATGTTTTGCACAAAGGATGTTGAAATAGGTTAACGTGCACACAGTACTTAGCTCATCCAAGAGGTGTTTGGGTGGAAGGTGTTTATTGTTTTGTTCTGATTTTTTTGAGAAAAAAAACTGGCAAAAAAAAAATCTTTCAAAAATCAAGGTTACTTCTAGACAGGACAAAGGGTTGTCTAAAAGCAATTACCTTGAGGGAAGTGGGACTCATTACCAATATTGCAATAACTCTTCTAACAAAAACTGGATGCTTTTGGTATCCGCGCTCAATACTGGTACTGCAGGTGGGAAACTCCACCTTTTGGTTACACCGACACCAGGGTCACTTGCCTGGTGGAGTGACTGGGACTTGTTAATGCAAATCAACAGGCTTTCACCGAATTCAGTGCAGCTATCCTGACAAAGGCATCTCAAGTAGTGCCACAGAAGCAATAAAAATAAGTGCTAACCATGACTTATGGTATCTGGAACCTCTGTAGTCCAGAAGCTTTCAGTATCTTTTGCCTGCCCTACAAAATCCATTCTTTTATTGAGTTATAGATCTATAAATAAAAAAATCAGATTTTTTTTCATAAACGTCTCTTACATTAAATGTTCCCCCACCTTAAAAGGCTGAAGTGTCACAAAGAAATTAGCAAGAAAGCTGTTCATGCACCAGTGAGACAGAGGAGAGCTCTCGGCAGCATTTTCCCCTTTTCAGGGCAGAGAAGCAAACTAACTGATAAATACATTAGAAATTAATTGTATAATTCATCATGTAGGAAGCAGGGCCTTCAAAGCAGGATCTTGCACAGATAAGGGTGTTTAGCAGACCTTTAAATGGCACTAATGAAAGGGCTGATTGCCGAGGGGCAGGGAAGGCTCCCTTGTTGGGAAACAACAGCCTGAAGACCCATTTTCATCTGCTGCCCTGCTGCCTATTTTATCAGCACCACTGCTCTGAAATTCCACTGCACTTGTCTGCTCTGAAATGTGCCCAGGAATGAGCACTTCAAATGTCTGAAATAAAAATCCACTTTGCAGTCCATCTCCTCAGTCACTCCGAGAGAGTCTGGACAGGAACATTTCCAAGTAGCAGGCAGGAGGTGAAGGGCAGAGTGTGGTGAGGACAGCCCACTCCATGGCCGGGAACAGGAACAAAATCCTGCCTGTAGCTCTCACCAGACCCTAGCTAAAACTCTACACCCCTCTGATTTGCCACGATCTCTTCTACCACTCATGAGACATAGGAGCAAAGTACAACTAGGGAGCTCTCTCATTTCCTACAGGGTAACTGGATGAAAAAGAACCCAGTATTTTTGTGTGTCCTGGAGCGCTGACCTTGACCTCTAAGAATGAATGTGGTATAAGAAATACAGCTAGGTGTAAACAAATATCTATCCTGAGCCACGTGAAACACAGCTTTGGAACCAACCAGGCCTCATGTGTACAAGAACAAATGAATGAGGGGGTATGAAATTATGTTCACAGCTGCAGAACTGCTCACAGGAGTAAAGTTCACTGTATTTAAAGTGCTCACAGCATTTGTACTCCCAGTAGCAGTTCTTTCATCTTCAAAATATATTGATAATTTTGAAGTATCAAGTAGGATTATACTATGGGATTCATTGCAGAGTTTTTCACCTAATTTTCTGCTAAATATCTTTATGGCAAATTGAGTGAAACTGCTGCATTTCCAACCCTGTCTGATCTGTGTCAAATGCCTACCTAAGGAAAAGAACAGCACCCTAGAACTGCCTACTTCTTCCTCAGTTACAAAGGGGATCCTGCATAGAGAAAATTAGCTGAGACAAATCCTTTTCCAGCTGACTGAGAGCACAAGATTCAGTGGACTATGCTCTCATTCATTAAGTTTTTTTAATAGGTAGCAGGAAAAAAGTATCATTTCGATAACAAGCAAACCTATAGATACTTTATTATGAAGGTTAATAATTACGTCTGCTTTAAATATTTATCAAAATTAATTAAACAAAATATTTACATGAGAAAGTAGAGATTAGTCCCCAGCAGTACTATTAAATATTCCATTTACAGGAAGAAAAGAGCTCTGCACCTGCGAGCCTGGCTGCCTGCTCCCAGCAGGACAACAGTCAGATTTGTTTGTGAGCACCGTTCTCTAAGCAAGCAGGATGCCTCCAAGATGAAAGCTGCTCTACAGGTACAAGGTGACATTATTGCAACATTTATCTTCCACTGAAATTTGAGCCCTAATTATCCTTTAAATTACACAGCATCTCGAGGCACAGCCACAGCTAGCATGAGTTATTTGCAGAGCTGTATTGTGACTATATATTACAAAGCATCATCCAAGCTGCAGACCAACGGGGTGAGAATGAAGAAATCCTCTATCATCTTGCCATACACTAATCTGTTACCTGAGAGATAGATCTGTGCTCCATTGTCCTGGGAAGAGGACAGGACATAAATTCTTGGGCACTACTGAGCACATTTCAGAACAGATTTTTATGCTATTATGAACTAAATGTGAAATTCTCCACTCGGGGAGGAGTCACACTCTCTTGCACTACAGTCACACTGCAAATCAGCTCTAACAAACTCCAGCTGCTGGGAAAGCCTCCCCAGACCAGGTCTGTGGCCAGAGCTGGGCTGGGAACTGCTCAGTTCTCCCCTGCTTTGCACAGCACAAGAGCACCACCACAAGAGCTCTGAGATCTCCTTGTACCCCCTCAACCCCACAGGACCCCGAGGGCACCCAGGCTCTGGGGAAGAGCACACTGGTAGAAAGAGATGCTGGAACCAGCAGCTGTCTTTTCAGGAGATACAAGCTAGTGCCAGACTTTCAGAAAGCCATCGTGGGGTCTGGAAAACAGGAGCAGACAGTCTGTAGTCGGTAAGATGTGTTTTCTCTGTTCTTAGTCATGGGCTGAAAGTCAGTGTCATTGCCAAGGCTTTAGACAAAAGAAGCTTTGCCTCTCCCCACAGCAACCACCTCTCTCTGATGTAAGTAGATATCATAAAGCCCAGGAATGAGTTCCGACTTCGAAGACTATATTTTTCTAGTTGCAACAACAGCAGGTTCATTTTGCAGTGAGAGTGTGAATCCTTATTCACAGCCACACAGTGTCTGCTATAACTGCCTTTGTCACATAAAAAAGTGTTAATACTGTGCTGAAGTCCTGATTTTCATAATTCAGTACAAGATTTACAAGTCCAAGACCAGCAGCCATTAAAAAATATCCTGCACAAAATCTGTCCCTCTTCAGTTCTCTCTCTACAACCCAAAATATATATTACATATTTTATCACACCATTAAATTAGTACCACAAAGTTTTATAGCTGGTTCCAGTGACATTTTAAAAAGTTTTTTAGTAGTATGGTAAATAATTGAAAGCTGTGCTTATTATATGGCTTTTTACAGTCTTTATCATTGCAGTGATTTACCATTCAAAGCTTTATAACAACAATATATGGAGCAATGTAAGTCCCATGGTATTCACAATATTCACTCCCCAACTGAGCCTCTGGCTCAGCTGGATATCAGCATTTAAACTGGAAAGAGAGGATTTTCCAAGAACAGATAACCCAGGTACAGAGGGGTCCATTTTATACCATGCAAGTAAATAAAAATTACCATGCTGTGTTTTCCAGTTTACGCACTTCTATGAAATGTGGTCCCTGTTGCTCAAGTTTCAGCACTGCTCCTCTACAGAGTTGAGGACACTTCAGTAAACTTTGGCTTATTTGAGGTTCAAATCCCTTTGTATTGCACATACCTCTTCCAGAACATATCAGTGCACTCAACCTGCAAAGCAGTCGTCACCTCAGCATCTCCGTGCTGCATCCCACCAACTGCTGGGCACGATTTGCTGACACTCAGCCAGCTTTCCTGGCTCTGCTTTCCACAGGACAGAAAGATTTCCAAAACCTAACTCCTTTTTTTGGCAAATAGCTATAGTCCTGCTTCTGAACAAGCACTTTTTGAAAGCTGAAATTGCAGAAGAGAGGCAGCTTGCTTTCCCCTCCCTGGAGGCTGTCCCAGTGCCTCTGACTGCCCTGCAGCCAGGAGCGAGGGAGGGAGAGGCAGCCCCTCACCTGCTGTGCTCACACACTGCCAGCAGACAGAGGAGGAAGCCAGAAAACAGCAAATATGTACAGCCACTCTCCAGTTTTAACAGTTTTACCCACCAGGTTTGTAAAGGGCTCTGTGTAGCCTTCTATACCTGCAAATACCAGAAGGAAAATGTTACGTGCTGCCCTGATGGCTCCTCTGGCTGCTCCTGTGCCTCCAGCACTGCAGTGCACGCAGCAGCGGGTCCCAGCCTGCAGCACCCACCAGCACACCAGGAGCTGTTTCTGCCACTGGCCTTCCCTGCAACACCCCCTCCATGGCTTTTTCCCTCTCCATGACACCATTTGTGGACAAATTTTCTATTCTTAATGTTCATACAGTTGTCCTGTGCCAGGCTGCCAACCCTGCCCCTGGGTCCTCAACAGCAGAAGCGGAACAGGGAAACTCGAGGAAATTCAAACAGCACAGCCCCAGTGCAGCCGGAATTCCAGCCGGAGCCAGCAGTGCTGCCCCTCAGCTGCAGGATTTCGGGATTGCTTTAAAACACTTCACCCATTTCGTGTGAGCCTTTGCTGGGACACTCGGGCAGGCTGGGTCTGTGTGCCAGGTTCCTCAGCAGCAGCACCTGCACAGCCCTGCCCCGGGCTCACACCTTGGGAAACCCGGGCTGGGTCTGATCCGCGCCGCTCCGCACGCACAGGGCACAAGGACAAAACCCAGGGTCTCACTGCAGCATCCACTCGTGGGCTGGTGCTTTTCCTCATTGCATTGTGGATTTCTGAATTTCCAGTTGGGAAAAAAATTGTTGAGCACAGACTTTGTTTGGCATGCTTGTGCCCAGAATGCAGAGGCTTGAGCTAGGACTAAAAGCAGAAGTCTAGAGGCCTTTAAGAACTGAGTTGCCGTTACTTTTCTGACTTCCAGACAAAACCAACAGCTTTTGACATCTTTGAAAAATTCAAAAATCTGTAATTATTGCTCATCAGAGGGTGGCTAGCAGGCCTATGACATCGCATAATCATCTGAATTTAAGATTTTATAATTTGATTTTCCACCCAGAGGTATACCACCAAATTAAATGTGTTAATAGACACACCAAATGCCTAATAGCAATCCCATCTGCTTTTATAGATGAATAGATGACACTGACAACCTAATTTTGTAAGTGCTTAGAGTAAATGAAATATGAAATACAAATCATATTTTTAGATTTTTGTATCTACATATATCCTTTTCATTCAGGCTTAAAAAGAGGATGCCATATTCCTGCCTGATCATCTTGCAGAGAGACAAAGTTTAATATTCCAGAAATGCTGCATGTAAAAAAAATTACAGTTAAAAAGCCCAGACTAAATGCCATTAATTTTTATAGTAGGGTTTTCTTGGTTGGAGTTTTTTCTATGTAACTGTGTAACCAGTGGGATTTGGAAGATCCTGGCTTGATAACATGGCATGTTCTTTTTATTTATGGTAAGAATTTCTGAAAAGAAGGATCATACAATCAGCTTTATGACTTTCTCCACTGCTCCTGAAAACTACTGCCATAGGCAATTCTGTCAAAATCAGGATTTTTTTAGTTTCTGAGAAAATAGAGAGCTGTTCCCTTCAGATTGAATTATTTGACTCATGTTAGAAAGCCTCAGAGTTTTATAAATCCAGGAGCTTGAGCAAAAGGCCTGGCAAATCTGTCTACAGCCAGCCCAGCCCCACCCCAATAGTGAATATCAAACTCTGCAGACTGAGATCAATGTGCTTTTCTTCCTTAGATCTGGAGAGGAACTTTTTTTTTTTTTCAGATTATACAGAAAACCAAAGAAAACGTCAGTTATTCTGAAATGTAAATTATACTCCTTCCTCAGTAATTGTCCACAGTCACTCTCCATCAGCTTTAATCTCTAAGCATTAGCTAAATCCTACATTCAAGCAAAGGGGAAAGGACTCATCCAAGAATAGAATCCCAAATTCTTGATATCAGTGTTCAGTACCTCTTCACATCCTCCCTTCATCCCTCCACGACTGTAATCAGCCATTCAGTGCATCATCTCTGCCCCCCACATCTCCTAACTTGCAGCTCACTCCACCTCCACGGCCAAGGGAACATCCCCACCCGCCCCACTCTGACAGCCCCAGCTCTTCCTGAGGTGAGGCTGCACCATCTGCAAACACCAAGGAAAGTATCAAATCATGGGAGATTCCTTATGCACCACATAACAGACAGAGCTCTCAGCCAACACACTTCAGATATCTGAAGCTCTTTGTAGCCAAGTACTTGCAAGTTTTTTCTGCTGTCCTCATTTCAGGATAGAAGGAGAAATTGATATTTACTATTACTCATCGTTTACAGGGAAAAAATATCTCAAATGTATAAAAGACTAAATAATTTTATTTCCTTAAGGTCAAAATCTAGGGCCAGCAAAAGTTCATGGCAACTTTTAAGTCTTTCTTGAAAGCATTAAACAAGTTGAAGTGTTTTATGTTTACTTTCTGAAGAGGAAAAATTCTTTCCCTCAGCATTTAATCATCTCTAAGAGGAGGTAAAAGTATTTACTAAAGAGCACCGAGATCACCATTACAGAGCCCAACACAGTGTAAACAGGATCATTTATAAAGCACTAACATGATAACAACTCAGATCCATGCTAGAAAAATCAGGGGGAAATGTGCAGAGTCAGGTTGTGGCTGCTGGTGTGCTGCCAGCCTGGCCACAGCACCGGCAGGAGGTGGTCACTGCACTCCCGAGCACAGCAGCCCTGGTGTTATCACTGCTGAACCCTCTGATCTCTGTGAACCAGGCCTCGTGTGCAGCTTGAGTCCCCCACTTGAGAATCAGTCCCAGCCTAACATGGAAATAAAATACAGATGTGCCATTTTGTTTTGTTCCACTGCTGAAAACATCCAGGTTTATTATTTAAAGATGACTCTGAAGAGCCACTGACTTCTCATAACCCCTCCTTCTGCAGGAGGATCAAAGCATTGCCACCTCAGCCACATGCAGATGGGCAGCACGTACTCCTGGGGCAGCTCCAATAAATGACATGTGACTGCCCTTGTGTCCCTTCATGTAAAGGAGATTAAACATGCAGCAGCTTTTCTGAGGAAGCAAAACACTATGGACCTGGCTGTGTTCAAAGCAGACATTAATTTGTGTATAAAACCAAGATTAAAGTTGCTCAAAAGTGCAGTAGGACCAATCTTCACACCCTGGCTAGTACAGAGAGCTGGGCAACTTTTTTCACAAGAAATAGCTGCAGAAGGAAAGATAATAAGGCTACCAGATACAAATTCAATCTTCCACATTGTCATCTATCTGTATGTTGCTGTACAGTTTCATTTGATTTGAAATTTAGGCAGACAGAAGCTAGCTAGGACATCTGGCAGTGCAAATAACCTTTCTTCCCCCTTTTTTAAAGGGAATAATTTTTTCATCTCCCTGGAGAGACTGAATTCTGTCTGCTGAAAAAATGCGTCTATTCATTTTGTATGAAACACCAAATAACTGGGTTACCTTTGGAGTGGCCTAACGTTCACTTTTTACTTCTTTGTACTCAAATTGCCTTGTCTTCACCAAACTGGAGCCACCCTTCCTTTCAAAAGGCACTGCCTGTATTTGTGATATAAAACAAATAGGAGAAGCCTGGATTTATTGAGACATGCCCATTATTCACCTTGCCCGATAAGCTGAGCTGATCCAATGAGACGCTGGCTTTCCAGTTGTAACTTGTATCTCTGGGAATCAGGACCACACATATTCAGTGGATTGTATCTCCCTGACAAAGTCTACATTCCAAAGAATGTAGGATGCTCAAACTGGCAATAACAAGATAAGGTAAAGGAAATTTTACGATATTTAGTCCTACAAGATGACATTTTTGTAACGCTGAGAGCTGCAGTGCCTTGAGCTCAGGAATGTCCTGCTGCTGCCAGTGTTGCAGTGTGATAGGAGGGTGGACAGTAGGAGGTAATCCCATTTTAAAAGCCAAATAAACAAAGCAATCAAACACACAGTACTGCAGACACTCTCCATTCTTACAATAAAACTATCTCCTAACACGGACAAATTCCCCATATTGCACAGGAGGCACCAAGCAGTTCAGATAACGGGTGGGTTTATCATTATTTCCCAAAGCAGCAGCTCCAGAAGCACTGAAAGGAGTTTCACGAAAGAGCAAACCCCTGTGTGTTTTTGGGGGTGAGGCAAAGCACATCACTGGGAGTGCAGTCTCCCGAATTTCATCCATTTTTAGAGCCCAGCATTTTAAACCACTGACAGACACAGATAAAGCAGAGGGCACTCATAAAAGGCAGATAAAAACAAAACATCCACACCTTCATCTGTGCAAAGAGAAATGCACAGGAAGATTCCTTTGAGCTCCTTTGCAACTGCAGTCATGCAAGGCTGCCTCTTGGTCTTGCACAACCCGGAGTTTTGGAGCTCCTGGGATTGATGTGAATACAAGCGCCAAAAACAACAAAGACAAAAACCTGTCTTCTGATTTCTATGTATCTGTCTCTCATGAGCTCAAATTTCTATCAAACTGTTTAGACTAATAAATCTTGCAATGAGTGGATTTCTCAGCAGTGGCACCATTGGCTGTTGCCCGATGTTACAGCCTCTCTACTGCTGCTTTAACTACAGTCTGTGCAATTCTCTGGCCAAGAGCAAAATGCCCCCACAGAGCAGTAATATGTTTTCTAAGAGACTCAGCTCTATAAAACTTCCCTGCTCCTATTCTCTCTTCACATTTCAGTGGGTAAAAATCCCAAAGTGCTGAGCATTTTAATGTGTGATTACTCCCATCAGTTTTTTTCTTAGCTGCCTTTTGGTGAAAAAGGTGCACAGAATTCTGCTGTGCTTGATTATTAGTGCATGGATAGAACTGCTCTAGCTCTGCTTAATATCTTGCAAACTTTGTCTTTCTTTTTCAATCTAAATTGGATTTCTCATGGGATTAAGGGTATTTCACCATATGTTTTTATTTATAACATCCTTTCTCAAGCTTTCCTTTGGATAGGACTTGCAGAGAATGGCCAAATAAAAAAGGTCAGGGTGGGTGGAAAGCATTCCCAGGCTCTGCTAAAAATTAAATTTATGTGAAGAGATTTGCTGCTACATTCTATTACATTACCATGCCAGACAGAAAACAGTCATATTCCTAATGGTTCACTGTTGAATGTTTGTTTGCAGGTTTGTTTTGGATTTGAGAACCAGCTGCAGTAGTGCTTTGCACAAACCCAGCTGAATATCTACACCCACAGACACTGAGATGTGTGCAGGAATTACAGCTGCTGCTCTAGCCCCACAAGTTATCAAGGAAACATCCCCTGAAATGCTGGCTGGTAACTGCAGCAGGTCAGGGAACAAAAAAGGTTGGATCATAAACCAACAGAACTCCCTGAAAAATAAAAATTGCATTCGTCTTGTCCTGACCTTAAGATGTGAGATGCTTGAGAATGCGAAACTCCAATCTCTTGGAGTAGATAAAATGTTCTGATGAACAGTATGTGCTCAGCCTCCTGCCAGATGGGATTACTTTTTTCTCTTCTGTTTAAAGTATATGTGCAACCTCTGCAGCTTCACTGTTTGCAGAGGGATTTTAAAAACTACTTTATTCTAAAAAAGATGTATCTGTTTCTTGAAATTCAAATGCAACTACACCACCAGATCTTCACCTGGTGTACAAGTAACTACCTGAGAATTCACTCTCTGTTTTTTAGTAACTGAGATTGTCACTTGATCAAGGAAATTATCCCTTCTGAGACACCAGAACTTTGGAATAATTTCTCTGCTTTTTGTCCCATTCTGTTATGCATAAGCCCTCATACCTTCATCTGGGAGTGTCACAGCACACAATTAAATCTGAAAATTGTGTAGCAAATGCAGAGGCTGTGAAAGTTTGGACCAATGAACACCACCAGGCTGAAATACTACTCAATCTCCATTTTCTTGTATGCCCTGTATAGAAACCTCAAACAGTGACAGTGTCTCTGTGTGTTTTATTAATGACACTGTTCTGGGGATCAGCCACCACATTACGGGCTCAAAAAGTGACCCCCCTTCAGTACTGGAAGAGGACACTGCTCTTCCATCAGCAATTGAAAGCTTGTGTCTTCTGTGGCATATTGAGCTCTTTACATCAAGCAGCTTCTTAGCAGTCAAATCCTTTCACCAGCAAGGTCTCAACTGGAATGTTCAATAAACATGGGGAGTCACAGCTTCAGTGGGTCTGAAGCAGTAATGTAGGAGATTCCTGATGTGCTTGATATATTGCACCCCACTGGTACTGGAGCTATTCAACTGGAAAGTCATAAAATAACATAAAATAAAGCGCTGGAGCAGAAATTATTCAGTCATTAACACCACAGACTCTCAGCCATTAAATCTCTCCCACCAAACACACAGCAGAGCCATCACAGCCACAACTCTGTGTGTGTGTGGAGACCTGACAGCCCCATGGATGCTGTCTTGGGGCCTTGGTACACATAACAACAATATTTCCATAAATCACAGGGATTTGCCACAAGGTTTACCTAGGATGTGAAATCACATTATTATTTCGCTACCAGCACCACTGGCTGCTTTGTTTTAGGAACCACTATGCCCCAGGTGTAGGTTCCAGGAAAGGAACAAAATAAATTCAGATTCTTCTCAACAGCTTGATAAGAACTCCTCAGTGCTCTGGAACCAGAGCTGTAACACACCTGAGCTTGTGCAAAGCACAGAGCCCTTCTCCAGTGGAATCACTTCATTCAGCACCCCTCCACCACTGCTGCTGGCAGATTCACAACATGGAAGACAGCAATGAAGGAATTCATTGCCATGAAGAAATGTCAGTTTACTGAGATGAGAATCAGGGCCCTGAAGTAAAAAATATCCAATTTATCATCACCTTGCAGTCACTTCACTCTTTTGTTCTAACGCAGAGGTTTGCAAAATACTAAATAAATCAGAATGAGAAATCATTGCTGTGAAGATGATGCAAGGACAATGACGAATTGAGCCCAAGCCTGAGGGGGAGAGACTTAAGGAAACTATGAAGCACTGAAGCAATGAGGAAAATTGGAGGAGTAGAGAGTCCATGTAGGAGCCACAGGAATAAAGAAGGTTTTATAGCAGGAGAGACAGACCTCTGAGCCTCTCACAATCCTTCATTTCGTACAGCTTTGTTTATTATAGCATCTTTCTTTCCTAAGGCTGGGGCTTAAGACTTTGATTTATATTTCAGAGCTAATTTTTTTTTTTCTGACCTTGAAACACAGGAAAAAAAAATACGGGAAAGATTTTTCAAAATAACTGCGGGGAAGCTCTAATGCAGCCATTGCTTACCTCCTCCAGGGCTGGAGGTATTTCAGGCTCCAAAGGCAGCACAAACATGAGCTGTTCCAGGCCCTGCCGCTCTGGCTGGTGTGAGACACTGCTCTTTGCTGGGCACCTGAGAAAAGTGTCGGCACAGAGTCAAAAAGCCTACACAGGGTTAGCACAGGAACTCAAATCTGCCTCTGCAGGCACCAAAAGATTACAAGGGAAGTTATCATATTAATGCAACCTGACTGTTTTCTCCCCTCAAACTAATCACAGGGCTTGTGCTGATTGTTGAGGATGGGGCTATTAGAAGAAAGGATCTGAACTGAGAGATGCAAGAGCACGAGAGACTTCCCAACCACTTCCTTCCAAAAGTTGAATCAAACCTGTGGGCAAAAGGACATGAGGGAGCCTGGAACATCCATCCCCACACCAAACCCACTCTGCAGTGGCCACATCAGCAGAATCTTCACTGCTTTAAAAACCTGGATGGGTTAAATGGGTAACTCCTGGGAAGCAGGCTGGGTATTTCACACCATGGTTTCACATCCATCCCACCAAACTTCGGGGACCTAAAGAGCATAATCAGTGAAGGGAGTTAATCAGTGAGCAGAGACAGGCTTCTCTAGAGGGCAATTCAGCCCAGCTAGAACCAATCACCCTGTTAGTGTAGGGGAGCACAGGTTAAGTGTGCTCCAAGTTCCAGTGCCTCAGTGAAGTGCCTGAAACTCGGTGGAACAAATCTCACCTAAGAGGCTTTCAAAGACCCTTAATGGTTACTGGAAGTAATCACAGATTTCAATGAGTATGGGTCAGGATTTAACTTCATCCTATTTTGGTAGTAAAAAAGTCAAATGCAGCCTTAAGCATTTAAGAAGAGAAAAAGAAGTCACAACTGAGATTTTTTTTCTGAAATTGTGATCTCTTTCAGTTTATCAGAGTGAAAGCGTGTGGTATTCCCTGTTAGATCCTTTAGTGCTGTCTTCAGAATTCTCTGTTCTCCCTCTTAAATACAAATCCAAGATCTGGATATCAACTTTAAAAAACAATAGTCTGCCGAAAAAGAAATTAAATGGTAGTTTTAATTTCTGGCAGGAGAACCCATACTTTTTTTTCCCCTCAAGTTTAATGTCAATGCAAGAGATGAAATAACATTCCCTTTCACAAACAATCAAACATGATTTCTTTTTCTTTTATGCTTTTTGTCAGCAGTGCCAACTTTTTTGAGTTACTGTTAAACGCAGTCATTGTAAACAGAGCTAAAACCCGTCTACTCCTATTATCTCACTGCACCATAAATTGCCTTGATAGTGAAATAACAGCAACAAGACTGCAGTGTTCTTGCTAACAACCCCTGCTATGACTGAAGTGGGTAGGTCATGTACACAAAGCCAAGAGCAGGCTTTGGCCACAGCAAAGTGTTGAGGGATACATCAGTGAAATGAAAGCTGTCACTTACTCAGTGTCAGACATGTAGAGCTGCAGTTAATTATCTGTAATGCTGCAGCACCCAAAAACCTTAGATCCAAACCCAAATTCCATTCTTCAAAGTGACAAATAAGTAGAGAACATAAAAACAGCCCAGTGAGACAAGAACTAAAGCCTGTTGTGGAACAGACAGGGCCCATAAGCCAGGCAGACAGGAGCTGCTGCCTGTGCAGGTCCGTGGGACAGGGAACCCTGGGCTCACTGCCTGCCCACCCACTGCCAAATGCCACAGGAAAACTTTTATGAAGGGAAGAAGAGGCTGGGAGGAGAGTTTGATTATAGAGAGCTCCTGCTGAGTGCAGGAAAACCTCCAAGGTACATCTCTCAGCATCTAGCAGCTGCACTTTTAAGGGTTTTAGCAGGGCCCAGGTGAGAGCTGGTAAATCAAGAGTAATAAAAAGGATAATGGGGAGGAGAAGGAAGCAGTAGCCATGAGCAGTGCTGCAAATGGGAACAGCTCACTTATTCCTGACCTGATGGGGAAGAGGGAGGCAGCGAAGGAATACAAGGAGTCAGTGACACGGGCAAGGGCACAGACCAGAGGAAATCACCTTCCCAGAGGCTTCCCAACAGCTCCAAGGAAGGCAGACCACAGCCACCAAGGTGAAAAAAACAACTGCTGCAGTCACTGGAACAGGACACAACAGCATTTCAGGCCCTGTTTTTATATATGAATGTGGAAGGAAAATGTATTTTGCAGCAAGATTTAGACATTAGCCAAATAAAAGCATCTACATGAAAGTCTTGGTCAGGGACAAGGCTCCAACCCCACAGACAGCATTTTATCCACATTGGTCTAGTAAAGCAGCAAGGTGGGAATACAGGCTAACCTGTCTGCAGCTACATGGAGCTAGGCCTGGCAGCTCCAGAACTCTGAAAGGTGTCAGAAAACCTGAAATATTCTCTTGAATGTGAGTCAGGTGGTGGGAAACATCAGCAGAGGGGTGGAGATGGATTTATGCTTGCAAATGGTGTTACCAAGACACAAGGTCTGGGTCACAGAGAGGAGGAGGAGGAGGGGAAGGGTCCTGGAGCAACCCCTCACAGCAGAGGAGAGTGGGAGGGGTCCGGCTGATGGGGCACCCCCAGGAGCAGGAGAGAGCTCTGTGGCTTTCCATGGCCTGCATGCATCCAATCCTAGGAATGCAGCTTGGACAACATAACCTTTGGGACTTATTTCAGATGTAGGTAGGTTTTAGAGACACATGGATATATTCCTTATGAATATAGGTTATTTCACTGCTTCTTGCAAGTGCAAACAGCTTTCCTGAGAGCACTCCAGACTGCTGTACTCCCTCACGCAGCTTTTAATAACCAGGCAGAAACTGGAGTACAAAGTACTCATAACCAGTGCTTCTCTCTCCAAAATCCCTGTGTTGCAAAGAAGGAAATTTGTCAGAAGCCGAACTTATATGCATCATTCATTCCCATTTGTACCAACACTCGCTTCTGCAGGTCAGGAATTGCTTCTTGTCCTGCAGAGCAATGAAAAGCAGGCCAATAATGCCACCCACAGGTGCCCGGGTTTATTGCTGCCATGGATTTCCAGATGGGTTCTGTGATCCTGCAGGTGACTGGAACGTTGGTTCTGACTCAATAGTGACACAGGTGCCTCTAAACTCACCTGCACTAAGAACTGCACTGCTGGTGCTTTTTCAGTACTGCTGGGTTATGGAACTTACAGGTTACTGTGCAGACGGCTTGTTTTCATTGCAAAGAATTTGTGGGGGGAAGAAACCAAACCTACACAGGTTACAAAATAGAAATTAAAAATAAAAAAAGCCCACCCATCTCAGTACTCAGTGATATGGAGATCTGGTGAAAGCATTTCAAACAATCAAATCCACTTTTTAAATTAAAAACATACAACAAGTATGTTCTCACAATGTGCAGCTTATTTTATTTTGCCATTCCTATCTCAGAGAGCCTTCAATTGTCATGACAAGGACTGTGAT
Organism: Ifrita kowaldi; assembly: GCA_013398055.1. NCBI lineage: Eukaryota > Metazoa > Chordata > Aves > Passeriformes > Cinclosomatidae > Ifrita > Ifrita kowaldi. Next base: position 357,442 of record VZRS01003312.1, on the reverse strand, counting down.
GATTTAAGAATTCTTCTTTACAGAATAAGACAAAAGGCAGCTAAGAGCTCAGTCTGACTGAAGCAGGGAGAGTTCTGCTCACAGGTAATACACTCATTCTCTTATTTCTCTTGTCCATTTTATTAAGAATCTTAATGTTGGAAACAACGTTTTCAGTAATTGTTACCTGAACATTAAAATAGGAATTCATGTTTAAGGTAAAAGGGATTAAATGGTATTTATTAGTTTATTCTCCCTTTCTTACAGAGCCAGACCACAGTCTCAGGGAGAGGCTTGGGATCAGATCACTTGGCAATGTTTTCTTACATGTGATCTGTCTCAAAAGCAGTGAAGGTGGGACACTCAGGGGAGATAAAACCCTGGCACTCTGCACAGGCTTGTTACATCTCATGACTGGAATTAATTTACATCCCCCAGTCAGATTCACACCAGTGAACTCTGAGTTCTGTGGGGCGTATGATGGCTCTGAATGACATAAATCCTTCTCATATGCTGTTATGTCTCAGCCCCTCACAAAAGGTCAATTCATCTGAATTCTCTAGGGTTTTCCATCAGTACAGACTGAGGATGAAAACATTGGTGTACTTACAGAAAATCTTGGAGGAGTCAAAAACACAGAAGTAATGAGTAAATACAGGATTTCATATTGCAAGTGTCTTGCTGGAAAAAGGACTGGTCCTAGCAGTGTATTCACGACATGAAACATGATTTGTATGAGTGAGATTATCTTGGGTGTCCACAGCTACCAAATGATTTAAGAAAATCAATATGGGAAATTTTCTCTATTGAAAAATAAATTTGAGAACTGACTTGTGTGGAACACATTTAATATGAGAAATCAGAGATAAGCTCCTGCCTGTGATCTTGTGTTAGGCATCTTAGGTTATGTTTTCCTTAGATACAGTTGTAGATATGGCACCTACATTCCAAGACAACATTATCTCAGTACAGTATTAATATCATCCTAGTTTACATATAGCAGTAAGTCTTTGCTTATTGATTGCATAAGCATTTAGTTTATTTGAACTTATTTATTGCACAGAACATAATCAGATGAGGCCAAATTCAAAGTAAATTAGAGACATGGAGTGAAAAACAAGAAATGGTTCCATCCTAAGCTCTTACTAGACACACTCACACTTTATTGATGAAGTTCATCAATACTCTTATTTAAAGACCTGGAGCTCTGGAGGAGCCACTGTCATGCTATCCCTGCTGGCACCAGAGGTAAGAAGTTATTTTTGAAAGCTAAGGGCTCTCCAAAGGCCCCCCCAAGTTATCCAGTCTCATTAAAATCAGAGGCATCACCTACTGTCCTTAAATATTTGAAGGGGAAAAAAAAACACCTGAGGTGTTTAAGTAAATGGATTTTTTTCCTCATTAAAACCAATATTTAAATACATACTGCCTTAACTACATAAAAGACGACACACCTCCCACCCTCCCAGCCCCGTGGGACAAAGCCCATTTAATGTGATGCAGGGGAGGTGACAGCAGGTGCTGTCGCTGGAGCAGGGCTGGGCTCCCAGCAGCAGCCCCACACACACATCCCCCAGCCCACACACAGGCAGGAATTCAGCAGAACAGGGAGCTGAATCTGGCTTTCCCACTAAAAATATTTATGGAAGAGTAATAAAGGGTAATGATTTTGAGCAGCTACAAGAGAGTGGAGCCCTAATTTTGGTCTGTGCCCATTGCAGAGGTTCTGCTGTAAGAGCAGCTCCAGGGGTTTGGAGCAATTGCACAACACTTGTGACACAGAGCCACCCAAGGAGTCCAGCTCAGCCAACTCGAGCTGTCTCCCCAAAACAAACATGTTTATCTACATTTCTTTCGATGCAATCATTAAAAACAAGACCATAGTCAGTTTAAAGATTCACTGACAACACAAGACCATTCAGTTTTCCATCAGAAGTGCTGCATTTGTTGTCATACTGGCACCACAAAGGATTTCACCAAGCAGGCAATAACACATCTCATGATAAATAAGACCTAAACACCCTCCAGGCAAATTTATGGAAATCATCACTCACAGGCAAGTGTGATAAAAAAGCATCAAGCTAACTTCAGAAACTGTGAGAGATCGGATCCTCAGGCAAGGCCCTTCCAAGGGGACAGCCATCTGGGTGATCTCGAGGACACCTTCTCTGCCAGCAGGACTGGACTGTGCTGATGGGAGCCCCTGCACGTGTGGGGGCTTTGCTGCACTGCACTGAGCAAGTGCCAGCTCCCACAGGCTGCTGCACCTCTGCCTCCACCCATCACAACTTGCTGACTGGCTAAAGAGAATACCTTTCCTGGGGAAAACACCAGAGAGCAAATGCTGATCCATTGGTGGTTTGGGTGGTGATAGAGCCTGTCAAAGGGAGTTTGTGACTGGAGAGACTGGAAAAGCTGGTGACTCTGTGAATACAGCCAGACCTCCTGAATCTGAACAGCAATTCTCCAGCAATGTTCTCCCCATGGGAGACAATAGCACAGGAACAATAGTTCCCTCCACAGAAAGCCCTTCTGGATGTGGTCCTTGACAAAAGTAAGGGGCTGCTATAAAAGTCCCTACTATTAAATACCCCAGGCCTCACTGAAAGCAGTTTTACACAGAGCTCTCTCACCTACTAACAGGTTCCTGTCCTCTGGACACAGCCTGCACACAAACACCGAGCCAACATGGCTTGGGAGCTCATTACTCTTTCATGGGAGAGGAGAGGGGCAACACAAGACAGAAATTTGAAGGAGTTAAACGGAGTGGCCAAAGGTTAACTCTTTTAAGATTTTCAGAAAATCAATTGCAACTGTGCCTGGAACTGGGCATTCAGTAATCACGTTTTCACAAATATATCCAATACCCATATTTACAGCTGAAATCCTCACATATCTAAAATAAACACTCCACTGCAATGTAGGAGCACCAGCCCCTCCATGTGCCACATTTCACTGCAGGCTCTGAGACGAATCATGGCAAGTAGTAACGGCTGTGCAAGCAGAAAAATCTCACAACGTGGAACCAGAGCTTTCCAGCAATGCTGGCAGAAGAGAACTACTCAGAAAAGCAATGATTAATTCATTCTAGAAATCTGCATATTGATACCATTTCCTTTGGGTTCAGTGGAAACAGTACAAAGAAAAACAAATATATATTAAAATACACCAAAGGTTTGCTCAGGAGAGGCTGTGAGGCCCTTCCCTGTGGTGCTGATGGCACTCACACATGCCCAGACTCTGATTCAGGGGAAGAGCAGAGCAGGGGCTCACTGGAGGAAGGCCAGGCAGTGCAGCAAGCACAGCACCATAGGAGACAGGGCTGCCAATCTTCCAGCAAGCCCGGAGCCCCTACTTGCTCCCTCTCAATTATGTGTCAAGTGCCCACACTCTCCAAAGGTTCACAATTAGAGTTTTTTAAAAATCCTACTTTGTCTTCCATATATTAGCACTAAATCCACTTCAGTTAAGCTACAATTTTCCGTGTTTTCTTCACTGGAGCCTTGTTTTGACACAGCTCCTCCCTCCACACCCTCCCCACGCAGTTCCTGGGCTGCTTCTTCAGATGGGAGCAAAGCTGAACCAGGCCACAGGTTAAAGACAGGCAGCTCACAGTGACCACTGCTTTTGGCCACTTACTGTTCAGTCAGATGAGCTCAGCTCACAGACACAGAACCATGACCCACCACAGCCTTCAAAGCAGAACCTGGCCAAAATCACCCTCCAGCAGCAAGCCAGCAGGACACCACAAACGTGTAATGCAAAGATTTACAGGGAGGGACTTTAAAAGCACAACAGGGATCCTATCCCGGACCCACAGCAGCTCCACAGGGAATCAGGCACTTTGCACCAGCCAGGAAAACTGGCAGGACTACATTGCTCATACACTTTGCTGCATCGAAAGAGAATTGCAAATGTTGTTATTTGCTCCACCGGAATATCAGAAAGGAAACACAGCCAGAGCTCCAATGATACAAATCCAAACAGATACATACCTTGGCAGGTGTCCAGCAGGGGTGCAGCCTGGGTTCATTCACAGAGAGGCAACGATAGAAAAGTTCCAGCACAAATTCTTTTCCCAATTATTCATAAACCAGTAAAGGGATGTTCAGGGAAAAAAACATCAAAAAGTTTTCTTCTGCAAACACAGCTCCCCCTGGCATGGCTGGCACCACATAACTCATAACACACGAATATTGAGTCTGCCGCCTCTGCCAAGCCCACACAGCAGCTCCCAGAAGCACGAAGAGAGTAATTAGCAGCAAACGATGACAACATGAAGGCAACAGGTCAGAAACAAACACTCCAGAGCGGATCTAGAGGCTGGTTTCCTTCCCCCAGCCCGTGGGAGTGCTCACACCTGAGCACACGCCAACGAGCTGATCTTCCATGCACCAGCCTTTCTTCCTTAAATACACCAAGAGAACCTTAAACAATAACAGCTTACCTGCTACCTCCTAGGAGAACTCCTCCTGAGTCCACTACAGCAGCTGACTGCCCTGACTGCCTTCCTTATGAGCCCCACACGAGCTCAGTCCTGTTCACATGGCCCCTCCCTTTCCTTCCAGGGTCTGTCCCCCACCTCACCTGGGACACACAGCACCACAGCCAGGTGCTGCTTGATAAATTCATGGCTCTAGAGAGTAATTTTGACCTCCTTGACCATAAGGTGAGGTTGCCTGAGCTGATGATCAGACCTGAAGTGCTCTTAATGAAGGAAATGTTTGTGTATTGCTGCTCTAGTTTTGGGGCATGCAGTAATGATGTAGGGTAACAAGAAAAAGAAAAAATTGGCAGGCAGCTACAAATGGTGGTGGACTCAATGAAAACCTAAAAATCTGGGGGATAGATTTGTCCCTAGTAGGAATAAGAAGGGAGTAAATAGTCTGTCCTATCAAGTGTCCTTGATGTCTGTATATTGATGCAAGAGTAAATAACCACAATTCTGGTTAAAAAGGGAGGGTGGTGATTCAAATGGGAAAGGTGAAGTGCTTGGATGTGTGTTTGAGGAGCCCTGGCCACAGAAAGGCTGAAGAAACACCAGGATCATTAGTGATTTCTTTGGAGCAGGAAGATGAACCAGATGGCCTCTCCCTTGTCCTGTCTGTGAATAGGGTGGGTTTGTGTAGGGCCCGGACTTGTTAGTGCTCAGCCATCTGAAAAAAACCAACAAAACAAATAGTACAGGAAGCACACAGCTTTGGGGCATTCTATGGCCTTTATGGCATTTTGCACACAGAGAGCTTTGTTTCAACATTTCTTTCTATTTGGGGACATTTGCACTCTAGACTTGCAGATGTTCAGTGCTACCTTTGTCACTTCTGCCTTGTCTTGCTATTCATAGAATAGTGTCAAATCCTATAAAATTTGCTTTCCCTTTTATGAGTTTGAGCTTGTCATTTTAATAACAAATATCTGTCCACCCTTGTATAAAACCACAATTAAAGATTTCTGAGATGCTTAGATAGAGCAGTCATTATTTTTGTCATGACCCCTCCTTTCCCAAACAAGCGTGGCTAATCCTTTCAAAGCAAGCATGCCTAATCTTTCCAAGCTCTCTTCAAGGCACTGCATTATCATGACCCAATTATTCCCAAAAAAAGATAGCTGGGAAATTTCTATCAGGATGATTTGCTCACAGAAAATGCAGCTACCACAAATAAAGGGAAACCTTCATATCACTTAGAATGGTTTTCTACGGAGAAAATTCAGATCAAATATTTCCTGGTCTATCAGCTTGATGAGATCTTGTTTGTTGCCCCATTCTTTCCTAATTGGATAAGCACAGAGTTGCATTAACCCGAGGTGTGCTGGTGATGGCTGGGAATTGCAGGTCATGTATTTAATTTCAACAGGGCAGAAGACTGTTTTAGTTTTCATTTTCTGACTTTTACTTTGAATTCCCCAGGTAAATGAAAGGAAATTTCATTTAATTTCTTGAAGTCAACTGAAGAGAAAAAGAGTAAGTGATCTGTGCTATTCATTTCTGCACTTCTGCACCGTTTTGAATGCTCTAAGCACAAGATGGGATCCCATCTCACTGGTCTGTCCCAGGAAAACAAGGTCTTACCCACTGACAGGACAGGATTTACAAGACCTAAGCGGAGCTTTGACTGATTTTAGCTGCTTGGAGGTGTCTGAAAGATTTTCAAATTGCAGTGAGTATATTTGGGATTATTTCTAGTTTTCTCAGTGTTCTGACTTTAAACCAGGCATATTGCAAAAAACTGAATAAAAGCCACAAATAGACACTCTTCAAAAGTCCTGTCACCCCTATCAGATTGCTGAATCTTAATCAATGAAGTGACATTAATGTCATAATGTTAATTAGTGACATTAATGAAACTGCCTTCTGGAGAGACTAGGAAGTTTGACATAAACCTGTCCAACCTCAAAACAACATCAGGGTATGTTAAAGGTAATTTTTCCAATTTTGAAGGCAGCAGCACAGCTTTCTGCCAGAGACCCAGCTCCACGACTCAGCCCCAGGGGCTGCAATGGTTGCTCTCTGTCCCTGAAAAAAGAATGTACATTTTATCCTGATCACTGAATGACCATTCACTTGGCTGAAATGTTATTTCTTTTTATAACAGCTTAAAGGGAAGATGAAAAAGGAGAAGGAATCCAATGCTGCCACTTTGGAAAGCTTTTATTGTAATCAACCTTACAACGCTTTTTGTTGTACAATACAAAGAACGTTTAATCTCTCCTGGCTGGCACATTCCCTCCAGGGTTTTGCTGCTGACAATGGGAGCTTTCACTTTGACCGTGGTGAAAATAGTGTCAATCCCACTGCAAGGCACCGCTTTTACTCTGGATACATTTGGGAAATTCTAAAGAATCAATGACTTCATGACACGAGGGAAAAAATAGGGGTTACAGTTGGAGAGAGTTCATATAATTTCCTATAAGTTTTGCTTCCCATGAATACCGCCATCTCTAAAATGTGTTTAATTTTGGTGTTGCAAAGACATGCATGGTTTGTTTGAACTGTTTGATTAATTTAAAGAAAATAAACAAGCCAAAATTATGATATAAGATTTCCATAGCACTTGTTCTTCATAAATTTCCCAAAAATCTCTGAATGTGTAGCCTCAAGGCATTCCACGTAGAAAGGGAGCAGGCAACAGAAGTCTTGGGGTGGAGTCACTGAGCCAGTGCTGAGCTGTTTGTAGAACTGAATGTCAGATTTTCCTTCTTTTTTTTCATGTTGGTTTAAAGGAAAGTGAAACAGTTTGCACATAACAAGCTTTTGACTGGATATTTTCTCAAGCTCAGGCTTGAGAAACTTCTGAGTTTTGGAAAAGGTTGTTGGAAAGTTGCAATTCAAAAAATCCCTCTGTGCTTCCAAATTTGTGCCAGCCTTTTAGACTGCTGGATGGGACTCCCCCAAAAAGATTTGCTTTTGTTCACAGAGAGCCAGACAAGTGATTTCCATCTGGGTGACTTCTTTGCAGCTGGGAGAAGCAAACACCAAACAAGAAGTGCAGGTGTGGACTGAAGCCAGCTCAGAGTGAAGCAAGGTAGTGAGCAATGTGCATGTCCTGCCCCAAGAGACACAGGCACCTTTTCTGTCCAGAGCAGTCCCTTGAAACACCATAAACTCACTCATCTGGTTACACAATTTTCTCTACTCTCAGCAGCTGTGTTTTCCACAGTAAAGGACATTTCAGATCAGCATCCAGATTGAATTTCCAAAACCAGCCGAAGCCAAGCAAACCTAAGCTTGTATTTTCACTCCCTGACAGAGTGGCACAAAAAAGAGTATTGCAGATAGAAGAGCAAACGTGGTGAGGTGTGTGTGAAGCTCCTGGTGAGGTTAATGGAGAGTGTCCCACCAGGTCCTAAGGAAAGACTGTCACCTTCCCAACATTGTCCTGCAGGTCAGAGAGAGACTGTGCCACTTGTCTGCCTGGCGTGGGACAGTCCTGCACTGAGAACAGCAAAACACCAGGGTGAAAGCAGCATTAGACAGCCCAGGGACTGAAAGGTTCTGGCATAAACTGGTCAGGAAACATTTCTGCATGTGTCACACACAGGGAGTCAAAACCAAGCATGCAACTTTCTAGCAGCGTACAAATGAAAAAATAGGTCACAAAATAGGTCAAAAAAATAAATCCCTTATGCTGGCTAGTTTCTCACTCAGTATTTTGATGAACCCTGATTGGGATCCTTATGGAATAACAAAACAGAATCAGTAGACATAGGAGAAAATGACTTGGATAAGCTCTCACTGCTCTGAGAGGTGCTAGATAGTAAATAATCCATCTTGGAGAAGCTTTGAAAGGCTGGAGAGTTTTCCCATCTGCTGGAGATGTTTCTTAGTCTTGACTTGGACATAAATGCAGAAGGCAGGTCACACTTAAGCTGCTGCTTTGTAACCTTCTAGATGATAGGTAATTACTCATAAATGTGTCCTACAGATGCTCCAGGGATCCATCTGCACATGCCTGCCCGAGTGCTGGTGGTTCTGGTTGAGTTCAGAAGAGAGCAGAGCTGTGTGAGGAGTGGTAGATTTAGGGGATGCTCAGTAATTCAATTTTGCAGGCTCTGAATGGAAAATAATAGAGCGATGATAAGGCAGCCAGTAATAAAACTACATTTATTTTTTGAAACCAAAGAATTGTACAGCTATGGAAAAGCAGGTAGCTTGCCAAGTGGGGGCAGTCAGCCCACCCTCCAGCTCCAAGACTTACGGCCCCCATGGGGCTGAGACCTGCTTGGCCATCCTGTAAAAATTCCACCACCCCTTAATGACATATCCCTGGGCTTCTGAACCTTTTTGAGTGGAAAGTGCATTTTTTTGGCCATCCATCCTCAGTCTGCTTTGCTACAGCAGCAAGGTTTCCCCATCCCCTGGCACTGGTGACCAGCCTGGTTGCTGCTGAAACTCTCCTGGTCCCTGGTGAAGGCTGCAGCCCCCTCAGCAGATGGGCTGGGCTGGCACAGCCTGCCGGGACCGGGGTGGGGTGAGATGCAGAAGGTGTGTGGAGGTGGGAGCACAGAGCACACAGTCATCTGTTTTGACTGACTGGAGACTACCAGAGAAATAAATGAGCCCCCAAATTACCCAGGATACGTTAGGACACTATACTGCTTTCCCTGAAATGAGTAGGGAGGCTTGCAATTAATTCAGCACAAAGAGACTTCTGCACTGACCATCATTTCTCTGCTGCTGGGGAGAACTGCTTGGCAGCTTTCTGGGGAAGGAAAACTTTGTAGCTGAGACAAAGCACACAGGTGGGCAGGCAGTTGTGATAAAACCACCGGGAACAAGGAAAATGAGAACCATCTCATGCAGGACTTAGAAATGGAATAAACAGGTTATTTTTACAAGATGGAAATGAATATATAACTCCAGGAATGAGGAAAAATACAGCACGTAACAGCATTTGCAGTTCAGCATATTCCATTGCTATTAAAAATAAAGAAAAAAAAAGGCAATGAAAGGAGAAGCATTTTGAGAAGCAGACAGGACTGTGGTATCTGTAGTTATGTATTCTGCCTTCTGCATACCCCACAGTAATGAGAGATGTGACCCTGTAATCTGCTGCAGAATTGCTGGTCATTTTCTACTGCCATTAAGATGCAGAATGGGAGCTGCTCTTGCTCTCACATGGACACTTAGACAATTTTTCTTTCTTTGCAGTTTCAGCCAATCCACACTAACAGTCTATTGGACTTGCATTTTCTTTGCCCCTCAGGATGGAAAAATTGAATTGATTCCTCTGAGAAGAAAGGGAGCAGGTATTCATTATCATAAGGTGAATTTGTAAAGTTCTGGTTGGTTCAGCTCTTCCCCTTCATTTTTCAGCTCACTCCAAGTCATTGAATCTCTCGCACCTTACCCCATTGGATGCAATAGCACAGCATTCAACATTGTTAACCATGGCCAAGATGATTCTTAATATTGAAAATTAGCAGCAAAAAGTGAATGATCACCTGAGAAAGCATTTCTCCACTTGAGCTTTATGACCTGCAACAGAAAGTTTTGCAATGAACAGCAGCTCTTTGTCACTTGGAATAGCTCTAATACTGTTGCTGTTGTACTTTTCCACCACGGTGAAATCAGTGGTGTTAACCTTGAAGCACCTAAAGGGCTCAGGTCAGGGGACCAGACCTTCTGCACTAGTAAAGTAGAGTAACTACACCCATTTTAACACCCCCAGTGTGTTGATCTGATCCCATAGTCAGGCTTGTAGGAGTAACTTCCCTGTTCCTGCTGGATAGTGGGTGCCCAGAGTGCTGCAGATGGCACTTGGTGCTGGCACAGGGCTATGAATTAGAAACTTAGAGAACCATTTATCTTTTCCCATCCCCTTGTCAAGAACCATTTATTTTGTCTTTCAGCACATGGAAGAAGTTCAGGTGAGCACACACCACTCTGAAGACCCAAGCCTTTCTGCACAGAGCAGTTCTCTGAGGTCAGAAGCAGAGCAGCAAACACTGGGCTAGCTGGGTCTGCTCTGAGCCCTGTGCTGAGCCTCTGGAATTTTTCTCTCCTGATAAGCAGAGGCTGCCTGGTTGTACCCCACCCCAGTCATGCTCAAGTGTTGGCAATTGAAAATGACTATCCCAAAAATTAGACAAGATGTCGTTAAGTCCCACATGCACTTTCTTTTCAGATTCCTACCATCAATTATTCCACTTGTCTGTAATGGCTTCAGTGGATTCTTCCTCTCAGTGGATTTCTCTGCTGCTTTGCATTTAAATTCACCTTGCCTTCCTAAATGCACAGACAAACTGTAAGCAACAAATGAGCCAGGGAAAAACAAACATGCTGTTATTGTCTTGGCTTTCTCTGCAGTCCTGAGCAAAGGATGTTTCTATATCCCTTTGAGAAAGCCATCCAACGATGAATAACTATTTGAAAACAAATGGGTGGGATTGTACCAGCCACCTACTTCCCAGCCTTAGAAAGAGTAGGAAAATCCTCCCATCCATAAATATTTTTTAGGATGATAGTTGTGAAAATAAAGTAGGCTGGAACATTTGCTATCAGGCCAGGCTGCAGCATTCAGCTTATATCAATTACTGTCCATTTGACATGCTTCATGCTCTCTTCATTAACAGGATGAAAGGTTTTATGGGATAATAACCCAGTTCCAGTGAGCAAATGTATTTGTGGGACCAAAGGCCAAGTCCTTTGTCCTTGCTGAAGGAGCCTTGAGACTGCAGTGATTGGCAACAGTGTAGGATGGATAAATCACAACAGCAAAACTTCTGTCCCACAGAACACTGACCAATCCATGAATCACTGAGGACAAAGGATTCTCACTGCAGGAAAGCTGAGAGAGCAGAGATCATCTTGGTGATGATGCTGGTACAGGAAGGAAATAGAACAGCCACTGGCCTCAGTGGGGTACTGAAGATGCTGTAATTGAAGTTACTGCCGTGTTAAATGGTCCCTCATGGTTTCCTCATCTCAATCAAGGTTTGGTTGAAAACTTGTGACCTGAAATTGTGGTCATTACCTTACCAGAACTTATTGGTTTTCTTGCTCTTCAGACAGCAGGCAGATGGTAATTGCTTCCTAAAACATTTCTCAGCTGAACAGCGGTGACAAACACTCTTCTCGCCTCAGAAGATCCCAGAGCACATTACAAACTACCTGGACAAAGAGGACAGATGTGTTTTCCTTGGATCTGGCAGGAGCCATGCAATAGCCACTCTCATCAGGGAAGAGGTGTGCTTGGCTAATGGAAAATAATCATACCTGGCTTTCCACCCCAGCTGTCCCACACTATTAATCTTATTGTACCTGCACTCAAATTATCAGTAGGGATCCTCTTCTCCTTCTTCATTAACTAATTACGTGGAAAATCTCCCATCCCAACACAACCAGAGCAGACTGTGAGTAAGAATGGAGGAGGGTGTGCAGTGAGGGGTTGCTAACAAGAGGCAAACACTATTTCATGTTCTCCAAGTTCTCCATTCCTCCACTGGGCCCAGCTGAGTTAGCACCCAGTGTGTGTTCCCTCTTGCAGTCTGACCTTGCTGGGTGCAAAGAGCACAATTTTCCCCCTGGCTGTGGTTTCTGGCTGTGTGGGACAGGACTGTGTGTCAGGTTCTTCCTGCCAGGCTCTATTTCAGTTCACACAACCCATGCACCATAAAAAGAACAAGAACATCCACACTGATCAAATATTATCACACAGTGGCATCAGCATATCTCATTGTGCAGTCCTAATCTATGTCCTGTATAAAAATGTGGTATTCAAAACCCCACTGTGTTGGTTTTACTGGCAGGTGTTGTGAGATAGAACCCGAGAGGAATCACAGCAAGGACTGAAGAGGGGTCTGTACTCACAGCAGATGAAATCAAAGTAGTAGTACAGAAATTATTTGTTTTAATCTCGGACCATGGACTGAATTTAGAGCTCTAAATCAGTGTTTGCCTGATCGAACAATGGGTTCTTATAGGAGAGCATTTACTACAAAAACAAAGCATTTTATCCAAATCAGTGAGTGCCAGAGTTTGAATTATGGCTGTAAGAGAAAGTCTTTTGTTTTTGTCACCTCCTTAGTCAATGCTAATTCGACCAAGGTGTGAATGAGTTAGTATTGCTCCCAAAAATTCTGTGATGTACAAAGAGCCACCTTCTCCCCAGCACACGGAGCCTTTGGAACTCCTTTCAGACATCCTCAGAGAGTCCACATGAAAAATCTACCTTCAGATGATGGAAGACAGGTTAGCAACTTGCAGGATATTTATTTCAAGAAGCAAAGTCATGGCTACAACAAAACAACTGAAGAAAGGAGGGATGTGCAGTGCAGACACACTGAAAATTTCTACTAATCGTCTCCAAGGTGACACTGCAGGGCAACATCCATGCCCAGCACAGAAAAAGAACAGCATATCAGGAGATAGGAACAGCCTGTGGAGCTCACCAGCAGAAGATTTGGGAGATAGAAGGGGTGTATCACTCTGTACAGGGGTGGTGTGAATTGCAGAGCCACCTCAGGTTGGGTGAATACTAACTCACTACAGCACTTGCTCCATAAAGCAGTATTTACTAAAATACATATTTTTTTCAATTTTCTGGTCTGCCGTTATTTTGTGCAGACCCCACAGTCTCACTGGAAGCTTCTACTTGAAAAGTCTTCTCTAGCATCTCTCAGAATTTCATATGCTAAACTGACATAGCAAAAAAAATAACAATCATTTGGGAGCAATTTATTTCCTGCAGTTATAGACTCACAAATGCTCATTTCCATACCACCTACAGATGTGTGTGCATGTCTTTGTTCTGATAGTGAGAAAAAACCTATTTGTATTCTTTCAATACGAGCAATCCTTGGCTTGAATTTTTAGTTGGTCAAATAATGCTAAAGAAGGAAATATTGGAATTTCTGCCTGTGCCATGGGACTATTCAGGCAGGCAAACTCTATTACGGCCATGGTCTTATCAAAGGAAAGCTAAATCTCCTCATTAAATCTTGGTTGTTGTTATTTTCAAGAAGAGAGACTTTCTCTACTGCAGGCAAAATGATGGAGAAGGTGAAAACAAGTGGTGGCAGCCTGCAGAGGGAGGCTGTGTGTGGAGCCATCCCAGGGGGAAGGGGACAGCCACCGCTCCAGCCTGGCACTGCTCAACATCCAGACATGGGGACAGCCACACTGTCCATCTGCTGGGTCCCAGCTCCCGCCAGGACTGCCTCTGGATTGCTGCATTTAGCCACCAACCCCAATATCTGGCACATGTTCACAGTCTGGTATCACTCTGTCTCACCTTTAAGGAAACCAATCAAGCAAAAAGCCCCACACGTACTTTTAGCTCCTGCCTGTGACTGACCTCTGTTTGGACATCAAAAATTCAGTCAGGAAGGCTTCATTTGATAAGGACATATGCCAAAGCTCACCTTTCCAGAAAGATGTCCAAAATCTGAACCAAAAAGTTAAAACTGAAGAAATTAGGAGCACATTCCAGTGCAAGTGGCATTGAACCTGATTTTGCGTATTCATTTTTAATTATTCTTTGCATCCTTGGGCAAAATACTTTAGCCTGAATGCAGCAGAATATCCAACCACCTAAGTAACACATGTAAGTCCTACAAGATTTGAGGTGCAATGCTAAAACAGAGACGCCACAGCACTCTCCACTAGACTTTTACTGGTCTGTCATCTGTTAAAATGGATATAAAATTAGCCCTGCTTTCCTACTGTCTTACCTGTTTGGGGAGAAGGGGAAAAGCAGAAAAGAGGGAGAGAGGATGAGGTACAAAAGCCTGTGGCACAATGAAAATTCTGCTTATTTAAAAAATAAAAACATCTTAGAATATTATCTTGTGAGGGATGCCGTTTGAAAGCAGTCTAAGAGGTTTCCAGCAATTATGGTTAATGTATGTAAAAATAATCTAAATGGTTAGTAAAATGTTGACTGGAAGATAAACATATTTATGCTATATGAAACTAGATATTAAAATTGCTTTTTTGACACTTCAAATGCAGGAAGCTGTCTAGTCCCCTTACTGACACTCTTAGGGAAAGTTAATAAGACTTTTTCCTGCTATATTTTAAATGGAAGATGTGGTGTAAACAAAACTGCAGATCGGTTTCTTTGCTCTGCTGGGGCATCCAGATATCCTTCAACCCACCTGACAGACTTTTGTTCCCATATTCTGCATAAAGTTGTCCGAGAACCTTTAACTCATGCCAGGATCCAAGACTCTGTGTATTCAGTGGACAAAGAGCACATTCCCCTGACACCTCCTCCCCCTGCTCTAAGCCAGCTGGGGCACATTAATCCAATTATCAGCAAGAGGTGAGTGTATGATTAAGGAGTCCAGGAAATTATACTGAAAGATTTTTTTAAAAAAATTGTTGGCAATACCATAGGCTAGGTTTTTATGCCAGTCCAGGTCGAATGAACCTAACTCTAACTCCCTTCATTGGAGGCACTAATCTCTGCCTCCAAGCAGACCTGTGGCCACTGCCTGGCCAGGCTGGAAGGGACAAACCTGCTGCCCCTGGCTGCAGACATTGGAGCACCAGGCCTGCCTTTAGCTTTTGATTCTCTGCTAAGCCAGGGAAACCTGGAATCAGTCAGGCCTTACTGAAAGCTCACTTCAAAGTGAGTTTTTGATTTATTCTGAACTATTTTAAACCCCACCTCCCCAAAACCCACTTAAGTCCTCATTGTACCTACAGAGGCTCAATGGCCAGAATATTTAGCTACGTGTATAACAGAAGACACAACCTCCACTATGCCTTTAATTCTGAAAATAAACTACTAAGAAAACATTTCAGTCTTTGCAAAGTAAGTTGTATGGTTTTCCTTTTGTTGTTGTGTTCCTGTTTGGTTGCTTTTTTCTAAGAGCAGACTGGATTTACTACAAAAAGGAAGACAAGTTAACAGTACAAAATCTATAAAAAACTAGTGTTCCAAGGAGCAAGCACATGCACCTAAGAAATCTTTGTTGATTGTTGCTAATATCTATGATAATTAAGCTAAAAATACCCACAAAGCAATAGCATTTGCAGAGATGAGTCTATTGTCTTAAGCAAATAATGAAGCCAGGAACAGTTAAATTGATCCCATGACTCTCATTTCAATAATAAAGCAGCAACAACTGTTAATCTATAGCACTCAGTTTAAATTACAAACCCAGCGCTGAATGGGCAATTTCATTAGAGAGAACACAGCTAAGAGAGAAATGCTGGCAGGGAAAAAGAGTCATCCCCATTGAAATCCAGCCTTCCTGAGAATTTCTTGTTGCTCTGCACCCAGACTCATCCTCAGGGAACAGTTCTCACAAATAGCAGGTGCACCTCTTGGAAGCTTCTGGTGTCCAAGCAACCGCCTTTTATTTCACCCCCAAGGCTACCAAGATCCAAAGGGCTGAACCAGCTGCCCCAGGCTCCATGGGCAGTCTGGGCACTGCCCCAGGGTGGACACAGGGATCGCCAGGAAGGGCTGTGAGAGGGAGGGGAGAGTTCACCCCCACATCTGCCTGGAACCACCCAACAGCGCTGTCAGAGGGGCTCCAGGACACAGGACATATGTGTGTCCCCAAGGATGGGAGCAGCTCAATGAGCAGATGGGAAACTGGCTTTTTCCTCTTTTTATCCTTGTCCCCGAAATCAACACATGGTCTGCAAGCCAATCAAACTCACCCACGGATACTAGCACTGCCTAGAAGAGACAGTTTTCTTTTTAAATTAGATCCTTTCAAACACTTACACAGATCCTTGGATATTGCAGAGGCTGTGGAACTGAAACCAACGAACATCCACGGTAGGCGAGGGGAGGAAAGGCTTCCACCATCTCTCCTGGCAGCTGTACAGAGCCTATGGGAGGAAGAACTTTCTGTTCTCACTGAAGGGAGCAGGCAGGACTATAAATATCCACATGGAACATATTTACTGAAGGATGGAGTGCCATACTAAGAACCATTTTTTTCATGGTAGGACCAAATTTCACAGGTATTAGCGACTTCCTGAAATAAAGTCAGAGAATCAGAGGATAACTGGGGTGAGAAGGGACCTATGAATGCTTCCAGTTCAGCCTCCTGTTTAAAGCTGGGACAACTTCTATGCTAAGGGAGGCTGCTGAGGGCCTTGCCAGCTCTCTTCTGATAAATCTCAAGGACGGAGAGCCCACAGCCTCTCCAAGGAATACGGTTCCTGTGCTGCATAACCCTCATTCTGATGATTTTTTTTCCATATACAAACAGAAGGATTTTTCCTTGCTGCAACGCATGACCACTGCCTTGTAATTTTGCAGCACACTGTGGCAGAGTCTGAATCCAGCATCTGTACAGTCCCTTCCCATTAATGGTAGACAGTGATTAGATGCCCCCTTATCTTCTCCAGGATCAATAACCCCAGCCCTCATAGCCCCTCCTGATATATCATGTGCTGCACTCTCCTGAACATCCCATTGACTTTCTGCTGGACTTGCTCCCCCTTGGTGACCTCTCTGTGGTCCTGGGATACACCAAACCCACAGTTTTCCAACTGTGAGATGCAGCCTCACAAGTGCTGAGTGGAGGGAAGTGTCTGAGCTGTGGCCACACTGCACCTGAACAGCCCAACACACAGGCAGGTGTCCCCACCTTAAATACACCTGCAGTGCCCCAGGTCCCTTGGGTCCTTTCTGCTCCCCGAGCTGTCGTTCCCCAGCCCATGGGGCTGGTGTGTCCCCAGGGCAGGAGTGACTGTGTTTCACCTCACTGAACGTCAGGAGGTTCTGGTTACCCTGCTCCTCAAGCTTTCCAAGGTGTTTGCCTATCATTGAAAACAGATCTAGAAGGTTTGGTAACACATTCTGTGTGCCTGCATGAAAAAGAGGAATGACTGTCTCCTAAGATTTCTGTGCATTTAGCCAGTCTCCCTGGTGCCATGGAGGTTTACACCAACATCACATTCTTCACATTAATAAAGGACAAGGAAGCCCCAAATTGCAACCGACATCAGCAAGAGTTTTTAGTGACTGCGGTGACCTTGAGAATACTCCCATGCAGCAGCAGGATCAGGATGTCAGCATTAGTGTTGGAATGGGGTTGTTTTAACAGGACTTTGCTGAAAAGGAAGGAAGATTTAGTTGTTGCTCAAGCGGAGGTGGGGGGGTGGTGTTGAAATCTATAACCGGTATCCCTGTTTAAAATTCTGTTAGCAAGATTTATGACACACATTGGAGCCTCATTTTTCCCCTAGTAAGAATATTTCTTTCAGCTATTCATTTTGCATTTCATGAGACCTTCTGCAGATGCAGTGAGCTATATCACTCTATTCTGCTCATATAGCATCCTGAGATCTAGATGCTTCAAAACCTGGGTGTATTGTAATGACTGTATAGAATATCTCCACGAAATTCTACATCTGCATCCTCGATAATTCATTTGTATTCAAGTGGAAATATTCATTGCAGCTTTTGCAAATGCTGATGTAAGCCACGGAGTGGACGTTCACAAAACTCAACCTCCTGTGCCCAGATTCTTCATCCTATGTGTGGGATCTCCTTTATCACAGGAGCTGTGTAAAACATTGCCTCTCTAATTTCTATTTTTCTATTTTCCCCCTCTCTTGCTGCAATTACAAATGAATTGTACAAGTACACCATGGCTGTGCTGCTTTAATTTTGTTATAACACCGAGGGAATAATTAGTTCTGTATCTTCTAACAACAAGCAAATATATGCATTCAAAAATTAAATATTTACTTGCCAAAGAGACATCACAAATTGTTGTGGGTGCTTGTCTTCATTATGTGTGGGAAATTAAACGGACTTTGTACCATAATTCTGCTGGTATAATAAAGGATTATGCGTGACAAGGGAAAAGTGACCCCGTTCAGTTGGAAAGAAATACACCCCCTTCTCATGAAACTCTGCTTCATATGGCAACAAGCTCAGGTCTTATCAAATATAACGAGTTAGGACTTCTTTACTGTACTGAGACACACTGTCTGCTCAGGAGGTACAAGACTGACCTAGTTTAGATTTGAAGAAAACCTTGGGTGGTACCAAATGTCCAGTGTTAGGTGAAATGTGTGCAGCCAGAATAATTCTCATTCCCTTCCCAGCTGCTAACATAGAATTGATGAAGTGGGAATGCTCCAAAGAAAAAATAAAACCAAATTTTTCAAAAAACCTCAGAATCAACATATCAAAACCTAAAGGTAGACAGGTTGTCCAAATGTCTGCAGCTGCTTTGTCCTTTCCAGCCTGGTGAGGATAGATCAGAAAGCACCAAAGATCCTGCTTTGGATCTTGTTTTAACAGATCATAATTGTGCACAACCCATTGACACCAGCTGAAAACAGCATTGGGGCTGTTTTTGTAACAGAGATGCATTAGGTAAACACATTTCCTTAGCATTTACTGGACCCAAAACCTAAAAGTCTCCTAATTTCTCTTTCTTGAACATATCAGTTGTAAGTAAAACCCTCTGCCCTGTAGCTGGGGGTTTACACAGCACAGTCCTATTATCCTCCATGCTTGTTTGCTGGCACTGGGGAATCTGATTTTTCCCCATCTTCTTTGGAAACATCATAATGCTGGCAGTTTTGAATTTTGACCCTTGCCTTCAGGCTATTAAACACTTGTTCCAGTCCTTTTAGATTAGATATCCCAACTTCTAACTGCCTTTAGGAGGTTAAAGGAGGTCATAGAGAAGACCTTTAGCTTTTTACAGCAACTAATCTATTGCTAAACCAGCGGCAGTCTCTCTCTCTCTGCAGATATGCTAACCTCCTGTCACTACATGAAAGGGTTTAACAGTTTCTAGGACATGGAATACACTCAAGCACAGAATTTTGAACTGCTTTTCACCATGGATTTCATGTACAATTTGAGGCTTGCAAGGCATTACCCGAATGAGACGCGACAGTTCTGCTTTTCCAACAAAAGCAGCAATAACCACAAACACAGCATGACCTGGTGACCACACTTAAGTCCCAGCAAACCCTTGCATGGCCAGATAAATCAGGTATATACAAGTGCCAGAGCTGCCTGCTTTCAGCCCACGCCTGGGGCTCTGCATGGGCACATCTCGACTCAAGGACATGGGCACAGCTGCCTGGGGGCACAGGCCACCACCCACGGACCAGGACAGAGCTCTGTGTCCCTCCACTTCCCTGCACAGCTCTGCAGCCTCTCCAAACCTGTTCCACTGCAGTCTTACACCTTCCAGCAATGATTTTATGCCAAGCTGGAGAGCAGAGCTGGGCCCAGCAAGTGTCCCATGCTGCCTGCAGCCACCCAGCTGTCACTGGTGTGACTGGGCAGCCAGGGCCAGGTCACTGCCCAGGGCATCTTGTCAGCAGGTGAAAAAACTTCCTAAGCCACCCTTAACCGTGTCTAGGATAGAGGTTAATGCCAACTTTTAGACAAAAAGTCTGTTTCTAGGCATGTTCAGAACGCTGAAACCCAGGGAACCTCACCTTGATGATCCATGGCCCTAACGAGTTAAGGACTGCACAGTGGCTCTGTGCTGGAAACACAGGGAGCTTTTCCAGGAGCAGGGAACAGCCACACTGTCAGAGTTTGTTCCTTGTGAAGACACCTGAGAACACTTTTCCAGCACTGGATCAACTGCCTCAATCTTCCAGGGTCGTCTCCTGTTCTCCTTACCTCTCCCTGCCCAGCTCTGGATTCAGTATTTTTAAAGCTTAAAAGAGAGCACGTGCAAAGGTTCTTCAATCTCAACTGTTACACACATAACAAGAAGCTAGGCCCTCCTCAAATGCACTCCAGCAGTGATTTTCTGAAAAAACAGGCAAATTTTGAAAGTGAGACTTGAGACAAATAGCTGAAAAGCAGTTATTTCACCAAAGAACTGCCTGTGCTCAGACAACTCATAAAAACAAACCTGACGGAGTTTGTGCTCATGTCACTTTGGCCCTGAACAGATACAAACCTGCAAACACAGGGCAGTGTGGAGCAGTCATTCTCCCTCTTCCAGAATGAACAGGAAAAACCTGGGTTAGGCTGATGTGCTCAATATTGAGCAGTAGATACTCTCTAATAGTCTTCCTGGCCAGTAGCCTCCAGCAGGGAGTTTAAATCTGCCTCTCAGTCCTGCAGAGGAGATCTGTCATGAAGATACGGAGCTGCTCACTCACCTTCTCATATGTCATCTCCAGCAGCACTCTGACTGTCCAGAACATTTCTATTATCCACCTGTCAGTGCTAAAATGGAGAAAAGGAATAATATGGTGTGTTCTGTAGATTGCATCTTACTGAAAGGGTAAGGAAAGGTTTCAATAGTGTGTTGAACTGCACGGTACATTTTCTACATCAGCCTAATTATTTTTTATCTCAAGGCTTTCATTTAGGAAAAAAGCTATCACTGGAACTGAAAGTCTTCATTTATAGAATATTTGCAATTAGATACATGATTATGCTCAATACACAGTATCTTTTGATTTGCTAGTGACCAAATGCTGCTACAACCAACACACTGGTGATGACCACTCTATCTTTTCAACAGCAGTGTCACCCTTATCTTAGAGGCACTACAACCACACTTAAATGCCTTCTCAGTAGGTGGACACATGTTTGCACATCCACATCTACATGTCATCCATGTGCTGTCTCGAGATTGCACACTGTACTCCAGGGTGGGCTGTGCTCCAAAGGGATGTATCAGCATCCCCCTTGGACAACAGCACCCACTGGGCTGGTCCATGCAGCTCTACACATGCACACATGAATGATCTGAGGTCTGTAGAGCTCCTCATTTGGTCTGGAAAGATGTTCAAATTAATTAGAATTATCATTAGCAGGCAGCTGCTTGCAATGCACTGTAGTAAGCTAAAGCCTGGGCTGCCACCCAGCAAGGGTGACAGCCTCCTCTCAGACAGCCCTACCCCAGAAATACCTTCCCATTTCAGGATCTGGCCCTTGGGAACCCATAATAACCATGGATATTCCAGATCTGCAGCGGGATTTAACCAGCTTGCTCGGGAGCAGACTTTACTGAAACATTGCATCTCAATGCTGACATCCCCTGGGGGGAGAATAAGTAGGAGTTAGGATTTAACCTTTTGGGATGACAGTATGTGGCATATGTTTGAGATAATCAGTGGAATTGCTGAGGGAAAAGCTATGTTATCTTAAAATAAATATGGTTCACCCAGAAAGGTATTCAAGCTCAGCTTCATGCAGTATGAACAATTGTTCACATCCTGTAGCATGCAGCCCTGAGCAGTTACTACAACAAAAAAGGATTAAGTGCCTCTAATTATTATTATTGTTATCCAAACATTTTGCTATCAGTGAACCTTTAATAAATAACCACGACATCTCATGGGTACAGCTGTCAAATTTACTGTCACTAGTTGAGCTGTTCTGATTAAGGGCCAGGGTTTTTTCCAGTAAATACACAGATCCCTCTCTAAGGACTAAAGAAGAAATGAGAACTGAAAATCCAAGGGAGAAAAAGAAAGGGCTATCATGTGAGCTTCATTCTTTGCTCAGAATGTCATGTTTCTGTAAATATAAAAGACAGTGGTAGCAGAGCCCTTACCCCACTCACAGGGACTCCTCTCTTGTTCATCAGCCACAGGCTGGAAGCAGCTGAGTGCTGTAGTGTTCGTGGCACATCCCTACATTAGCACAGGACAGAGACAGTGTGTCCTGGAGACCTTCAGCAACGTGAGCAATCCTCCTGTTCTTTTCCAGGCTGCTTTAAAACACCTGTAAAATAAGCTGAGTTACTTAAAGCTACCCTGATGTTTCAGCTTACAACTGAGCTTTCCAAAATAGATGTTACGACTCTTCAGAGACAGACACTTAACACAGTTGGTTTATGGTTACTCAGCTTCCCCCATTTTTATTTTGGTTCATCAGCAATTTCTGGTCAAGTTTCCAGCCCAAGTCTGTAAAGGTTTAATCTTTGGTAGTGAACAGGACTAGAAGCAATCAAGGAAGACGCAGGTTTTGTAAATTCTAGACATTCAAGATGCAAGTAGGTGAAATAGATCAGTTTGCACCTGGTAGTTTTTGTTTTTCAAGTTTTGTAGACAATGAATGCTTTTCCAGCTTCCTCTGAGGATTTCAGCATTGCCTTACCCTCTGTTTCTTCCTGAGAAATGTGATGAAACAGAAAAAGTATTCCCATTCTCTTCTGACATCTCCTGCTGGGACATAAACATCCTGCTCTGCCTCAGAACCACCTTCACTTGGACCAGTCATAACTGCTCTCCTCTATCAATTTTAAATGTTCCACTGCCATATCCCAGTGCTTTTCTCGCTGCTGCCCTCACTCCTGTTCAAAGTCTCTCTTCTTCCTGGTGAGCCAGCACATCTTTCCCATCCATTACATCCATGGATCTTCTGCACTGGCCAGTGAAGCCTCATGGCAAGTTGTATTGATTTCATCTGGACATTGTGCAGTGTTTTGGAAACTTGCATGACAACTAGAAACAGAAGCAGCCCTGTTATCCATATATGGAGCTTTACAAAATTCCCTCAGGTCTGGGAAGGTACAAACTTCAGTGGGAGCTTTCTCTGTGCCTGGAGCACTGATAAAGTCCACTTGGACCCTGCAGCACCTAGTGAGACCTGGCTATATGGCATCTTCTCCTCACCTCAGGCAGGAGCGATTTCACTGCCCATCTATCACTGTGAATCTTACAGGAACCGAGTCTTTAAGCCACCATCTCTCTATCAAACTGTGAAATTGTCTGACAGTGCCAGAAGCTTTCAGGAGGGATGGACAGACACACAGAGTCTGGACAAGCAAAGTCCAAATCTGTGCTTTGAACCTGAACTCATGAAAGTCCGCTCTGGCTGGGGTATAGAGAGAGGTCTCGGGGGTTTCACCTTTTCTCTAGGACTCAGCAGTCCTGAGATGGTTTGCAAAGGTGGTTGTTTACTGTGTGCTCCTCCAAATAAACTTTTGCTTCTTTGCTATACCGTGGCGTTCTGCCCTCGGCAGATAAAGCAGCTCCTGATGATCTCTCCACAGGGCCATTGTTTGTTGCTGTAACAATCAGAGGAGCAGCGGGAGGGGGTTTAAACAGTCTGCTCCCAGCACACAGCTCAGAGAAGATGGGGAGAGAGAAGGAGATGGTGGAGGGAGAGGTAATGGAGAGCACTGAGAAAAAAAGAAGGGGAAAAAAAAGATGAACAGGCTTATTTCTCCTCAAGCTTCACAGTTTCCCAGGAAGGATGGAAACGTGTTATCCCAGCTGCCCTGACAAACACAGCACAGGACAGACACAGGGTTGCCAGACTCCTTTCCTGCTGCAGGCAGCAGTGTAAAAGCAGCTGCTTCCTGAAGAGCCATAGGAACTTGTGGGGTTGTTCCTCCTAATAGCTGAAAAGGACTCTCACAGATCAGAAAGGAAGTGTTTCAAGTCCCATCTCACTGATTTTCCAGGAAGCTCTCTGGAGCATCCACCAGCAGTACCCAGAAAGTCATTCCTTGGAGCCAGAGCAAGAACAAAGAGAATGCAGAGAGGCGGGGGAAAGTCAGGGGGAAGGAAGGCTTGGCAGAAAGTGAAGTAGCTTCTTTTCTTGCTGGAGTTCTCTATCCTGTAATGTACCTACAGCAGAACCATGCAAATTTGCAATAATGGCTGGGAGACCCATTGTGAGCTACTGAACCTTATGAATTACAAAGTAATTGGAAAAACACAATGAAAACAAGGTTTTGCTCCATAAAGCATTCCTAGTTCCTTTACTGGCATGGCTACAGGTCTAGTTATTTAAAAGAACACTTTGCAGTATGCTGCCATACTTATGAGGGGATATTTAGTAAAGAAACAAACAAATGCTGAAGTCCTAATAAAGAGAGACTTCACTGTGAGCAAGCAGACCAAAACTATTACAGCAGTAAAAATTATGTCTGGGAAGAAATACGCAGAACCAAATGAGCTGTACTGGATTTTACAAGAGTGCTGGTTAATGAAATTGCATTTGGGGCTGCTGTGTAAATCCTCATTCAGTCCTCTCTGCCTCAAGGAATCCCCCTCGTCCATGTGCAGGTGCACAAGGCAGAGCTCAAACCCTTGCAGCATGAGCAAGGAGCCTCCTCTGCAGCCTCTCCTCTCCTCCTGCAATCCTTGGAGCACTGCTGGGACAGCCTGTGCTTCTGAGAGCTGGGTGCTGCTGGGGGTGCATGGCACAAAATCATGCAGAGGAGACAAAATCCTCTGCCATAACACTGGCAGACCTCAAAATGAGCAGAGATCTGGGAATGGACAGCAACAGGTAGAGCTCACCCCAGGAGCTCCCGCTGGAGCACTGAGGAGCTGCACGGGCCAGGCTGCACCTTCAGGCACATCCTGAGCCCCCAACAAGCCTCAAAAACTTTGCAAAATGAGGAAAATGTTGCCCTCTGCTTTGCCATTTCTCTCTGCTTCCAGCTGTAATACTGATACTCACCCCTTATATGCACAGTAACAAATGAGGAACACATGCAAGAAGATAAAGATATTTGTTTTCCCTCCCTTTTCTTTTTTCTTTCTCTGGATTTGCTACAGATGTGCTAGTTAGTGATGGATGAGTTTAATCCTTGCTCTTTTTCTAAGGTTTGTTGATTATTTACTGGTGGTGTTATTTGATGATCTCTATCTACAAAAGGGAATTTTTTAATACATAATGTCTGCATTAATGGGATTTTTGGCATATATAAATCATCTGACTCTGATACCCATTGTTGAATAAGTATTTCTGAGATGGATAACTGCCAGCAGCCCTTTTCAAAATCCACCATGGTGCTTTTTAACCCTCTTATTTTTTTAAACCCTCTGTGAGGATCCTCCCTTTTCTCCTCCCAAGAAAAAACCTGTGACTGCTTCCAGCATTTGAAGAAACCAAATACTTCTAATGGTTTTGCTGATGATTTGCTTAGGGTTGCAGTTCAGCTGCCTGAATTTTAAATCTTGATGTTATTTGCTGTTGTATTACATTGGTCAGAACACAGGCTGTCTGACTGCAGCAAGGGTGGGGTTTTTCTTTGAAATTGTTAAAAATTCCCATAAGTCTCTATCATTGAATATGTACCTATTTTTCCTACTAAATTTCCCTTTTTAAATAAGATTATAAACATAAGAGGTTCAATATTTGCAGGGATAGGATACACCTTCCCCAGCCCTTTTTAATCAGCATTATTAGTATTTGGCCACAAGCCTGGTCCACACACATCATGTGAGGCAGACAGTCACCCTCAGTGCTGCCAGACAAATATGGCAGGCTGACCTTTAGAATAACACTGCAGTGACCACATTTTACATTTACAGATATGCTTTTATCCTGAGGGATCCCACTCCAGCTCAAGATATTCCGACTGCCACTGGGAATCCAGGACCTCCAGTGTCCAATCTAATGGGCACACAGCCTGCACAGCTCAGAGAGAAGCAAGATTTTGGGCATGGAAAGCAGCATAACCCAAAGATGCCTGTGAACCTCTGATTCAGTCTGAGCAGAATCAAGTCCTCAAGGTTTCCCTGGGTTGCTTGCACTGAACTCTGTGAAGCACAGAGGGGATGAAGAAAAAGAGGTGAAAGCCAGGGTTGGGAACCAGAGGAAAACAAAGGCAGTTCCTCCAGCTGAGGTAGGAAAGGAAGAGGGAATGTAAATCTCTGAGATAATTCTTAAGACTGGCTGTAAGGAAAGAAGAGAAATCAGTTTGACAGGCAGACACAGCTATCCTACAAGTTACATTGTCCCCTGAGAAACACCTGTGCACCCAGAAGTTTTCCTATTCTTTTTAAATGTGACAATTAGAGATATTCCCTCTTCCCACACATCTTACTCCAAATAGAAATTAACCGAAATTGAGTGACAGGGGATTTGGTTTTCTTACAGCATCAGGTTTGCTATCTGACTCATGAAATGGCAATACATCTTGGATAAAAAGTTTGGGGAGGACCAGTTTCTGCCAGGTGGAGAAAATTCTGGCTCAGGAGTCCATGATGCTTCTGTAAAAGCCCTTTTAACATTTAGCAAATAATTAATGTTTAAGTAAATTTGAGTGAGGATGACCTTGAAAATAACAAGATATCTCATTTTTAGTTGAGTTTGCTGCATTCTCAGAAAGTCCCCTGAACACCCAGACTCCTCATTTCCACAGAGAAGACATTGCCCTTCACGCAGAGGCACAAGGAACGCTGTGAGGGTAAGAAAACATCATTGCCAGGCACCCACAGGGAGAGCTGACTCAAGACGCCCACCCGCCAGAAAGCAAATGAAGGGTTCCCGTGTTTATATTGATGGTACATCTGAGGGGAAGCACAGGGAAAAGCTGTGACAAGGCCAGGCTCGGCTGGCTCGCCACCGTGGGGCAGCGCTGCTACAATAAACACCTCCTCAGCAAGCCCCTGCAGCGCGGGCTTGCACAGAGCTCCAACGGGATGAGCTTTCCTTAGAACACAAATGTCAAACCATACAGACAAACCATGAGCGGCACTTTCTCCTTCACCACTGACATTTTGATCCGTGAGACTGTTAGCACCATCCCATCAAACACTCTTAACCTGAATGTGTGTGTTTCAGATGCTCCACATATTCCCAGAGTTCCTTCCAAACCGCTTTGTGTCTCCTGGGGAGCCAGGTTTGGTCCTACCACAGCACTGCAAAATGCAGCTGACAGCATCATACAGATCAGATTATTAGAATTTACCCAAGCTGTAGAAAATAAATAGTATAAGTAGTGCTGCCTGCTGTGTGCCATTTGGGCAGAATACATACCAGCATCAAGCATATAAAATTTTGATTTTGTCTGACTGGAAAACGTAACATTCGGAATGGAAGATTACAAGACAAAACATGGCAAAGCAGGGTATATTTTGAAACATCTCCCAAGTGTTAAAAACAGTTTGAGGGCTGTTATTCCCCCAGATCTAGACTCTAACACAAACCACAAAGTTTTCCTGCCCCAAGAGAGCAGCATGGCTGGATGGGACAGGTATGACCTTTGCAATAGAATATCACAAGTGGGAATGCACTGATTCTTCACCAAAGTAACACTAATGGCACAATCTTCACTGCCCAATGAATAAAAGGAGGAAATAAACGTTATTAAAGGGTTTCAGTCTACACTGCAAACATTACTGGTCTTGAAAGTGTTTTGGATGTTTGTACACAGAGCTTTGGCCATACAAACAGGCAGCAGAACCGTGGTAGACAGAACCTGTGTATAAACACACATACAGAAAGCTTTGCAAGGTCTGGGTCTGTTCTTCCCAGCTCTCATCAACTCATGTTGATTAGAAGGCAAAGGGTATTTCTGACCCAACAGCAAGAAAATGTTTCTTAACTTTGACTGAACCGAGCACCTACACTTTTGGAGAGAAACAAGTTTCACTGGTAACAGAACCACTTGTAATTTTTTCAGTTCTGGTGTTGTTTCATGAAACTTCAGCTAAAACTTCATCTTTTATGCTGAACTACTACAGAAGATGCTGAAATTACAGTAGCTCCTGTTTGTTAAGATCACAACTGCTTTCGA
Source organism: Ifrita kowaldi (assembly GCA_013398055.1). Classification (NCBI taxonomy): domain Eukaryota; kingdom Metazoa; phylum Chordata; class Aves; order Passeriformes; family Cinclosomatidae; genus Ifrita; species Ifrita kowaldi. Next base: position 329,560 of record VZRS01003312.1, on the reverse strand, counting down.
GATGCACAGCTGAACAAAATGAAAGCTGCCTTCCTTTACCACCCAAGATGCTGCTGTATTTCAAAGAGGTGATAGCCAAACGCATACAGATGATAAGAACAAACTGTTCAAGGAATGACTCTCAGAAATGACTAATATTCGATAATAACAGCCATGAAATGAAAGCAGCGTTAAGTTTTATTAAATGATTTTCCACTGCCTCCACACTGAAGCATTAGCCTGTGCAGCAGAGAGCTCAACTAAATTAACAATTGAGAAAGAAGTGTCAGGAGCTATTACAAAATGTATTCCCAGTAATGAAATTCAAAGTCCATGGGAGCAGTTGTTTGACAGATGTGGAATTGGGGAAAGAAAGGCAATCCTTGTCAGTAGCCCATAAGAAGTGGAACAATCAAACTCCTCCACTTCATCCTCCTCTGCAGAGTCCCTTGACCACATACGTACTTACAGTACTGGGAATGAGAACAGGACAAACTGGGGGCCGAAAGGCCAAGAGGATCTAGGCTATGTCCCACTGCCATCAAACCAGAATGCTTCCAGTCCTCATTCCCACAGAGGTGTATGCTCTTATTGCTTATTCTGCAGGTATTATTGCCTCAGCAGGGGCAGACCTTGAAGTTGAAAAGTGCTTCCCCAGCACACTGAACAGAAGAAAAAATTGTAGCCTAAGGGCATGTATTTCACAGCCAAATGGACTTACTGCAGATATGAAGGTCGGCCCTGTGGTACAGGGATGTTGCCACAGTCAGCTCCAACAGCAGAGTGTGCCACCAGCATGCGTTGTGCACCTTGGTTCTCAGCTCAGCTCACTGAGACCCCAGAGACTCCAGTTCCGCTTTCCAAACAAGAAGGGAAGTGTCCCCAAAGCACTTCCTCCAGGTAAAACACCTTATGCTTCGGCCTGCCCAGCTGCCATCACTCATAGACAAACGCTTGGCCATCCTGCCCTGGATCCCTGGAAGTGCCAAAGGCCGGGTTGGACAGGGTTTGGAGCAGCCTGGGATAGTGGAAGGTGTCCCTGCCCATGGCAGGGGCTGGAACGAGATTAGCTCCCTTCCAACCCAAACCATTCCATGATCCTCTGTCCCTACTGGATATGGCCCTGTAGTGGGATGAGTGTATCACCCCTGAGTAACCCAGCAGAGTTACAAGGACTGAAGTACTGCAAACAGTTGAGAGTTCTCCCAGTTCAGACAAATAAATAAAAGAAATTAACACAGTGCAAACAGTGTGACCCAACTCACTTTTGTTCCTTCTTGCTGGGCCACTGCTGGTACCTCCTGACGTGCTGTAACTCCCACTGTTTAGTCACCTCAGAGCTAATTATATATCTACTCCTAAGTTTCTTCAATCCATTATTTTTATAAGTAACTGAAAGAGTTCAGTCTAGAAAGATATTCAAAGAAAGACACCTTGTTCATGAGCTATAATTATCAGCCTAGAGAGGAGATACCTGAGACTAGAAGATTTCGGGGGAAAAAAAAAAAGAAAATTAGAATCAAGATGCCATGCCTGAAAAATGGTCAGCCACATTCACACTGAAAATCAAATCTAACCTTCATGCAACTAAATACTGGGTAGATCACTCATGGGTATTGTGGATTTATCAGCAACTGAGCATCTAAATTAGAAAGCACAATGTTCAACCACAGTTCTCAGACTCCATGTAGGAAACACTGGATGGAACTTGTCTATTAATGAGAAGGTCAGACAAACTCTTAGTGTCTTTAAACTGTTAACAGCATTCTCTGCCCAATGCTGCCAACCTTACTGGAGCCTCAGCAACTGGCCACATGAAAAAAACAATCCTTGCACGATAAAAATGAATTTATTACCCAAAAAGATCAATTACAAAGGCTGGTAGGTCAGAGACACTACAAAAGATACACAACTTCAAACACAGACACACTTTGCTAAAATATGAAATGTCAATTACTTTTTTTAGCTGTTCAGCTTAGTCATTAATACCTGCTCTGGGATCACTTTATGCCACAGCAAATAAAGGAAAGACGAGAAGCGAGCTCCAGTCACTGTGGCTGTAGGAAATGACAGGCTTTGCATCACCAGCTTTCTTGCCCTTCCTACTCTCTGCATCCAGGGATTTGAACTCTCAAGTCTCACTCTGATTAAACTCCATGTGTAAACTCCATCAGAAGTATCAGTTTGCTTATATTTTCTTGGTGAAAGAAGGGGGACACAAACCAAGATGTGTGTATATATAACAGCAAAAGCACAATTCATGTGAAGCTTCTGCTGTGGCAGACCTGGTGAGATCTGAATGTATCAGCCTGGCTCCCATGGCTGGAGACACAGCCACAGGTGACTCCCTGGGCTCCCCAGAGAAAGGACAGGTCATTCTGCAGCCTCACCCCTCTCTCTTGCATGCTTGCCTCATCTGAGCTTTCATGTGAGCCATGACTCTGCCCCATAAAGTTATGGGGCAAATTGTCTCTGCAGTGCTGCCTGCCCACAGAGCCTGCACAGTCACTGGTGACAGAGAGGAGGCATTAACCAGCCTTGGTCCCAGTAAAGAACACAGCAGCTGCCCAGGTGTGTTTCTGTAACAGACCTAGGGATGCCTCCATGGTGTTAAGAACATTTGTAAACCTTCTTCATAACTATTAATTACTTGGAAATACAAAAACCTAATCAGCTTACAGACCCAATCTGCCTTGGCCTATTTACACAACACGTTGTTTTGCTGCCAGTTACTGTGCCTGAGCTGTCACAGCAGATTTCCTTCCCCATCCAAGTATGGATGTGCAGTGACGGGCATGTTTGTGCTGGAGCATTACTTATGCAGGCCAGAAGGTCTCCATGTCCCTTCCACTTCTTCAAGGGCATCTTCCAGCTATAACTGTCTGTGCTATAAATACTCCAACCTGGGCTCACTTTCCAGCCCAGACACACTGCCTGTCAGGGTACAGTAAGAACACACAAAGCTGTGGAATGCACTCGGGCTAGAACAGACCCACCAGCTGGCAGAATAGCCACAGACCACTTGAAAAATTGTTTAATACTATTAAAACTTCCCCTCTCATTCCCTCCAACTCCAAAGTAGCACAGCTTTTTTTCCAACATTTTATAGCTGGTACCACCCTGCTCCAATCACCATAACCTCCTGACCTAACCTGATCACAGAAAAATTTTGCAGTCCTGCTGGGTGATAACACCGAACTAGATCCCTCCTGATACTCACTACCTCCTTTCAGCTCCATATCCAAAACAGAAACAAGAAACCCAAGCTATGAAAAGATTCAAGATCAAAGTCTATTAATGAGGATCTGCAACCTTGGTTATGCTCAGCAGTAAAAAATCTACAGCTTGGAGATTAGATGTGGTCTTAGATTAAACCTGATCCTGGTTTAATTCTTGAGAGACACGAGAGATAAACTGTGAAAGAAGTGACATAGACAAAATGGCTTGGCTTTAGGTGGAGCACTCTCCAAGATTTAGATTAACTCCACAAAAGTAATGGGACTCTGGATTTTTCTTTTCTCTGGCAGCTCTTCAGTCTGTTTTTCTCACCCTCTGGTTGTGTTGCTATTTTCTGTAGTTCCTTGGAGGGGTACAGAGGTCTCTAACTAAGGTACATTAGGCTTTTCAAGCACCTAGGTGAGCCAAAACATTGCCAGAGTTATGTGCTCTGATTCGCCTTTCCTGTCATTTCCCAAGCAGCTACTTTCCTTCTTTGACCGCATAGAAGGATTGCAGTGCCTAAATTTAATGTTTAAAGCAGAGGCACAAAATTCTTCCTATCCCCCTCCATGCCTGGAAACAGTGTAGGTTAAATATGGATCAGGATCTCTCAGCACAATTGCATTCTTATCTCCACCAAGCCCATTTTTCCTTTCACAGGAAAGATGCAATGACAAAATTATAACCACAGAGACACATTTATGAGAATCAACATGGAGGTATTTCCTCCCTTTTCCTGGGTGCCCTTACCCTTTCCAGGGGATTAACACACATGCCCAATAGACTGCGTGGTCACTTCACTCACACACTCACTCCAGCAGCCACCAGATCGCCCCCCAGCACTGGCTCCAGGTTTGCTGTCTCTTCATTTTATGACTCTCCCTCTTTTCTTGGCTCCTTTGTGCCTTATGAAAACAATATGCAAATTCCTTCAAATCTGTGTCCCAATTCTATCTAAATTCATCAGCAGGCTTTATTCTGTTAGTTTGTTTTTCCCTCTTGGAGAATGGCCTCATCATACCCCTCATTCATGAAACAGATCTCATCTCCAGTCCCAGAATGCCTTTACAAACAGCAACACATCCTGTCTCCTGCAGAGCTCAAACACCAGGAGCTTCCTCAGGGAGGTTTTAGAGTGGAGCTGCCCAACTCATCCCACTCCTCCTGTGCTCTTGAGCCCTCACGCTGCTCTGAACTGTGGCCGTGCACATGCTGAGCCACTTATGTGTGAGGGTGGTGTTTGGTGGCATGTCTGTGAACTCATTTCCAGGTAGCTTTTACAGGCAGAAAACATCACCGCTGAGAAAGGGGGAAATGAAAGGCTGACACAGTTAAAGCAGTTCCCAAAGTGGTCTGGAGAACCTGTGGGTTACATAAATGTACTGACCTGATCTTTTGGTGCCTAGGCAGCCATGGACTCAAACTTCTCTGAAAACCAGTAGCAGCAGATGTTGATTTTCATGAGAACCTTGAAGAGATTACCTAAAACCAATGCAAATCTTGTGAACTGAAGAAGTGATGGAATATTTTGAAACATCTGGATATCTTGTGCTTCTACAGAGGGAAACCCTGCCTTCTTGTAACTCTTCTATCCTGTGGCAAGAAGAGTGCAGCTGATACATCTACTCTCAACAGGTAAATGTTTGCAGCACCTTTTTGTTGGCTTCCACCAGACAAGATGGCAATCTGAACCTGTCCACATCATTCAGCTGCTCTTACCAACTACATCTTCCCACACTGCACCTGCAAGAAAAGTTCCCCAAAAGGTAAACTCAGCAATCTGAGAGCTTAAAAGACCCTCACATCTAAACGCTACTGGAGGTTGGTACAACCTGTGGCTGGGAGATATTCCAGGAATTCGAATATCTGAACTCCACTCCCACCTTCACTGCAGATCCTCGTAACCTTGAGTAAGTCATTTTGCTTTTCTTTTTCTGCTCTCCTGGTTTGTTTTTCAGGTGAGAGATCCCTTGGGAATGGCTGTGTCTCATAGAGTGTGCTGAGACAGCAGAGCCCTAAGATTTAGGATTGCAGACTTGACTGGGCAGTACACCTGATTAACAAAGGAAATTATTGCAAGGAAATGTTAGCTCCTATCAGGACTTACTTATCAATTAAAATTTTATTACACATGCTTTTTGCATAATAATTATCTTTTTCACTTGAAACTAGACATACGAAAAAATGTCCTGAAGCTCAAGAGATTTGGATTGATTTGTCATTAACATCCACAGGGACATATTGCAAGGTCTGGTTCCTGTGCTGCCTATCATCTTCTGGCTGCTGCACATTTACAACAGATGGGCTGGACTCCCTTGAGACTCACAGCTACCTACCAGGCTCTGATATAGCTGTGGAAATTGTTCTTGACCCTCTAGCGTACCTCTGCCTCTTGTTTTCTAATGTCTTCTGAGAGAACATCATCCCTGCATGTCCCCTTTCTGCAGTGATCTGACAATGCAGAGTAGCAGTCCATGTCCCACCTCCTGTTTGCAGAGACTTGGCTACAAGGTCAGTGTTCTGTCTGGCAATTTGTTCCCATCAAGGCTTTTTTGTTTACTGCCTAGGAAAAGTGGCAAACCCATGGTATTTCACTAAAATCCAGGGAGCATTAGCCAGAAAAGGGCACAGTCGTTAAGCAAAATTATTGGAAATATGTTCATCTCTCCCAAATGTACTGTAATATTTTTTTTACTGTGACTTACACATTACAACAGTAGCTCATGGAACAGGTTCACACTTACATATTTTAAGGCATATCCTCTTCTAGTTCACTGCAGGTGACTTCTAAAGCCCTAAGAGAGAAAGAATTCGATTTCAAGGACACCTTCTGAAGGTACCCTGAGTGATCTAAGAGGCCTGCTGTGGATTACCATCCTGACACCAGAAACTGCAGGTTCTGGCATCGTGCTCTTTATGAAGACAAATTAGTTGCAGCCTGACCAGAAACAAGTAAAACTCTGCAGTTCAAGAGAGGAATCAATGCATAGGAACAACCAACATGTAAGACTGAAACTCTTGTTCAAACAAAATCATTCATTTTACGGACAGGGCAAAGTGCTTGTGCTTTAAAGGACTTTCCATTGTATATCACCTCCAGCAGCCCAGGTGGTGACCAGCATCCAACACTGCCCCAGAAGTGACTTTGAAGGTGTTCTTTCTTCCTTTTTCTTCCTATGAGGATCCCAGTGACATTTAGAATTTCAGCACAAAAATTAGATCTTTTTCCAAGATGTAGCCTGTAAGAGCCTTTATCTACTCATAAGGAACACTTACACAAAACTTAAATAATTAGCACATGACTGGGACTTAATAAAAGCATCAGCATTAACCACAAACACACACACAAACTCTAGAGCTCGCCTGCAGAAGCAGGTGGTGTTATATCACTGAGTTGGTCCCTTATAGATAGCCACATATATCCCCAAAACCAGTACTACAACAAGGGGAGACCAATAACCATTTTTGGTTATGTGCTTTGGTTATTTTTATTATTGCATTATCTCTGAGGTGTGTGGAACATAAGCAGGTACATTAAGCAATTACCTGTATGTGGGCCGGTAGAACAGCAGCTTTGATGAAACCCTGAATTCATGATCTGGAATCACACCTCTGCAAAAGGCTCTTTGATCATACACAAGCAAAGGAATAACCATTTCATGCTCTTTCCTGTAGCTGGTAAATGAGGAAAACCCATGCTTACATCCTCAGGGACCTTCTTAACTAAAAATAGAAAAGCTGCAGCAGCAACCTCACTGCACGGTGTGTGTAATCTGCTTAAGCACTGCATGGGGGTTGTCTCTGATCCCAAAAACATGCTCTTGACATAACCTACAGATACTTTAAAGGCCAGTGCCAATGTTCTTGAAAGGATTATAAACCATTGCTGCCTACAGCCCGGCATTCACCCCAGCCACACGGGAAATCTTTTTTAACTGTCTGAGGGAGATTAGGAAAGAATTATCAGCGACTCAGCTGACACATCCAAAACTCCTGGAAACTGGAGTCAAGTGAGTCTGGGACAGCAAGGAGAGCCCACAGCAGGGGTCTGAGGCACCCACTGCTGTGCCCTCAGTGCACCCAGCCTCTAGCAGCTGCCCCCTTCAGTGTGACCCACCATCACAACAGTGCAGCTCCTTATCCTCACTCCTGCCTTTCCTGGACATGTTGAAGTGGCTTCTGAGTCCAGTTTAGCTCTGTCTCACTCCACCAGGATACCTCACCTGTCCGGGGCCCATCTCCCTGAGCCAGTCTCAGCCATGCCCATGGCACACACAGATCCATCAGCTCAGCCAGCAGGCAAATACCCAGGCCTCGCTCACCACAGCCCTGGTTAGGAGACAAAAAGGTGCACAAGTGACTAGGAGATAGTTCACCTCCCACTCTGGGGTCCCCATTCTCCTCCCAAATCCCCTCAGAGCACATCTTTTGCCATCCAACATCAAAAGCAGTAGTTTTGTGTCCTGCTGACGGCAGCCAAAGGTATCCTGCAAGAGCCCTTCCCTTTGTCTAACTCCAAACTGAAAGGCTGGATATTCCCAGCACCTTGGAACCAGACAGAAACTATTACCTCAGTACCAGTGCAATTACACCTGCATGAAATGGGAGCTAGAGGAGCTGAGAGTGAAGTGGTTCTATTCCAGGGAACAGCTTTCAGCAGCTTTTCCACACAGGGATGTCCTGCACAGAAAATTCCCCAGTGTCCACAGAGGCTGGAAACGCTATTTCTGCCTTCCTGCATAGAAGAGATCAATATCATAAGTCTGAACTATTAAAACAAGCAAAGCCCTAAATTGTTTCATTAACATGAAGCAATCAAGGTGAGAGTTCTCTGTGAAAAAGTACTGAGGGCACAGCTTGAGTTCATAGCAAGGATATGATGGAGTGAAGGTATGTGACCTGTTTGGGGGAAAAACAGAGCATGGAGTGACTTCCCAGAGGGTATAAAAGACCTTTACCTCAGGTTCCAGAGCTTACATAGGATTGTTTACTTCAGTTTTTAACAACATCTCTGGATAGATGAAGTCTTAGTACCTACATTCTTGGTTTTGTTACACTCTAGATCTTAAAAAATTATTCTACTTAAGATTCTTAAAATTCCAGTTGAATTTCAGGCACTTGAAAAGTTGAGTAAAATTATATTAGTGCACTTTCAGGCTGAAAACAAAGGCTAAGTTAACAAAGAGAAATGCTGCACCAAAATTGACTTGATGTCTTTTCTTGTAAAGCTGTTTTTAATGTAATAAACAGTAACATCATTAATGCATTTTACACCATTGAGAGCCACACAGATAAACTGTGCTGGGGTGATATGAAATACTCAGATTTCTGCAAAGGAAAGCAGTAAATATCACTTATTCTACAGAAATACATAAGAATTCCAAATATGAGAGCAATGAATATCTGTAAATGGCTTTCTAGCTCTTTTCTGCTTTTTAAGCGTGATAAGAGATGGTTCTTTACTTGCAGCATTCTCAAAATGTGCATTCACATTTCTCCAAAGAAGGTGGATGGGGCATAGAAAGGAGACAAGGAGATGCAGACAGGAAAGTCTTCCCACTGCTCTTTACAGCTTTCTTGAGCTGCCTGTGCCTGAGACACAAACATCAGGGCTGGCAGCTGCCCAAACACTCACCTGAGCCCAAGTACAGCCTCAGCAAGGTGTTCCAGCAAAGGAAAGCCTGAGTTTTAACTGTTCCCAAACCCAATTCCCCCTCCCACAGCCATAGCCAGCAATAACACCTCAGTCACAGAGCACTTCTTCATTATACACCCAACTGCCTCCAGAAGGGAGGTGCAGATCATTCACCTGCATGCTCAGACTTCAAAAAAGGGATAAAAATTTCCATCTTAACCCTAAAGAAACAACTTTTTCCCTGAACTACTGAATGCTTCAGTGGCTTCACTTGAAATCCTGAGCATTCAGCAGCATTCCTCTTCCCAGGGTCATGTGAAGTTTATCTTTCCAAATCACTCAGTGCATCTGTAATCAAACTGTATCTTGGCTGTAGTCCTTAGGTTTACATCTTACTGTCTGTCACTTCCTTCACAGGTTTATAGGAGGTCAGAGTCCCCTGTCCTTCTCATCTTCTCTCACTGAAAATATATCTAGTTAAAGCCAAAAGACAACTGATGGAGCTTCTCACGCATGACTAGAAGATTTAAGATAATTTCCATAGCAGAATGTTTTCCATGGTGGTTTTTTTTCAGCTGCCAAGTGGTTACTCATGCAAATTAGCTGTCTAATAAGTAAAAGCACTTCAAGGGATGCACTCAGTACCCCTCCAGATCATTATACTAAAAGTTGTTATGATATCTCTGATTTAATTCAGTTCTTACTGTGACAACTATTAGGTTAATCAAAATATGAGGGAGTCTACCATCTATTTTTAATTAATAAATTACAAGTTATTGTGTAATCAGTAAGATTTCACCAAGGTTAAAATGAAGTGTTCATCCCATGATCCATGAGCATAATTTTCAGATGAGGATCATGCAACAGTGCCAGAAGATGAAGAAAGTAATTCCAAGCACAAATGTCACTGTTCCTGCAGCACTGTAATAAGGTGGCCTTGAGCTCACACAAAAGCTTTAAAACAGTAAGGTTGCACTGTTTCAGAAAGTATTTAAAAGTGTGTTTAAAGTTCAGCCCATCTTTCAGTCCCATTAAAAGGAATGTCTTTTAAACACATCCATAAATCTAAACACAGACATCAATTGTTCCCTGACTAGAGGATTTAATTAAACATTTATTTTTCTGAGCAGGGGTCTGAGCACCTGAGGGAGGCAGCAGCACAGGCAGTAGCACCCAGAGCCCCCCACTGGGCAGACCTGCTCTTTGGCCATACCCAGGTCCAGCCCAAGGCCTTGCTCAATCCTGGAAGTGCCTCCTTGTTTTGTTGACATCAGTCTCCACATCAGCCTGAAGAGAGCTGCTGCTTTCTGTAAAGTGAATGACATATCTGTAGGCTGGAGACTGATGTTTATATTACCTCCAGTGACTCATAGGAAAAATTAAACTTTCTGTCTCACAATGGCTTCATCTCTTTGACTCACAATGTCAAGACAGGGCTCTGCATCAACCATTCACTGCAGGGTTTGAGGATGGCTCTGTAGAGGTCTGAAGTGACTCTTATTTCTTTAAAGATAACTTCTAGTTCAGGAAAAGCTTATAGTTACTCACACTGAAAGTCTGAAAATGTGATCTTCACACAGGGCAGCAGGACAACATGCAGAATGGGCAGCAGGAAGACCAGTTTTGCTGAATAACTGGATCTTGTTGTGACTCCATTTTAGATAATCAAAATACTCGTTCAGTATGAGAATTGGAACCCTGACACCCAAAATGTGCCACAGCACCCGCATGGTGCATCTTTACAGCACTGGCTGTTGGGTTGTACAAATCCCTGAACCCAGCAGAGCAAGTCTCCAGCACAGAAGAATGTGGTACTTTAAGAATCAGCCTTTAAAAAAGAAACTTGAGTAGAACTCTCATTCACTACAAAAGGTGCTCACACATACTAAGTACATTTATAGGTTGTGCTCAAGAAAAGAAAAAATCTTGCATTTTCAAAAAAAAAATTAAAATTGAGTTTGAAAAATTCAAATTGCTTGGAAAAGCAAGTCAGGTTCTGGGTCCCGATACTGGAGGATATTTAAAAATTAAAGCCAACAGATAAATATTGCAATTGATTTCAGTCATGGACTAAAATCTCTCTGATGTCTGGGGGAACTTAAAACTCACTAACTCTTTTGGAACAAACCCTGATACTCTTCCCCCAGGTTCAAAGAAATTGGAGAATGATACCAATTCTGTATTCAAATCAGCCCATGAGGATTAGGCAAAGGTAGCTATTATCTCTGCAAAGCATGTGCATAACAATGAACATTTAAAGAGAAAATCTTCCATTTCAGTAAAATTTTATGAGAACATGAAAAACAGTAAAACCTTTATCTCAGACACATTATGCAACATCCTCCTCCTAGCAGCACTTTTCTCTCTGGTGGGTTTTACACTATTCTTATTCAAGAAACCATTCTTTCCAAAATGCTAAATTTGCAGAGGTACATTCTCATTTCACTGTGTTTTGAAAAACAATAATTCTGTTTGAGAGATGCCAATGCTTTTTGGTTCTTGAAGTGTAGATAAGGTAACATACAACATGTTTTATTGGCTCAGTTTTAAAAGTCTTGAAAATCAACCATTCTCACTGATTACAGCTTTGTTTGGGAAAATGTGATTTTTATTTAAGGCAATAGCAAATTCTCCAGCTACTTTGCAGTGTAATACTGGGATTTAGCTCTGACACTGACTGTAGGTTTTTATTATTAGGAAGTCATTTGGACAATATGGGTTATTCTTAAGATAAATCCAAAAAAGTGCCAAGAACAAATCCAACTAATCTGTAAATATAAACAAAACTACACTGCCCCAGCTCCCAGGAGTTCCCGTGGCAGCTCCCAGGACTGTACCATGCACTGCTTCCATGTCTCAGCACTGGGAAAAGTATTCTGTCACCTGTGACTACAAGGATAACCTTGAAAATGCCCCATATCAGAGCAATAAGTGGGTTTAAACCCAGAAAACAGCTTTTATTTCTAAATTTGGAATATTTTAAGTCAGTCCCATAATTCCAGTATCTCACCTAGAACAGGTCAAAAGTTTTAAAGCAAAAGTTTCTCTCCAAACAGAACAATTTAAAACTGGATTTGGCTCTCAGTGCCATGGTTTAGTCGATGAGGTGGTGTTAGGTCACAGGTTGGGCTTGATGATCTCAAAGGTCTTTTCCAACCTAGTTAATTCTGTGATTATGTAACATTAAGGATTCTTGTATCGCACTTGACATTTTCCATATTCCAATTCTGAAAAAAACCAGCATTGATTCAGAAAAAAATATTACTGAAATACAATCAAATTTCCTTTAATTTAAAACAAAGTGGGAATTTTCCAAATCCAGAACTTTCAAAGAGTTTCCCTGTGGTGCAAAGTCCGGTTTACACTTCTTAGCTCATCCCCACCAACACCAGTGTGCAAGCACCTCCTCACCAGCCCTGCAGACCAGATCAGCAGCGAGCCCCCTCGTGCTCACCTGCACTTACCAGCTCCTCTGATGCTGACAGAATGGACAGCCCTGCAAACCCTCTGTGAAAGATGGTATTAAATTATGGACACATGAGAAAAGCTTCATTTTTTCACTGTTAAAACTTATCCCATTCCTTCTTCTACATTGATTTTTCCATTTTCTCTAGGTAAAGTGATAAATCTTGGCTGCCTGACAGCATGTAGAGCAAATAATTACCCATTTGATCTTCTCTGCTATGGACCTGCTTGTTAGAGTACCTTCAGAGAATGTTTATTTATTTCTCTGGAAATATAAACATACTTGAAAATATGTTTTTTCTGCAGAACTTTCTGCTGGGAGGTCAAATTCCTGCCATTTCTTCATTTCCTGGATTCTCTATCACATACTCCAGCAGTGCAGATTACCATTGGCCACATCCTGGTGTTAGCAATTAGAGGCACGGGATGGGTCTGAGTGGGTTTGATTGCTCCAAAATAGATTTCTCTATCAGCTATTGAAATCAGAATTCAAATTTTTAGTCCTCTCCTGGAAACCATCTTTTTTGGTTTTTGCTTTCCTAAAGCAAAAGAGAATATTCCTAAATTGTCCTTCCCTTTCCTACAGCAGGGGATTGCTCCTTTTTTGAGGAATTCGGTCTTAAGTTCAAAGGTAAATTGTCATGGAAATGGTACCTGCAGGAGCTCGCTCTGAGCTGGGCACTCCTGCTGCCAGCTCTAAAGATTCTCCGCAGGATTTACTGAAGGATGATAAATGTTAGCTCTGTCAAGACAGGATGCAAACGTTATGCAGAAGTTCTGCAAGGAAACTGGAAATTGATTTCCCCTTTACCAAAAAGGTTAATTACAGAGCTTTGGGAACATGTTTGTTGTTTATTACAAGCAATAAAGAGCCCACCTTTGACTTGGATAACAGTTTGGCCCAGAGATTAGGCTTCCTACTATTCCAATTTTGCAGCTGAATAAACTTTGATGTGGAGAGGGGACAGGGCCATCCCACCTGCTCCCAGGGACCTGCTGAGGAAGGTGGTGTCCCCAGCACTCATCCTGCCCACTGTTCCTGATAAATGGACAAAAGGGGATGCAGCCAGCTGAGGGCACAGCCCACTGTGACCTGGAAATCACTGGCAATGAGCACAGCTTCTCCCTGTATGAGCCATTTGGGCACAAAGGATCATTCCTGATGCCAAACACAGCCTTGGCTTTTGCCAGAGCTTGTGGGGCTGGCTTGGTATCACTGCAGCATTCCCAAAGGCAACCAGAGCACCCTGACACGCACCCTGCAGACTTTGGGGACCAGGGACCAGCAGCTGAGCAGGCTGGCAGAAGGCCCTTGAATCATTCAGCCAACTGGTTCGACCAAACACTGCTCTCTTCTTTCTCCCTACTTTGTGCTCACGCTGCTTCTCAGCGTGGCTGAGTTTCATGGGGACAAGATTTGTTTGGCTTTGCTTTTTCTCGCAACACTCTTTACGAGCTGTTGAATACAACACTTTCCTTTGTGGCTGTGCTGACAGCCACAGACAGGAATCCTGAGGGCAGATGGGCTGTGGGGATGACAGCCTGAGCATGGGTCGTTCATGCTCTGGGGAGGGAAGGGTGGGAAGTCCTGCCTCCAGTCCTGCAGGGCTGTGGGCAGCTGATATTTCTATCCTTGGAAAGGTCAAATGTCTCCTAACAGGAGCATTAGGAAGTTGGCAGCTCTGCAGAGCCTGGCCCAGCCATAGCTCTGTGCTGACACCGTGCTGCAGCTCCGCTGCCCTGAGCAACCATGGCACTGCTTTGGTCCTTCTTGCCCTGCCATCGCAAGGATGAAACCCCACACCAACAAAGTCAATTCATTCCTTCAATGAAGGCAATAACCAGAAGAGAAAAATAGGAGGAAAAACAAACTTGACCTTATGACATTTGTGACACACTGACAAGAATACAAAATGGCAAGAGGTCCTATTTTTAAAGGCCATCATCCTGCTGCTGTCGGACCACACTTGTGTCAGCAGTAACCCACAGCAGCTCCCGGGATCAGCTGGCTCCTCCATGGCAGAAAGCTGCCTCCACAATATGCCCTCAGAACAGAAAGCTGGGCTACCACCTAAAGTCGCTGCAACATGCCTCTGTTTTAAGGTCTCTCTCAGGGAAACTGAAGTCTGTGGGAACAAAAAAAAACTATCCAGTATTTATTTTATATCTGTGTGCTTAAATTTAGCCATGACTAATTCTGCAGAGGAACTCAGGATCTGCCCAGGAGAGAAACAGGAGAAGGCAGAGCCAAGATACCAATAAACAGCCAAGGTGTGAATAGGACTTGCATGCTCACAGAAACATGGAAAGAGTCAAAAAAGCTTTTGCAAGAGTAGCTTCATGGTCTTCAATTGCAAATGAACAGTTATAAGGAAACTAGTGTTTTCTTAGGCTCTCCAGGTTAAGAATACATTTTTAAGACGTCAGATTAATGAAACCTAGTGCATGCACTTACAGCAGGAAAAATTCTTTTTTAATTACTCAGAAGAAAAACCCAATAATTAATAGCCACCAGAAATAATAAATCAGCCAGTGTAATCTCATTTTCATTACCCTTATTAGCTCAAGAGATTGGTAGATCAAACCCAATTTCATTCTTTGAGAAATAAATACACTATTATTTTTAGCTCATTTCCAAAGACTGTGCTTCTGCTGCCTGCCTGTTTGTCCACTCTGGTAAGTTTGGAGCCAAGTTCAACTTGAATTAATGACAACATAGTCGTCTCAGAGATTTTATTGTCAGACCCGTTCTGTGACTGATCTCTGTCCAGGAAGGACTCAAACAAATGCCCCAGCTTTGGCAGGCAGCAGCAACGAGGTGTGAGAGCTCCTTACCTGATTGCACAGGAATGGGGGGCACAGGGAGAGAGAGGGAATGCAGAACCACACATGAGGGTATAGACAGGTCATAGAGGCACTGCATGGAAAGCCCACGTAGTCACCAAATAGCCAGTAAATATATCTGTGATTTCAAATAGAATCACTTATTATCGTACCACATTTGCTTATCCTCAAAAAATCAGATTATTTTAATACTGAAAATATTCCATTACCCATATGCCAAAAAATATGTTAGAAAATTTCCTGACACTGTCTCAAAATTCCCACAAGCTGGGGGGATAATCCTTAGCAAGCTGATGAGCAGGTTGTGTCCCATGAAGGAAATTCCTAACCTGTTGCTTACAACATATTTCATGTTATTACTAAAATGTTTACTGAATGGATATGATGCAATATCTCCTTCTCTTTGCAAAACTCTCCTAAGGCCAAAAATAGGTTATGACTTAAAAATAACATGCACCACATTGGAAGTCAATAAAATACTCTCTGACCAAGACCCTATTAACAAGTAGTGAGGTGTCACAGTTCTATTTTTAGGAATGGATTATGCTTTTTCCTGGGCACTGGCAATGACTACCTTCTTTATGTATCAATTCTGTAACGTGACCAACCATTTACTAAATGAGATGTTTGATACACAACCCTGTGACTGTTTTTATGGCAAATACTGCAAAGTTAACGACCAGCATTACCCAGAGGCTGGGCTGGAACACCGAGGTGTGCCTTAGGAAACACCAAACTTCTCCAGGTGCCTCCTTAGCTGAAGTGAACCAGCAAAACAAGATGATCCAGCTGGCTCCTGGATCACAATCACAATCACTCCTACAGCCCCATCCATGTTCTCCTTGGTCAGAGCACTTGTGGTTGACAGTGCTGGACTCATATCAGGAGAGAAAAGTCTTTGATCAGCAGAACCCACAGAACATCTCAAACCCCTGCATTAAGGGCAAAGACAGCACCCACCTTGAGTGTTGAATACACTCCAAAGAAACAAATGAGGAACAGGCCACGAGCAATGGAGCAGCCCAAAAAAAATCAACACCACAGTTGCTTGACTCTTACCATTTAGCAGCTGAACAGAACTGGCAGTGAAAGGGTATAAAAGGCCCCAACCACCAGGAAAACGTAACAATCCCAGCACCAAGGTGATTCCCAGTCTGCCTGGGAGGAAGGATCTGGGGAGGGACCATGCTGGGGACAGTGGCTGGCTGGATTTCCTCTGCCTTGGCTCACCACCAGGGAATGGAAAGCCACTGTGAACATGGAGTGACAAACTGCAAGAAGAAAGAAGAAAACCAGTATTTACAAACTCACAGGGAAATTTTTCATGAGGATCTGTTACATTCCTACTCAAAACCCACTGCACTATGCAATGGCCTTTTATGTTTGCCTTTTTTTTCCTTCATTAGTTCTCACGTTGACCATTATCACATCCTGCTTTCTGTAGTAATTACAGCAGACAAGAGAGATGAGCCTGAAACATCAATGGATGCAAGTAACACTTGACTTTACAGTGTTCCAAATCAATTCTCTGTAGTGTGGGCTTATCTTGAGCAAAACAAAAGAAATCTGTGAGAAACTAAGTGCAGCAGAGATGAAATGCAGGTTGGTAAGCACTGCAGATGAGGACCCTGGTAGTTTTTGAGGAGGATATGACACTTTAGGGTGCAGATACCTGGACTCTTGCTGAATGCACTGGACAGTGTAAACTCAGCGTGTGGTGCTCAGCACAGACCCAGCATGATCAATCCCACAAGAGCTTACCTGGCCAACATGACATTTCACGTAGTGCCAGCTCACCTTCAGTTGCCTTCAAACACTTGGTAAAATGTGGGCAATAAATTCCAGGATGCCAGCATAACATCCTGAATGACACCACAGCACTGAGCAGCTCTAGCTCCATCAGGGTCACACACTATGACAAATTCAGACTCACTTCTTTTTGCCTTAAGGAGCATTTGGCAACTAAACAGCAACCTGCTGAGATGCTCCAAACCATCCTAGCCAGGACTAAGATGGGGATGTCACTGAGAAGTGCTCCTTACTCCAGGTTTAGGGATTTCTCATAGACCTTTCCCAGCTTTGCTATCAGAGAGGTGCACACATGTGACAAAGCTGGGGACCAGAGGCTCACCAGCGTGGCACCGTACTGAGGGAAGTGTTCATGGCTCTTGGTTCTCCTCTTCAGCACCTGAATCTACAACTTGCAGTTCAAGGCTCCAGATATTCAAATCTAGTAATTTCACTAGTGACTCACCAGCAAACAAGCATTCTCTGCACTCTTCAGTCCAGCAGGATATATACTTTTCAAAAAGTAAAAACTTGACTTTCCTTGACACAAGGGAGTTATACAATCACTTAAAAGTAAGTAGATAAACTCTAAAATGATGTCTTTTTTACAATTGCTGTGCTGGTCACTCTAGATTGATGTACAATGCCTTTATTAGCTGATTGCAAGTAAGATTTTGTCTAAATGGAGAGGAAGATGCATAAGCATTTGCCAGAAAAAATGCTTCGTGATTTCCCTTAAAATTCTCATTTATCAATATTTTAGTCCATGTTTAGCCTGTAGCCCCTTATTTTGCATAATATTCATTAACTTTTGCCACTAACACTTCATTAACTTTTACTACTAACGTTATTGCTCACCAAAGTCTAAAGCAAAAGATGAACCTGGGAATGGAAAACACTTGTACACTTTTATCCCGTATGCAGCGTGCATATAAGGAGAGTGGTTTCTGTTTCTCAGCCTCCCTGGGAGATTCACTGCTCCAAAGAACCCCACCACCTGGTGAAAATACCTTTTCCTTACCTTTCATATTTGCCTGTAACTCTGAGAATAAAAGCAACAGACTTTTGCAGAACAGCCAAACTTAAAACTGATCTAGTGAAGGGGGCAAACTCCTCTGCAGCACTTCTGCTCCCCATGGGAGAGATTTTGATTGCATCCTCAGCAGCAAAACGTTGGAACAATTTCAGTGTAGCAGAGCTGTTATAAATTCATGAGAGCACAGCAGAGCTCAGAGTGGGGCCTGTCTCCAAAGGCAGTTTCACACAACATCCATGTATGGCTTCTTAATGGGCCATCCCTTAAGGTCTGTGAGCAAGAGCACGCTGCCACTGCCCCCTCAGGGTGACTCTGCCCACTGCCATTTCCCAGAAATGCAGGAATTCCACGTACCAGAGACAACAGCTCCACATGGCAAAGTGGGAAGGTGACAGGGAGGGTACAAATTCCACTCAACAGCACTGGAAGTGCTTCAGCATCCACTTGCTGCAAGTCCTACAAGGATACTTGTGAATGGTTTGGAGTTATTTTAGTAGGAATGATCTAATAGTCAAATTGGTTTTGCACAGATCATTGTTATAATGGGTAGCATGAAAAGGAGGGAGAATTATGCTTCCTCCTGAGCCTCCTGTATTAAAGTTAATTTCATCAGGATAATCATTGCCTGGGAGTATCCAGCCCTGTGAAGACCTTTCTTTTCATGCATTAGTGAATTATGTTTTAATTCCTCATTATCAGTGATGGAAACACTTTGCAGAAAACCCATCACACATGGATAATTTGGGACCATGCACCCATCTCTGCCAGCTGCCTCCTCCAAGGAGCTGCCGTGCTCCACACTGTCCTCACACGCCTGAGCAGCACCTCAATTAACAATTCTGTGTATCATTACCAGGACTAAATTTATTCTTGATCTTTGACTCCTTAATACAGAAAAATGCAATAATAAAGTGCCAGCCAGAGGGCTGGCTTTCCATGGATCATTCAGAATGTTTTTCTATTCCAAATTTGAAGCCCTTAAAGGCACTCCTACTCCACTGCTTATTGAATCTTGTAGATGTTTCTTATCTCATCTACTTCTCCTTGTCTCATTCTGTTAGAGACCCTCCCTGTTGGATAAAGTCATCAGGTCTTTGAATAAGGAGAAACAATTTCTTTCACTTGATTAACTGCATGACTTAATGCTATCAGCTCCATTAGGGGACAGGAGCATGAGACAGGCTATCAGGGAATCAAAGTCAGTCACAGCCACACAAATCTCTGCAGCAGCACCATGAGGTTTGAATAATCAGTTGCACATTCCCAGGGAGTTTACCTCCAATAATAAAAATATTTTTTGCAGCTTTCAAAGGTACTGTGCTGCACATGTGATTGACAGTAGAAACAAAACTCCTACAGCATCATTTTTTATGTTATTTGTAGAGCTTGAGATGGGTAAGGTGCAAATTTGGGACAATTCAGATATGAGAATATGCTATTATGGAAAAGATATGTATAAGTAACCTGAAATAAATTAACTTTGGCTCTGTCCAGGTGCAACTGGTCAGGAGAGCACCTATTGCAGAGTGAACTCTCAGCTGCCTGAAGCCTGAGAGAGTCCTGCCCAGGTTTTCAGTAACTCATAACTCAGTGAGTGCTTCTTGGTAAGTGCGAGGTCTAAGCCAATGCTAGCCTGCTCAGTGGTTGTTGAGTACTTGAACGAGAGCCGCCCACTGCTGCAGGTGGGTGTTTTCCAGTCCCAGGCAGTCACACAGTTCTGCCAGTGGAGGCACCACAGCACGTGTTGGACACGGCTCACAAACCCCGAGCTTTCCTGGAGCCCAAAGCCAGCCAGAGCAGCTCCAGTGCCCCCGGTCCCTCCTGCCTCAGCCCTAAGCTCCTGTGCCTCCAGCCCACGCACTGCTGGGCTGCAGGGAGGGTTGGAAGTTTTGCTGGGGAGGAGACAAAGTGCAGCGTGCTGGCCAAGTCAGATAAGGTTTTTGCTTTTAAACCAAGCAATTTGGTTCAATCTCTGATACACACAAGCTATTTTTGTCTGATGGGATTCATCAGTCAATTCTGGTACATCAGTATCCACGTCAAAACTGTCACATGTGGTAGATGTCTCAGGAAAAGGAACTGGAACTGAAAGTCTAATAAAGCCAACCAAGACTTCAGAGAAACTCTGGAAATTTGGAGCCCAGGCCAAGCCAACTTGGTAAGTTCCTGTCTGAAATTAAAACCCTTTCACTACCTCAGCCCCAGAAGCTTCCCAGAATAAACATCACTACAGCTACCAAGAACATGGAGTAAACTGCAAAATAATTAAACTCATCATGTGCCAAGGGAGACCTGACTGATTGCTGCAATGCTGATTATTGCTCCCCCTGCTC
Organism: Ifrita kowaldi; assembly: GCA_013398055.1. Lineage (NCBI taxonomy): Eukaryota > Metazoa > Chordata > Aves > Passeriformes > Cinclosomatidae > Ifrita > Ifrita kowaldi. The sequence continues at coordinate 309,261 of VZRS01003312.1, read as the reverse complement.
TGGAGAGCATTAGCATGAGAGCAGAAGACAGCTTTGATAGTCACCGAAATATCAAGGTTATCTCTTTGGCAGTGTGGCTGAGGTTATTGGCCCAGGAAAGGCTTGTTTCAGCTCATTATCACAACCTCTTCCCCTCCTGTTGCCCATACCTCTGTGAGGGTGAGGCATGGCCTCTCCAAACAAGAAATCAGTCCAGTCTAGGGCACTTCCAAGCTACCGCTGTTCTTCCTGCCTGCTGAGGACACTGCTCTCACACAGCTAGATGGTACAGTAACTTACTCCACTCTCTGCAGCAGCTGCTTGCCGGAGATTAGGACTTTCAGCACTTTTTTTAACTAAAAGAATTTACATCTTCAATTCCCAGCCCTGCTGCAGTTCAGCGATCTGACAGAAGCACACCAAACCTCATGTTTGGGAAATTCGTATATATATATAAGTTCCCAAGTAAGATATATAAATTGTCTGGAGCCCAGCCTCCAGGCCTTTTTCAAAGCTGCTCAGCTCCAGCCATCACATGCTGCAGGAGGAAGCAATAGGTCTCATACCCAAGTAGATTAACTCTCCAGAGCTTTTCTAATTAGAGACACCAGCTCCTTGCCAAGGCAATGTGCTTGCTGCAGCTTATTTTAGCTCTGCAGTTCTGACAAACCAGTCACTTTTCTTCTTACGATCTTGTGTAATTGGAAGACAAACTTTTTCTGAATAATGAATGCTCAGAGACACCACTATTCATGAAGCAGCGTATTTTCATGATAAAAACAGATCTACAAAATGATAGCTTAACAGTAGCAGAGAATTTGCCCCTGTAAATCCCACAAGCAGTGAATGGTCGAGGTTGGAAGGAATCCCCACTCCAGCCCCTGCTCATGCTGGAGCCAACCTCAACATCAGGTCAGGTTGCTCAGGGCTGTGCCCGGTAAAGCTCTGAGTGTCTCCAAGGACAAAGGTTGCCCTGCCTCTCTGGGTCCCCATGGCAATGTCTGACCACCCTCACAGAGAGAACAATTCTCCTGTCTGACCACAGTCTCACTTGCTGCAGACAGCTCATCATTGGTCTTTGCTGTGCAGCTCAGAAGAGAGTCCAGCTCTAGTCTCTGCAATTTCTCACTAGATGACATTATATTTATTATTTGAATTGATCTTTGATGCTCTCCACATTTTAAGCTTTTAAAAACCAGGCCTTATTTAGTTGTGAGATTTGCTGGGTAGAAACGGGAAGAGATGCTTTTCTACACAAGTGGCCGTGGTGCATGAGGGTCCCTTCTGAAGGGAAACAAGGTGATCTAGGACCACAGCCCCAGCAAAAACTCCTGCTAGGCAAAGGAATGGACGTCTCCCAACTTACCTTTCCTTTCTGCTTTACTCTGAGGGATGTTTGATAGAGGTCCCCAGGAGCAGGAGCACAGCTCCTGTCACCACAGAGCACCATGCCAGAGTCTCAGCAGCAATTCAGTGCATCATCCAGACAGTGAGGAGGATTAACATGCTTTCCTAACTCCTTTTGAGCTTTTTCCTCATATTGGGACAGAATTCACAGAAGTTTCTAGTCCTTTGTTCTTCCCCATAACAAAGAGGGGAAGGAAAACCAGGTCATAAAACCATTTTTCTTCCTCTTCCATCATCTTGAGCAGCTCCAGGCTCCCTGATGTGCAGCATGAGCAAACAGCACCTTTCAGTGGAGGGCTGAGGAGCCAGCAGACGGAGGTTGGGGGTGTACTGGCTTTTCAAAGGAGCAGTTCAAGAGCAGGACAAAGCCAACACTTGGGTGTTATAGAGAATCCCAGCACAGAGATGAGATTTCCTTCTGCCCTGATGGTTTCACTCCTGTGTGCCTCAAACCTCTGAGCTGAAATCAAGAACAGGACCTGCACTGCCCACCCTTCCCCACAGCTGATGTGTGTCACATCACAGAAACGAGGAAAAGATGGGAGCAAACCAAAGGTCAATACAATACAGAGGGTTTAATAGAGTTTTCTGTGATTTTTCCCTTGGACAACACTGAGGGCTCAGCCCTTTGTCTTAACACACCACTACAGGTTTTGGCAGGTATGTAATAGAAAAAATACCACAGGGACATTTTCTTGTGTTTCCTTTTCTGCTTTTCTCCTTCCCCACACTGTCTTGGGAAAAAGGAGGTAGAGGATTTTCAGCCATTGCCAACTGCTGTATTAAAACAATAGAGTTTTGGGAAGCCCCAAATTATTATTTGTAGCCACAATAAGCACAGTTTATAACTAAGCCTTTCACATCAGCGGATCACAGCAGGCCACTGAAGAACTGATTGTGCACCTCAGCACGTTTGCATCCCACCTAAATATCAAACATTAATTTAAAGTGTTAAATGCTCCCAGCCCACACACAGCACCCTTCAAACTGCAGAGGGAGGAACAGCCGAGGTGAGCTGAATAACAACCCAGATGTGCCATCGGTCTCTGCTTCTTGCAGAGTGAGCCCACAGGGAATGCTGTCCCATCCCATGGAATAAATGTCAAACCTCAGGTGAGATGAACCCAGAGCCCCCTCCCAACAGCCACTACTGCCACCAACAGCTCCCCAACAGCCAAACATCGAGGCTCTTCGTCATTCTGTATTACTTAAAAATTCAGCTGTTGATTCTAGCAGCCTGTCACATCACAGCATATTGCTCTTCTCTCTTTCAAACAGATAGTGTGGGGTGTGTAAAACAACTGACACCCCCTTTTCCCCTCTATTCAAGCTTGAACTCCACAGAAAAAGTCCTTCTTCCCCAGACCTTTGCATGCTGCTCCTACATGCAAGACACAGGCTAAAGGACTAACCCTGAACAAATTTGTAGCACAAATTCAGCAGCAACAGCCAACCACACGACGGCTCTTGTAACTTGCTTTCTTCTAATTTACATTATACATTAATCTAACATTATACATCAATCAATAGGTGAGAAGATTTCACTGCTCACTGGTTTTGCAGAACTGATTAAAGGAGTGATAAAGAAGATTAATTTATTACAGGATCTGCTAGGAGGCAAAATGCTTGCAGGAGGAAAGGAATTACTGACTTAGATTTAACAGAGGAATAATTCCCATTCATACATGTGTACATATATATAGAATAAGATGCAGGAATATAGGGACTAAACAGCTTTGGCACGTGCTGTCGAGTGGGTTTGCTGGGCACAGACTGGAGATGAAGGGTGGAGAAAAGCAGCACGGACCTTCCTTCTCTTGCAACCCTCTGCACTGGTGGAAAGGCACCACTGTTATTCTCTGGATGCAGATACTTAGAAGCCTTTAAGTGTTAAAAGGTAATAAAAAGCCCACCAATGAGCCTCAGTTAGCTGTGTTGCCACTAATACCACAGGCTCAGCAGGGAGCATGGGAGGGCACCACACAGAGCGAGTGGCCCTGGGTGGGTGGGTGGAAGCAGACAGGCCAGCACAGCACCACACACGGCACAGCCCCAGCGTGACCAAGCAGCAGACCCCCGGTCAGCAGCGGCACCGTTGGTTTTACCACCTCCAGAGCCTGAGGTGGCTGTGCAGTGTGCTGTGACATAGATGTGCCCCAACAGCATCTGCATCACTTGTGCTCATGATGCCAACCTCCAGGACTCACCTCTGCATCTACCAAGACATGGTGGGCTTGCCCCTTAATTCATCTATCTGAAAAAAAGAGCATTTTTGCATTGGGATTTAGCTGCAGCCTCACAAAACCCTGACGCACACACAGCACCAGTGCCACTCATCACGGGGAGTTTGACGACAGCAGCGCAAGGAGGGACATCCCCGCCAGAGCAAAGAAGATTCACACACAAAGGCTGGGGGACCAAGATGGGCAGGGATCCACCCATGGCTGTGTGTCCCTGTGTGCCAGACTGTGGAGTGCCAGCACATCGCGTACCGGGCTCAAGGCACAGCTGGGATGCAGCGAGAGCCATCGCAGCGTGAAAGGATTGGCATCCACCCAACAGGCTCTGCTTAATGGACTGATTTTAGATACATATATTTGGACAAGGAGCAATCGATATTGCACAGAACAGCACAGCTCATGCATTGTCTGCAGCCAATTATGCTGCTCTCTCTGCTGTACAATATTCATTTTAACGTTACCCTGAAAGGAGGGAGCACGGCAGGTCAGCCAAGGAAAGTGACAGTGCTGCTGTACAACCCAGCCCTCATTTCTTTGAAAACTCATGTCAATCCAGTGCAAATCCTGTCAAGCAGGCCCTTAGAGAGCACGGTTCGAGGAAATCCATTAAGCCTTTACCCTGTTCACCATCAGTGCCGTTTTGTCTTACCAGTGCTGCATGTGCCCTTTGGGCTCTGCTGTTCACTCCACACCCAACACAGCATCTCCCTTCCCAGCAGCTCTCACCAGTAACAGCACACCCCAGCTCCAGCAGGACAAAGTCCCAGGGACTCGGGTCACCTTCCTCTTCCTGACCAAGTACAGGTTATTTGGGGCAACATCAATGCCCAAATTGATGCCTGGGGGCCTTAGCCTATGCCTCGGTATCTGACTATTGATTCACCCAGCACAGGGCAGCACCATAAGGAAAGTTGTATAATGGCACCAAGGATGCTGCTCTGAGCCAAAGGGTCTGTCCTCAACAGAGCACTGCAGTCTATTGGGTGACAACATCTTTCATCTCTTTGCACATCAAGTTGTAATTTCTGAAATCCCTTTCTCCCTACCCTCATCTGACTCTTCTCCAAGGCTGAATCTCTCCTCATAGCATCTTCAGTGCTTGGAACTGAGTCTCATACTACCTGCCTCTATTTTAAAGCCTCAAAATGACAAAAGAAAAAAAAAAAACCAACATCCAAAAAAGCAATTATTTTAATTACTCATTTTGGGTGCAAAAAAGACCCTCAATTGTTTGAAGCCCTTGACTCAAAAGGTATGGCCATTACAGGCAGCTGACCAGCACAACACACATTGCTGCCATGCCCTCTGCAGTACCTGGAGGTGCTTCTCTATCCCAAATTATAGGATATTAACATTTTCAAAAGCTTTTGAGTGTTCCCAGGCAGGAAGCATTATAGGGAGCAGAATCAGTATTATTTATATAGATCCCGTTATTACGAACTAGAACTCCACACTGTCACTGTAATAAAGCATTACCCAGGAGGCCACTGAAAAACCTGAACAAAATCCTGTAATACAGGATGAAATAAGAACAAAAAAGGAGGCAGCCTTTCAGATGGCTTGATGTTATCCCTTTAAACAGGGCTGCCTTGACATATGCTGTGCATTGCAGGGGACTGGCATGTCAGCAGAGCTCTCCACAACAGCCACAGGGCTCAAAAATCCACCTTTCCCTTCCCACCTGTATTTTTGGGTTTAGTTCTTCCCATTTTGTTTTTCTACTGATGTGAATATGCCTCTTCTGTTGGGGGATTTGGCAGTAAGAAATCCCAGGAGATAGCCCTGGCAGGTACTGCCTGATTTGAAGGCAATACTGAACAATCTCCCAATGCTGAAGATCCCTAACAGGGATAGATTGAGGCAAATTCCTCCTGAAAGACCGGGCTATTGCTCTGCAGAACCCCACAAGCTATGATGTGCCCTCTCTTTTCAAGCAACCAGCTACAGAAAAGACAGCAGCAGCACGTGCTGCAGAAACAGAGCCAAAGATTGCCTGGCTTTGGGCCCTGCCCAAAGGATGAGCAGTTCCTACCTGTGCAGAGCCGGGGTTTACGCTGTGCCTCCAATGAACCAGTGCTGCTGACCTGGGCACAGCTTTGCCTCTGCCCAGGCATGGCTGCAGGCTTGGCTGGGGCTGGGTTTGCACCTATGGACAAGGCAGCTTTTTATTTTTAGGCACAGGCTTCTTAAATGCAGTGCCCCAGGAGGCGGTGAGCCCTCCCCTCGGCTCCCACTGAGCCCTGCAGCACCACTGCAACAGGCGAGGCACACCCAGGGGACAGGGAAAGCCAATGTTATTCGTGCTCTCTCTGAGAGAAGCTTGTTAGTATCGATATAGAAACCCAAAACCAGGACACTCCAGCCCCTCCTATTTGTAGAAGCAATAATTCTCTGTAGGTTCTTAAGGAATACAGAACAAACCATGTGCAAAGTAACCTCATTTCAGATCTGGATCCATTCCAGGGCAGTTGTGGACATTTATCAACATCTAGTGATTTGCAGCAGAATTTTCAGTCTCCATCATGCCCACGTGAGACCCTAAGGAGCAGTGGGCTGGTACAGGGAAAGGCTGAGCTGGGACTCTGCAGCACCCACACGGCCCCAGCCCGTGGCTGCCCCTGGCAGTGCCAGCCCAGCCCCGGGAAGGGCGGCTGAGCAGGGTCTGCCAGGGCTGCCCTCCTGCCTGTGACACAGGCTGGGCACAGAGCCAGCTGGGACAGGCACAGCCTGACTGTGCCAGCCAAATTAAACCCATCCAGAAGCACCCACCGAGCTGGGCCAGCTAAAGCTGCTAGTTGTCACCATCACAGTTGCTATATTTTAACTCTCAGTGTGTTTCACAGCACTGCTGGGACCTGCACCTCTGGCCAGAACCCCTTCTCTTATGACCAGCTCTCATTAAACAAACTCCTAAACAAGCAGGTTTGTATTACTTCCCAGCAAGCATGAGGACACATGGTGCCAAGGATACCCCTGAGCAGTTCAAGCCAACTATTAATACATTCAAAAAAATATGGGAAGATCCATCTGAGGACTATGGATAAAGCTCAATATAAGCCAACACGTATAAATAAATGGGGTATCGTGGAACTAAAGATCAGCTAATCTGCATGTCATCAACCATGGAAAATAAAATGTCATGTAAACCAGGTGTTTGGGTTGCATCAGTGCTTTGACAGAGACCTGAGCTTGAAGCAGACTTCCAGGTGTAGCAGCTTTTCAGTCTGAAAGTATTTTATAAAAAAAAAAAAAGCACTCAAATTATTTTAAAATCAGTTAACCAATAGGTACTACATGATAAACAGACACGTAGCCAAATGGTTTCAGTCCTTGATCCAACCCTATTCAGTACATTACTCAATTATCTGAGAAATGCACAAAGCTAGTGCTGATGCAGTGTGTGCACGGCAGTGCTGGGTGCCAGGAACAGCATTAATGATGGGAACAGATCTGGAAAGCAGGGCAATATCCGTTTATTTGAGCAAAGTGCTCTCAATAGCTGCAAATGGCACAGTGCCTGTCTAAGGACCAAGTACACGGGTCATGCTAATCATACAGATAACAGCAATTAAGGAAAGGAAATGAGGAGGTTTGTACAGAACCAGCCGTACATGAACTCCTCATGTGATGCTGTTACTAAGAGGAGAAAAGCAACCCAAGGCTACATAAATAGGAGATTAACAAGCAAGCACAGGGAAAGGGTGTTATTTCAGCCTCCAGTATCCAAGATACCATTGCTAAATGCTGTGAGGAGCTCTGGTGACCATATTGCAAGAATAGGCCTGAAAATATATGAAGGTTTCAGACAAGACTCTGAAGTCATATTGGCTCTGGAAAAGTTGCCTGATAGTAAGAGGCTTTTGTGGCTCAGGCTATGCAGCTTTCCCAAGACGTGGCAGGGATAATTCAGCCCCAGTCTGCAATTACCTCTGAGAGGAAGAAGATCTGATAGCAGGCAGCTGCTGGCCCAGCCAAAATGGACACAGTGCAGAAGCAGTAAATGCAGCAAACATTTTAAAGCAGAACCCTGGGCTGTGGTCAGCTCCACTCCACTCAGTGAGAAGCATGAGTGACATGTGGACAAAATGCCAGGCTGAAGTCAGGAGCCCAAAGCAGAAGGTGCAGGTGGAGTTTGGATGTGCAAAGCAGCACCTCCTAGCTTGGACACGTAAGTGAGGAGGGTGTGGGGGTCCTGCAGGTGGCAAACCCCTCCCAGTTGTGCTTAATAGCTCTCCCCAGCTGCCCCATCTCTGATCCACATGTGACACATCCCTTAACAGTACCAAAAATGAGGTTAGTGGTAGTGGGAAAAATTCCACGTGAATAAGAGAAAAGGATGCTGCATGGAGAGTACCTGAGGAGCCAACAGCTCAAACTGCCTGTCAGGGCCATTTGCAGCACAGGACACTGAGTTCTTTGGGCTTTATTTCTCATAGTGACAAATGAACCATCTGAGGATGGTTTGGGGCTGTGTTACCGTACATTTCCACTGAGGCGGGATTCAATGGATTTTAAAAACGACAGATCATACACAGGACACTGCCTCCAGCTGCCTCAGCAGAGCTGCCCAGCAGCCTCACAGCCTCTCCCCAGGTCCACACGGTTTGCCCAACACCCACAAAGCCTCAGCAAAGTTACTGGCAGGGAGGAGCAGGACAACCCCCTCCCCACTGGCCATCTCACCTCTGCAGAACTGCCGATCCTGATGCCAGCCTGAAGGCAGAAGTACTCATTTCTGCTCACTGGGGTCAGGTTATCGTGCACGAGAGGAGCACAGGAGGGCTCATCAAACCTTTTTGCCCAATTATACATAAATGAAGCACCCTCTGCAGTCACATGTCTGTTGTGCTTTCCAAACCACCACCAGCACTTCCACCCAAACCTGCGCATGGTTTAGCTGGGGGGGACTCTGCACATCATCCAATTGACAGGAGGAGAAAAAACGTGACAAACCTCCAGAGTGATTAGGCAACGTTTCACATGTCAGAACAGCAGATTTAATTCAAGTCTGGAATTTGTTAGAATGCTTTGACTAAAAAGAAATAAAGGCTGGCAGTATGACAGAATATATTGTAATGGAATCCACAGCATCTTTTCCAGGCAAAAACTACTTGTTACAATAAATGATCTAAAAAAATCAGTATTCATATGAGAATCTGTGTGCATCCACAAAATAGGAGTTGCAGATACATTAGGTTTAAAACAATCTCAGAAAAAACTCATTTTCAGTTAAGTTCCCCCATATCCTGCCCTCTCAAATGACTGCAAAGAGCATCCATACAGTCTCAGAAATCCCATTATCTGCTTGTTCTTGTCATAAATTCAGCAGTGTTTCTTTGATAAATTACATTCCTATCATATTATTTTAGTAAAAAGTACACATCAAAGCTCTCAATTAAAGCCCACACCTGTAAATTGGATTTTTATATATATAATTGGAATATATACATGTGTAGACTATAAATATAGTACATACACGTAGAGGTGGGATCAGGATGTTCCATTACCAAAACAGCACTATCATTTCTACAGCTCTAAAAGAGCCTATTGTGATCTGTGATTTATGTATTTGTGGGAGCTGTGCTTGTCACCCAGAGCTCCATGCCTCCTTCATTCCTCTGGCTAAAATAGATTAGTTTTTTTAGTTTGTCTATGTGATAAGTTATTCTGGAAGAGTTATTCTTGTGTGGATGCCCTCAGTCTGAAATGAAATACTTTATCATTTTGATTTAGCTTTATCCATATGCTCAAAATTCCCCTATTCCACAGGAGGAAACCAAAGAATAAACTGAGCAGCAAGTCTGCTTCCAGTCCAAATGTCCCAACATTAGTGTCGGGCTGAAAAAGCTCCTCGGTAACAAAGTGCCCTCACACACTGGCTGTACGTGTTCACCCTCCCGGGGGAGGGACTGGTCCAGCCAAGAGGAGAGAGAGGCAAGGGCAGAGAGAAAACTGCACAAACACCATCATAGGATGTGAGATACACATCATCGTTCTTGTGCTCATCACTTGTGTGAGGCAAATGCTGCACTTTCACCCCTTTTGCAGACCAGCAGCTGAAGCGTGTGTGGGAACACAGAGAATTCCGGTATCCGAGGGATGTGGGTGCTCTCATCACAGATGTCCATCAAAAGCCCACAGTAGTTCCAGCAGCTTGCCCAGGTGCAGGAAATGAGCCTGTGGCAGTGCAGGGAATTAGCCCCAAAGTGGCCTGAGTCCAGCTTTGGAACTGGCCTTTGCTATGCTCCCGCTTAACACAAAATTGGCTTCTTTAGGAAAAGTCATTACAAGACTTTCATTTTATATGACTTTACTTAAAATTATCTTATGCCAGGCATGTAGGAAACAAGAAATTAAGGAAAAGCACAGAAAGCCCAGCCACGCAGTTTAGATTTATTTTTGCAATCGGTGATGGATGGGAGGGTGAGCAGTTGAGGATGGCTGCAGCTCCCCACTGAGCACATCCTAAGGCCGGCCCTGAGATGTGGGCTGGCACAGGGACCCTGTGCCTGCTGCATCCCCCTGCCCACGCCAGCGATCAGGGCAAAGACTGTGGCCCTGACCCCACAAAGCTGCCCTGCCCTGCCAGCAAGGCCCGGATTCATCTCTTCTCCATTAACCTGGGTTTGGCCAGGCTCCGTGCCAGGCTGCAGCAGCAGCAGCATGGGAAGCAAAGCAGACCCAGCGGCCCAGGACACAGCGACACAAGCGACAGGGGCTTTGCACGCGGAGTCCCAGGGGATGGATGCAGCTTCGGAGGCTGCAGGAGCGCATCCCGCAGCCTCACCTGCCCCGGGAGGCGGCCGGTGAGTCACGGCCCTAGGTAGGTCAGGCTGCAGCGCTGCCGGCAGCAACACGCCGAGCAGCCCCTAAAGCATCCCCGCGGGAGACAAGCAGCCCATTCACCTCTCTTTTCCCAGCCGGCAGAAATGAAAAACCCAGCCAGGAGCTTTACAGCCTCTTTATTTAAAAGATAAAATGGAAATAAACTTTCGAATGACGTTAACTAAAACTTTCTAAAATAAAACTTCCATTAAAAGGGGAGGCTGAAAGCAGATATTTCTGAAGCTGTCGCATCCTCCACAGCGCTCGCGCTTATCGCATCCCGAACCCCCGCCCCCGGAGGAGCCGCTGCCTCCCACTGCTCCAGCCTCGCGTTCCCTGCTCTAGTTAAAATAAAAGGGAAGGAACCCTGCCTGCAAACACAGGCTTGCCCGGAGCCCAAGCTCCCAACGATCAAGTCGCTCTGTCAGGTTAATTAGCACATAAATTAAGAAACGCTTTGCTCGCAGTAGTACCAGGCACAGCCAGGGCCCTCCTTGACACGGCACAGGAGGAAAGCTGTGGGGATGGAAATGAATGAAGCACCAGGGAGCTGGGGCGCAACTTTTTGTCATATCTATGGCCTGTGGTGCAGAGTCTGTCAATAACCAAAGCAAATGAAAAAAATCACCCTGTTTCTATCATAGCAGATATTTCTTCCTTGATTACATTTCAAGTTTTCTGCTTAAAAAGTTAGGAGATATTTTCCAAATATTCCCAAAATGAGCATCTAAACTATGCTCCAACCACACTCTTTCCAGAGCCAGACCATAGCTGGGAACCACCCTGAAGCTTCACCACTTGATCGACCCCTCCATCTCAACCTCTGCCACCACACCAGAAGAAACTGGTACATCTACAACCACCTTCCATCCCACATTGCTCCCCTCACACCCAGGCAAGATCTTTGGACAACGGTAATATCTTATAAATACTTATTTTTATGAAGAACCATGAATTACAGGCATTACTCAAAAGAAACCTGGAGAGCAAGGAGGTCAAAATGTCAGTGTTCGCAATAGTGAGCAATTTCACTGAGCTGCCCAAAATTTTCTCAAGGTTCCTTCTTACCTGAGGATGGTACAGTCACAGAAAAGACTTGAAGAAACTTACTCTTCTGAATGGAGAAAAATGAAAAAAAAAAAAAATCTTACCATTAATACTGAGCCAGCCTGCCAAAGGAAAATGGAAGACAAAAAAATATGATTAATGATGCCTTAATCTTTTAGTGCAATAATTTCTGCCTTCAAGGGACTTCTGGTAAATAGCACAAAAAGTCTCACCAGGAAATTCCCAGACGCCTTAATCTTGCTGCTGGGCCCTGGCAGGTTCTCTGTGCAGCAGATCACAGTCAGAGGCTCCTCAGTGCAGCGAGGGTGTTGCTGGGCCAGCAGACAGACATGAAAACTTATTTCAGCTCTAAAAGCAGCACAGGTTCAAAGTCTGCTCCAGCTCGTACCAGGGGGAACCCCATCTGGAGCTATGCCACCCCCTTACACACTGTCAGAATCCTGAAATTCCTGTTGTCCCCACGTCAGCAGCGACTCTGTGGAGCCTGAGGCTATTTCTGGTGCTCCATTTTGGCATGCCCAGGCCACCCCTGACTCACTATCCCTGCTTACTTCACGTCAGGACAGCACAGATCCTTCAGGTGACTCACATCCTGCGTGACCAAGCCTGTGGTCCATCCTGTGGTCCATGCAGTCACACCTCCCAGCCAGCACGACGAGTGACAGCACACCAGGAGTGTATCCATCACTCTCCTGCCTTCATCCCTGTGGGGCAAGTAGGCCTGGGGTAGCAGACACAACAGAATTTAAAACTGTCCAGAGCAGGGTCAAGCAGCTCTGAAGAAAGAGCTTTTTAGAGCATCTGTTAGTTTTAGGAGGAGCATTGAGTGATGCAGCTGAGGGTTTGAGCTGCAAGTCGAAGTGTGACACAAAAGGCAATGCTTTGTGGGAGGGACCCTGCCAGGGAATGCAAGGACAGGGATGGAGAGAGAGGATGGGTACATGCATGTAGATAGGGAGGTTTTCTTTTCACACATCTTTGGTCAATAGACACCAGAAGATTTTGTAACTTAATTTATTTAAACCTCCTAATTTGCACACATTTCATCCTCTTCTACCTTGTCTCAGATAGCAGGCCTTGAGGGCATGGATTTGAAGGATGGGGCAGCAGCTTTACAAAACCATTTCCCAGAGCTCCTTATCCCCAAACAGGAAACAACAACCAGGTGAACACTAAACAACAAAAGAGGCATGTGAGTTTGGCAAACTGAACTCACGCACATTGGCAAGAATCAGCTGTACAAGAGCTGCCCACTCTAGAGGGGCAGAGATCAAAGGGTAGAACTTTAGGAAGTGCTTCCAGGCATGCAGGTAATCACGCCAGAGACGAGTAACAGCAGCGGACAGGAAGCAGTGCGAGCTGGTACAGGAGCACGTGAGCCGTGCTCATACCATCACCCTGGGCAGCACACGTGGGCTCCCAGGGCAGAACCACACCCTGGTGACAGTGGCCTTGGATTGGCAAACCCTGCTCTGAGAACTGCCACCCAGCAAAGAGCTGCTCCTGGAAAACATCTAAGCAATGTGTGCTGGGGATTTGTACTGGCACAAGACCAGGGCCAAGCGACCCAGCACGGGGAAAGGAGAGTCCCTGCAGCAGCTTGGGATGCTCTCCAAACATCCCATTTAAGCCAATAAACTCCACACTTTCACAGGAAGCTGTAGAGGGAGTTGCATACACGTGTTGCATCTGTACCCTGGGCATCCCCAGATATCCGCAAAGATTAAGGAATTTGGCTGTCTCACATTCTGAAATCCATACCATGAACTCAGACCATTGGAAGGATGGCACCAGTGGCACTCTGCTTCTATTGGGGATGCTGGCACTTTAATGCAGTTTAAAAATGCTTGTTGCTGTTCCCACCTCCTCCGTCACTCTTCATACTTCCTCACTGCACTTCCCCCAGTCATTTCAGCACATCCCCATACATTCATTCATCATCCTCCCCAAGCTTCCTTATGGGATCCTGCTTTGTGTTTGGTGCCCCCAGACATTTCTCTTCATGCCCAAGAATAACCAGAAAAATAAACCTGTAGAAGACCATAAATTTGCCTTTAAAAGTAAGAAAGTACTACCTTGAGACAGCTCAGCAGTATGTCAGTATCTAACTAATGAGCATCCTTATTTTCTAACCCCTTTGCTTTATTTGCAAGCTTTTGAAGGCCAGGCTGTGTGAGCTGGGGGACAGAAGGAGTGAACAAGCTCAGATAGGCCAAATATCCAGTACCAGAAAGACTCAGAAGTACCTACAAGGACAAGAAATATGAGGGTGAGTGGTGGAACTGGTTAAGGAGAATACTCAGCACATATTGTCAGGTGAACATTAAGGGACCAGCACCTGCTCCAGGAGAAAAGACTGTTCTAAGGTCCCAGAGCTCATAAACTCTAAAAGGTTTCATTGATGTAATTTCTTTCCCCTCTCTCTCCTCCCTTTCCTTTCCTGCCCATTCACGTAACCAGAGTTTGACAAAATTACAACTAAAGTTCCAGGCTCCCGGCTGTGACTGCTGAGACTTCGATGCTCATTTGCACAAGGCTTTTGCAGACTGCAGAGTGCCATCTAGACGGAGGAAGGAGGATGTGCTGCGAGTCAGCCAGCTGGAGGTAATAAATCCTTCAGGGATGCATCACAGAATGCCTACAAGATGCTTTGCAGAACAGCTCTTTGCAGACTGCAGATGTTTTGTGGCAATTTTTTTAAAGTACTAAAATCCTCCCGTGGCTGAATGAGCAATGGTCTCAAATGGCTTGTGGGATGAGACGAGAGCCCTTTTAGTTTAGCATTTGAATATTTATGCATTCTCATAGAGAAACATTTTAGCTCCTTATTTTTTCCAGGCTGTTTAAGATTCAGATGGCCACTGAATCGGGCCAATTTTTAATGCTGGGCCTTCAGGTAGAGCCTCATTAAAGGACACATGGACCTGAATGAGGTGTTGCATGCAAATAAATGAATTTTTTATGCTTGTGGAAATATTTGCCTATGGAGAGGAATTGGAATGCATAGACTCCATGAGCTGTGGATTTTTAGCAACAGGGTAAAAATCTTGCCTATATCATAAGTGGGAAAATACTAATCTGAGATGACTATAGAGATGTGGCGAGCAGCAGCTGCTGCAGCAGAAGGGGCTGCTCCAAGGGACAGTGTTCCCACAAATCTGCAGTAAGGAACCAAACCACATAAGCACCAAATTTCTGCTCTCCTGTGTCAAGAAAACAGCCACGTACTTACAGCCTGAGCATTTTCATTTCTGTAATAGTATGAAAAGTGCAGGAAAGTCTCTCCTAAGCTGATGCATTTCCCTTATACCCAGCTGTGCATGATCACTGCCAATCCCAACCACCCCACAGAACAGCAGCAGCCCCATAGCCCCTCACAAACAATGTTGATATGCAATGACCTCCTAAACGTGCTTGTGCAGGACTGAAATGTGCCTTTGCTGCCCAGGACAGCCCTTCTGGTTTAGATGAGCCTGAGGACAAGCTGGTGCTTGTGAAGGTCATCAAGGAGGATGAAGCCCCCACTGAACTGCTTGGGCAGGAAAGCAGGTCCTGCTGTCCCATCACCTTTGTCAAATCCAGCATGGAAATCACTCCACTGTACCTTGCTGCCTGCTCTTGCCCAAGCTCACAAGAAAACCTCAGGAAAAATTCAGCCAAAGGCTGAGCTGGGGACACGGCAAGCAGAATAAATGTGCTCACTTTTCTCCTGTCAAAACCTGACCTGACAAATTCACTGTTTAAACTAAGCAGCACTGAAACAGACCCATGGAATTGTTTGGGTTAGAGGAGACCTTAAAGAGCATCTCGTTTCAGCCCCCCTGCCATGGGCAGGGACACCTTCCACTATCCCAGGCTGCTCCGAGCCCCATCCGACCTGGCCTTGAACACTTCCAGGGATGGGGCAGCCACAGCTTCTCTGGGCACCCTGTGCCAGGGCCTCCCCACCCTCACAGCAACAGTAGCCAAAGAATGCCTCCTATCAGGAGTCTGTATTTAAAAGACAGCAGCACAAAGCTGCCCTCAGAAGCACAATCATTTCTTTGGGAGTTATAAAACCATGCACTAGCACAGCAATGTAATAAATAATAGAACCTGGTGAATAATGCAAATAAAACATTCTCTCTTCCTATTTTTCATGTTTCTAAATATATTTCTTTCCCTTGCTGTCAGGCCTATTCTGCTTTGCCTTTCACAAGCCTTCATGCAGAGCAGAAACAAATTGCAAAGGACTTGGGAGAGAAGCAAAGGGGCTGCTGTCACCCCTGCCTTGTTCCCCCTTCCTCTGCCACACTCTGTCAGGACCAGGAAGCCGGGGGCTGGATTTAGATTCAGCACGGAGGCTCTCCCAGCCTGTAATTATGCTGACAGCTCCACGAAAGCTTTACTTTGGGTCTAATTAAGACTTATTAGAGTTGAAAACAAACAGAACTTGGTTCTTTCCAGTATGATAGACCCTTTCCATGTGCAAAGCAAAAAGGTGAAAACAAAAAAGGATCTAAATTCAAGGAGAAAATAAAAGCTGTGTCCAGCATTTTGAGCTAGGGCATGGAGCCCTTCATGAGCATCACCACAGGAGATGGTGGGATGGTGACCAGAGGGACAGAGCCTGACTCAGAGCTCCTCACCCACTGGTTAGGGCCCATTGCTCCTTGCACATTGCTGCCCAGCACACTGTTGTTAATGCTGTGAAGCAGGAGGGAAATTCAGCCTTTCATGGCTGAGAGACGGGGCAGGAGGAGAGGCAGCACACACAGGCTCTGGGAGTGAAGGGCTGCACTTCCACAGCTGCAGGAGAGAATGCACAACCTGAGCTTGCCTTGGTCAGCATGAATGTCACCTTAGGTTGTGTACTGAATACCTAATGTAGGTGCAGGAAAAGGACACTAAAGCAGAGTTTTTCAAAAAGACACTCATAGGAGCTGCACCAGACACCAGCAGGTGAAGTTTAAAGGAAAGGGGCAGGTTCCCACCTGGTGCAAGTGAATTTCCCTTTCTCCAGAGAGACACAGACAATAAATGTAGTTCATTCACTCTTTTCATAGACTCTTTTCTCACATTAAGAGCAGAAGATGATGAGAGCGTGTGTATTGAGCTGCAGTAAAAATCCGTCCTTCGGCACTGTGCGGGTGCTGAGCCCAGCACAGCTGCTGGAGTGCCAGTGCCCTCTCCTGTTCAGTGTGCACCAGCGTCCCTGCTCATTCCACAGCATGTCTGCACGCCTTCAGAGGCTGGGGAAACATTCCCAGCCTAACATCCTGCTAACAGCCCATAAAAAATTGTATTTATAAGGTTAAGGGAAATGTGAAAATGCTGCAGAACTTCTGTGAACACTGTGTCCTCTTCGCTGCAGTCCAGAAGAGTTATCGCTTGCATCAGGCCATTTAGGAAGAAATAATCCTCAAACTATCCCATGTCATTATATACAGCAGGTTTGCATCTTTCCAGAGCACATCTTCAATGACATTCAGTTTTACTCTGTGTGGCTGTAACTTGAACTCCAGCCATTGCCAAATGTATGCACAAAGTCACAGAGGAGGAAACCGAAGCCAAAGGGAGCCATCAGGGGTCTGACACTGGGGTTTATCCTCCCACCCTACCTGGACAGTTTTCCAGACTTTTTACACTGTCATGTAATTACAACAGCACAGATTCATCCTCATTTTGCCACTGTATTAAAAGCAGTGGTGCTGCTACAAAGTGTTTCCTAACAGCTCTCCTCTCAGCCCAAGGATTTCTGAAGGGGAGCTGTGATGAAGTTTCCTGGTCTGGTATTATTAACTACCCTAAAACAGCTGAAGGAATTAAAAAGACTGAGTAGCAAACCTTCTCACAGTTGGAAAGTGGGAATATTCCCAGGGACACGGTCCCTCAGATGCCTTAGAATTGTTATTGATGTGTCAACAGAGGGAACATTTTTTCCTCCTCCTGAATCACCACTGCCTGGAGCCATGCTGTAATGTGGGAATTCCAGCCACCAGGCCACTACAATCAATGAAGGTCTCCAACTCCCATCCTTGAGAAAACTCACACTTAATGACACATGAGAACACAACCCTTAATGGCTTAAAATTAAGACGAAATAACCAAAGGCTCCTCAAAACAAACTCAGCTGAGCAAAGTTTCTGGCAAGAGCACTGCATACAGAGCAGTGAAGGCCCCCTGATCAAACAGGATTTCCTAGTTCCTGACCTGCACATTAACCAGACTGACAGAGACAGCCCTGATCAGCTGAACATATGGAGAGCAAAAAACACCCAAATCAAGCAGGGCAGGAACACGTTTAGCACATCTCAGCTTTAGGAAGCTTACAAGCATCCCTGTGCAGGAAGGAGGAGCTCCTTGAGACCCTGCTGGGCAGAGCATGGCTTTGGTGGCACCACCGCCACCAGCACCAAGAGAAATTGCCCTACAGGGAGCCAGGGGTGGACAGTACCTCCTGGCAAAGTCAGGCTCTCCTCCTGGGGATGCTGGGCCATCTGAGAGCTAAATTGCTCCAGCTGGAGCAATACCATTTTGACCAACTGAAACCCAGGGCCCAGGAGAGCTGGCAGAAACAGCTCACCCTGTAAAGTGACTCTCGTGCCCCTCTCACTGTCTCAGTTATTCTCACCAGCACCAGCATCAACCAGCAATGGATGACAAGAGCACGGTCTCTGTGATCATAGGCGGCCAACCTGACATGAGCTGTTATTTCTTATATTTCCTCTATGTTTTTCTCCAAGTAAAATTAACAAGGTCAGACAAAATTTCATACTAAAATATTATCTAGGATGTTGATGGCACTACATTTATACAGTATTCCTCACTTGACAAGGTGTACTAACCTGTACAGTAGCTAAAATTAATTCTGCCTTGTGTTCTGGCAGGCAGATACAACAAATACAGCTGCTCTGTTATCAGCTGCCAAGTCTCCTGCCACTACCCTTCTATAAACCTGTTTGCTGGCAGCTCCTACTGGGAGCAGAGACCTGGTGTGGTGTTCAGAGGGGTCACAGAAGAGCAAGGCCACACTGCAGCCACAGGGTGTTACCAGGGTAACACCACAGAGCCCTGCTCCAGCCAAAGAGGGAGGCTCAGAGCACCCGTGCAAGGGCCTCGATGGTCACACCCAGGGGTTACCCACAGCTCCTCACAGGCAGATGCAGACATCTCTAACTTCTTTTTTCTGCAGCTTAGATCCATGAAAGAAAACTAATCTGTCCCATTTGGATGCTCACACAAAACCCATCAGTATACAAAGGTTTTTCCAATGATGATCTTGGGTTTTGTCAGTTCTTTACATAACATATGCTCACACTGCAATAATTAAGACCAGATCTGGAACTTGCTGAAAGCCAGCTGGGAAACGGGGATTTATCCAAGAACAAGTTTTGGGACTGTTACAAAAGAAGGGGGATGTTGCACCAAAGTAAACAGAAGTTTAGAAGATACTAAAGGTGTTTCCACACCACCAGCTGTATTGCTTGGAGTCTAAAATGAGTTTATGCAATGACTTGTGGCTGTTAGTCCAAACTCCCAGTTTACAGGAGCCCTACAACACCACTTTAAGGAAAAGCCCACCAAGGGACTTCCACATTCACCATCTGTGGGTGCCAGACACACATGCAAGCAGCAAGCAATGCCCCATATTTCTGAGAAAATCAGTACCAAAGGAGAATATGAAGGGGAAGCCATACATCCAGGAGAGTACCTGTATTGAAATGCACCTTCATCAGGCCAATGACAGCCAGTTTCAGGCCAATTTCATCGGTGAAATCATCTCCTTTATGTCAAAACCATCAGGTTTGGGGTCTCCTGGCCTGAAGCAGCAGCAGCTGAGCTGGAGCTTCCTGTAGCTGGTCCATGTGCTGCAGGTGTGGGTATCCCCTCATTGTGCAGGGCCCCAGCCAGGGTTAACCCCGGCGAGGATGGAGCCATCCTTTGGGAGGGGACACACACCATGGCACTGCAGGAGGGCACGGGGAGGGGACACACACCATGGCACTGGAGGTGACACACACCATGGCACTGCAGGAGGGCACAGGGAGGGGACACACACCATGGCACTGGAGGTGACACACACCATGGCACTGCAGGAGGGCACAGGGAGGGGACACACACTGGGGCACTGCAGGAGGGCACAGGGAGGGGACACACACCATGGCTCTGGAGGGGACACACACTGGGGCACTGCAGGAGGGCACAGGGAGGGGACACACACCATGGCTCTGGAGGGGACACACACCATGGCACTGCAGGAGGGCACGTCCTCTGCAGCTGAGGCTCCTGCTGTGCTCCACATCAGGCAGTGCAGAGCAAATCCAGCATGGGTTCTGGGGCAAATCCACCCCACAACTCTCCTCCAAGCTCTGCATGGCTGCTGAGGGAGCCTGCTGGAGGTTTCCTTTCTGCAGGACACAAACATTAATTAATCAATTACTTTAAAGCCACTTATGGCACTAAAGGTCTCTCCTGAAATTTCTAGTTACAACTGATGCCTGTACCTAGCAAGTTGCTTTTCTCTCTGCTGATATTCAGTGTTTTTCTTCCATCTCCTCTGTAAGGAGCTTCGAAGTCCATGTGCTCAGGGTGAATTTAGGCAATAATTACCCCTGTGAAATGGCACCCACACAGGAGAGGGACTCGCTGAGGTACAGTGTCACCACTGCAGGGACAACACCGTTCCTCACAGTCCCCATCCAGAAAGCCCCCTCAGTAAAGCACTCACTTCTCTTGTTTTGTGGCCCAAAAGCATCACTTCGAGATATAACTCTACAAATAAAGATACAATGTATAATACTTGTGATAACCAAATTGCCTTCATAACAAATTGCCAGCAGCCTCTGAAATCTCTAAACCCAAAAGTAGAAAGCATTTAATTGCACTCTGAGTCACTGATGGATTTCAGTCCATCTGTACTTAAACTGAGTAGTTATCTCCAATAGCTACATCCATATTAACGAATAAGGAAAAAAGGTCAAGTCCCAAGCACACTGAAATCAATACAGCTTTAAATGTACTCATTTGAGATTAATCTAAAACTCTCACACATTAAAAAGTGCCAGCTCAACATTTTTCTAGGAACTGAATCATCTTCCCACCAGCCCCACAGGACTCCAAAGAATGCTACAGAGAGGGGGAAAATGTCCAAGAAGCCTTAAAAAATGGGAAAAAAACTCAGGTTGGCAACAATGAGTAATTTCTGCCATGTACTTCCAAAGGTAAGGGAAAAACAGAGGCTACTCAAAAGAAAATTCAGGGAACTACCCACTGAAGGGCTCCTTGGTGTGCAATCTTCTGCTTTCTTTCAAAGGGAAGAATATTTTCTTTCAACTTCACATAACTTTAAAACGTGAAAAGAAAAAAAAAAACGGAACAAAACAAAAAAAACAAAACAAAACAAAACAAAACAACCCAAAACCAATGTAGCAAGTTAGTTAAGTAAATACTGGCATTTACTAATATTTATTGATTGTAAGTAAATAGTGAGTCCCAAAGTCTTGGTGTAAAACCAAGTAGCTCTAAATGTGCCCCACTGCACGCAGCACTACAAGCCACAGATATGTTCACTCCAATATTATTTTGCATGTTTCAAGTCATGTCTCCACTCCTGAGCACACTCTAAGGTTTGATCAACCCTACGCCCACATCAAAAGAGCAAAAGGTCGTAGTAGCTGTGTAAAGAATTGATTTGTAAGAAATGGAGGAGGGAAAGTTACTTGCATGGACTAATAACTTTATAAGGCTTCCCAAAAGAACATGTCAAAATATTTGAAATTATGTATCTCTTAATATCTGATCCATAGTTCATTCTGCAGCCAGAGCACATGAAAAATACATCAGAATCTGTGCTCTAAGTTGCTGAAATTCACCAGAATCAATAGGAAACCTGAAACAAAGCATAGCTCTCATCCAGATGAAAACACCTAATTCCTACTGGCCCTTTGGTGGTCTTTGTCTCACAACTGTACACTATGGGCTATACAGATCATTTCAACACAGACTTATTTAAAGCAATGAAAAAATTAGAGGATGTGAGGAAAGGGAAGAATGACAGAAAAGGCAAGGTATTGCTGAGTGAAGGCAGAGTGGGGAGGTACCACAGGGGGGCACAAGGGGGAAATGATTTGCCAGAATGAGATACAGATCCACAGCCTTGGTTCTACTTACATCAATGGTTAAAAATAAAAGACAGTTTAAAAAATGTACTTGCTTGTTTGCAGCAGCCGTGTCTCCTGTTCTGAAGTCCACACACTTCTCAAAGGCCATTCCTTCAACCAGGAGGGTCACAATAATGCAGCTGTGGTATTGATCTGCATTACTCAGTGCCTGGTTTATCCATACCAAAGGGTGGCACACAGCCCTGGCAGCCCCTCACCTGGCTCCAGGACAGGAGGCATTTCACACTGTATGCAAATTTATTTAACCAGGAATTTGAGCTCAGAGTTTTACCTCACCAAGGTAAGCTCAGAGAAAACCCACGTGGCATCAGCACACTCAGCCAGGCTCCAGTTTGCTGCAGAAAAGTGAGTCCTGTTTCCTGGGCTTCACAAACATGGAGTCTGTGGAAATAGTTGGTAAAACAGGATTTTAGTTACACCTGAGCTGGAACTGTTAAAAAAAAATTCCTTTAGCTTTGAAGCCCTTGATGCAGAGCCAGAGCCATTAGTGCAGATTCAAGCCCGGGTACGATTTTGGTTTGAACTGAACACCTGTTCCCTCCCTGTGCCCCTCAGGCTGGGCAGGAGCCAGCCTGGCTTTGGCTCACATTCTAAGTGTGTGTCAAAATTTCTTGGATTGGCAGACAAGAGCTGTTTAACACAAAAACAAAGGGGGCAGTAGGGCCTAGGTGGGACACATGCCACGAGTTTGCTCCAGAGGGGCTTCAGCTCAGAGACACCAGAGCCATCTCCGACCCCTTCCACACACCCTGACAGTCTACACAGGGACCTTCAAACAGCAGCCAAGCCGACCTGCCCAGCCAGGGGCAAGAGCCTGGTGTGAGCCCAGGGCCCCTCACCAGCCCCGGCAGGGTCACCCCGCCTGCGGCACCGGCAACAGCGCGGAGCTCATGGCAACACCAGAAACCAAATCCCTGTGTCCCCAACACCACACTGACACCTCAGAACAGTGCCCCTCTGCAGCTGTTTACGCAGCTTTTTCCTTGGAATAATATGTTGGAGTGAGGTGGTGTGTCCGTGTTTGACCCCAAACGTGGCTCAGCCCTGGCAGCTGCAGTGGGCCCTGGCCTGGCTGTCCATGGGCCCTTCAGGAGCAAACCCTGCAGAGCAGGCTGTGGACGGTGTGATAAGGCTGTGGATGGTGTGATAAGGCTGTGGACGGTGTGATAAGGCTGTGGATGGTGTGATAAGGCCGTGGACAGTGTGAAAAGGCCGTGGACAGGGCGATAAGGCCGTGGACGGTGTGATAAGGCCATGGCTGCCTGTGGCCAGCACCAAGGCTCTGCTGGCTCACACCCTAGATGGCAGCAGCACCCAAGGAATGGGCTGGGAAACCCAAAACTGCCCATGCCTGATGAGGTTTCACATTCACATAAATCCCATCTGAAGGCCTCCATCTAAAAAGAAATTCTTCTGGATACCTGAACAAAAGGAGCACGATGCGTTTCTGGAGGCTGGGAACCGAGGTGTTGGCTCCCTGCACGCCAGCACGGCAAGGACAGAGCCAGTTCTGCCAGGCAGCCTGCAAAGATCACAGGGACAATCTGCTCCTTTCTGTCACCAACACGCTTTTCTGGTTCAATAATGGCAATAACCCTTCTGTGAAGGGGTAACTGGGAGGGCCGAACCACTGGGGAGGGATAACACCCTCAACATGGAGAAACCTTGGCCCATTTTGCTGGGTAATCCGTTCTAAGTCATGCCCATACCTTACAATAACTGTACTTGTTTCAGTACTGGTGCACCTCTTGCCCAGCTCCCGGACTGTTCCTCCATACCCAGCCAAGGGGACAGTCACAGCCCAAGAGCCCAGACCTGGCAGTGGCACAGGGCTTGTGGGGGGAGATGGCTGCGTGGGACAGCGCTGGACAGCAGAGGCTGCAGAGACATTCCCCTTGCATCCACCCAGGAGCAGTGGATGCACACCCTGTCAGGGTAGCAGGCAGTGCTGGGTGCCATCCCCACACTGACACACAGGACAGGCACTGCACAGCACTCGCTTCACTCTGCAAGGTGTCAGAGACCTTCAGAGAATCCAGGCAAGTCAGCTCACAACAGGCTCTTCTCTCCCTGCCCATGCTGGCCCAACCTCTGCTCTCCAGTGCTCTTGCAAACTCTGCAGTACTGCAGTCAGGGCTGCAGTGAACTCCTGGGAGATCACTCTATTCCACCCCTCACTCTGAAGAAACATTAGTATTTTAGCATCAATAACTATTGATTTTCTTTTTCCTTCTTGCATTTCTTCAGCATATCCTATATGGAAACAAACTTGAGAGAGAAGAAAAGGGAGCAAATAACGTTGTTTAATTTGCAATGTATTACCAGCTTCATGATGTGAAATGCTAAGACTGGACTTTGCCACATGGATTGAGTGCCACTGTGGCAGATAATGGACACAACACGTCTACAAATGAAAAGCAGAATGAGATACAAGTAGCAGAAGTGGGAAAGCATCACTCCATCCACTGCCTCATGCGTCTCCCTGCAGCAACCAAGACACCTCGCTGGGCCGGGCAGTGCCACAGGTTGTAGCAAATCACCTGAAAAGCATCTTGGCCACCTTGTCACCCATTTCACTGCTTTCTGAGAAGAGTTAACTTTGAGCTAGGTATTCAAGGGTTACTCTTGTATAATAAAGTCGTGATTATGGAGATTACACTAGCTCCACTGATATATTTGAAAGTTTAAACACAAGAAACACACAGGATTAACAAAAAGTGACAGTTTCAGCTCCAAGGGCCTGCAAAGTTGCCTTCAGCCACTGAGAAAGTAGGCAAAGCAGGCTGTCAAGATGGATTTTGATCTTTATAAAGGCAAGATGACAGCACACTGTGCTTCTAAGGATACAAATACAGCTAGTAAGTTCAAGATTTTCTGTTGCATAGTTCTGTTCATCTGATAATCTTAGGAACTCATCAGCTAAAAAAAGCATTGATTCCTCACCAGTCACAGGACCAGGCAAAGGCACTGTTAGGAAGCAAACTCACAGGGGAGGGATGCAGCCCTGCCATCACACAGGGCAGAGCAGCTCTTGGCACAACCTGCTGGATGCCACATTCCAAAAGAAAATCTGGGCTAAAACACAAGAAGCAAAACTCCAGACCCTGGGAGAGCTAGGACTCACTCCCCACACCTCAGGCTGCCCATATCACCTTGCCTTTTCTCTGCCTGTTAATATGGGGACAAATGCTGCTTTTTAAAAATATTTAGGCAGTAGCTGGATCACTGCCACATTATGAGCATGCTCCAGGGTGAGGCTCCCAAAAAAACAGGGTCTCCACCACCACATGGGACTTAGGGACACAAGATCTCTGTAACCTTTGAGAGGATTCTCTCTTCCTCCTCTCTACCTGCACCCTGCAAAGATCAGTGAGCTGCAGCACAGCCACTGCTGGGAGGTTCACTCCTCCTCTTTCCTGTGAGGCTCTGGCATGGGAAGGAGTTCCTCCAATTCCTCCCCAAGCAGTGGAAATTGGCATGGCTCCATAAAGCAGCTGAAGATCTGGCTCCACTTGATAGCAGTTTTATCTGAGATCATGATGAGCTTGACTAGAGGGTGCCAGCTGGATTGCTCTGGGGAACCATATTTATAGATAACACTTGAAAGGGCAAGTTCAAGGTGATGGCCCCTGGTGGCCCTTTTTTTGTATTCCTTCAAGAGATCCTTATTCACACCTACTCGAGTGCTTGGAAAGGCAGCAGATGAGAGTTCCCGGTGCTTTGTGCTTTCTCCAGCCTCCTGGCAGCAGCATTGCTGCCATTTTGCCCTGCACCACAGGCCATGGACAGCTGACACGTAGCTGCACATTCTTCAGACCAAACCTTCATTTTTGTGGTCAGAGCAGTTTGGGTTTTTTCTCAGAGCAATGTGATTCTCGGTGCAGCAACAGCGTATCACCACTTTTCAGAGCCATCACCTGCTTGCCTCTGAGCACAGCACTTGTTACTTGACTCTGGGCATTTTGTTTCACAAAGAACATTGCAAAATCATTGGCAAGAATCACCTGAGGAATTATTTTTGTTTGCTGAAGGACAGGTTTTCAAAGGGGTAAAGGGACTAGGCATAGCAGCCAAGTAATCCCAAGGGCGCTTTGCATTGCTTTAAAAAACTTGGGAGATATTTTAAAGCATCAGCATCACTCCCATGAAATCCCCTGTGACACAAACAGAGATGCCTCCACTGAGCTTAAACCACAAACCAAAGCCACAGGCTTAAAAAGGAGAAAGGATTCCCCTCCATCATGGCTTTATTTGGGAACTTAGGCCACTTGGCTTTGTGTAGCTCTATGTAATACCGCATGTGGACCATTGTAAAAACGACTCTTTGAAGCCACCCAAGCCATCCATTGGCCACTACAGCCAGTGTTTAACCAGGGCCAGCAGGAGTACAAACCTGCCCCAGTCTAAGCCCAGAGCTGCTGCAGCTGAGGGCAGTGAGAGCCCAAAGGAAAATTCCCTTCACCTTCCAATGCTCCAGTACCACCTCTTGCACATCACTTACTCCTTCAATTTTTCAGCATCTCCTGCTGACCATCTGTGCATCGTCTCAGCTCACTCAGGCACTGGAACAACTTCAAAAAAGCTGAATTTCTGGAGATCTTAGGCTGAAACAGAATAACTAATCCGGGTTCCATTTTTCAGGCAATATCCCAGGTTTAAACTGCAAAACAATTTAAAGAAGCCAACAGCCCACTTGGTGCTTTTCTGAGACACTGTCCAGTAAGGAGAAAGTTTTAGACCTTTATAACAGGTCATGGTTAGGGTCTCTCAACAAGTCATAGAAGAAACGGACATAACACCACTTAGAGCCTTAACTGATTATGTATCTAATCTTCCCTGTTCTGCCCTTTCCCCTGTATCAAATCACACCAGAACACACAGTAACAGAATCCAACATACACAACATTTCACTCCTCAGTTCACTATATTAGTAACCAACCTGCCAGAACATTAAAGAGGAGGGGACTAGGCCTTAATACAGAACCACTTTGGAACTTTTAATTGTATATCAGCCCTTAGAAAATGGCATTTTTATGCCTTTATCAGAACCAGGCTCTGGCAGTTGCTCTCCTTCCTTTGGAGGTGATGCTTCCATCAGGTGACACAAACTCCCAGCACACACCAGCACATTCACAGTCCAGCCCAAATCCACCCAGTTACTTCAAAGCTCATGAAATGTGCAAGATGGCGACAAGAAATCCACAGAGTCAGATTTGGGATTGGTTTCTGCTTTGAAGCTTAGGAGTAGCAATTTTGATGACAACCTGTAAGTTTCCAGAGGAGCAGGTGCCTCACAGGAAAGGAAAATTCCTCTATTCTTGTCATGGGTCAGTGTCTTTGAGCAGCAGGTATGGCTTGGCAGCAAGGACAGCAGTGCCTTTTACTCCCTCACAGAAAAAACTATGTTGAAAAGGTCAGGACAGAGCAAATCCTAGACTAATTCAGGTGGAAAGGGAGCCTGGGAGGTTACCTGCTGCAATCTCTGCTCAAAGCAGGTCCAAGAACAGGATGGAGTCTGCAGTATGTACAGGGGTGGGAGCCCCACAACCTGCGGGCAATCCAAGATTGTGTCAACTCGATCAAACCACCACAAATGATGTACAAGCACTTACCAGAAACACCTGGACCTGCAGACAGGCTGTGTTCAGCACAGGGAGAAGCTTCCTGGGTACGGTCACACACAGGACCTGCAGACAAGGCTTGTGGGTTGTGCTTCAGGGAAGAACAAGTCAACCTGGAAAATTACTCTGAGGGAACTTT
The DNA here is from genome assembly GCA_013398055.1 of Ifrita kowaldi. Lineage (NCBI taxonomy): Eukaryota > Metazoa > Chordata > Aves > Passeriformes > Cinclosomatidae > Ifrita > Ifrita kowaldi. The sequence continues at coordinate 281,819 of VZRS01003312.1, read as the reverse complement.
TAGGCCTTGTGTTGAAAGTATTAAAGACACAGTTGTTGGGATTTCAATATGTTGAACCCATTTTTCTGCAAAATTTCTACACAGGACACATGAACTGCTCATATTTTGGGATATGCATCTAGGCCTAAGGAATCTGAATTTTGGCGAGACTACATCAGAAGCTGTTACAGAGCAAGCAGATGCAGACAAATCAGGTTTTAATTAATATCTCAGGCTCCAAATGAGTTGCATCCCTGCACTGTCATCTGGAAGCACACAAGCCTCCGCAGCTACAACATTCAGAGCATCTTCAGCAGATTCCTACTCTGAAAACTGCAATCACTTAAATCAAAGACTTTAAAATTCATTTTAGCAGCAAGACACGCATCTTGAGTGACTCACATTAAGGACAACAGCTTCTCCAGGGAGAGGAAAAAAGCCTGCCTACCCCATGGGAGATCACAGATGCTCTTTCACAGGAAGCAATTTAAATGTAGCCAGGAAAAAACAGGTTACACTGAGTGAGCTTTTTCAGCAGAAAAGCTTAGAGATGAAAGCAAAAATACAAGTTATAGTTCCCTCAGTAGAATAAACAGTTGGATTACTGGCTGGGCATTCAATGCAAGTCTCTCTTCAGCTGAGAAGTTCACTCACCTCTAAGCACAAACCATGCATTTCACTTTGTTGGGGCTTTCAGAGAGAATAGGAAAACGGGCATTAGAACACTTTTGTTGAAGACAGCATTAGTTATCTTCAGCTGTACTCTATGAAATAGATATGGCAATATCACTCTTGCAAACTCATGGTGAAGCTCTCTCCCCAGAGCTTTGAAATTTGAAATATATTCAAAAAAGCAAAGTAGGTATTTTTTAAGAACAGCCACAAGACTGGCCTAAAGCATTCCAAAGATGCAGAGATTTTTGTGGTTTGAAAGTGATCTAGAGACCATCACTTTGCAGAGAGGTAACACTAGAGACTTGAGTTATTAACTATGTGAGATCAAGCAATTACTCAGTTGAACAGCAGAACTTGATATTTTCTCCCCATCTCGATCTTGCATACCCCATTATATATGGTACTCAAGGAATTCACTTCAAAACAAGAAAGCTAGGTTTAAACAGCAATATAAAAATGGAAATGCCCAGGAAAGTAACAAATTCTAACCTCTGGAGTGGGCAGCACTGGCCTGTTCTGTGAGCACAGGTACACAGGGCTGCATGGGCAAGAGCTGGATGTGGCCCTCCCAGAACTCCAGCAGAAACAGAACAAGATTCTGAGCATGCTTGATTTAAACACAAACATTTTGTATGCCCTGCTTTGATGTTTTGTAAAAAAACACACCAGGTGTTCAAAATACCGAAAGAAAAGATTCCTGTGGCTTGAGTTTCAGAGCTGGAAAAACATCCTGAGTTTTTCTGACTAAGATGCAAAGTTGTTACACCATGACGACACCAACTGGGACCCCAGGATTCCCCTTCATGCATAGCTTGCTGTTCTATAGCATCCTGAGTCAGCTTCACCTTAAAATTTTAAATAAATCTGATAGAAAAATGGTGAGATATTACAAAGCATGATTAAGACTGGTCTTATATGCTGTTCTAACCAGTTGATCAATGCATTTAATACTGAACTTTAAGATTTTCTACAAGGCAGTGTCAGCCCACTGGGGTCACAGCAGATTCCAAGGAGATCCCAGTACCTTGTGCACTCCCCCCCACATCCCATCCTGGCCAATGAAAAGACAGTCCCGGTGTTCCACAACCCCAGTAACTGCTGGAACAGCAGCACCACCGACCAAAGTCACACAGGAAAGGCTGTAGTCTCACTACCCACTGAGAAACACGTGGCTTCCATCTTTCATAAAAACCCCCAGAGGCAGGTGGTGCTTCCCTCCCCCACAGAAGGGAAGCTGGTTGGTTTATTCACCACAGCCCACGTGCATTGTCCTTTTGAGACGGTCTGAGAGGGGCCCAGTGGGAGCAGGGCAGCAGAAAGCACCAGTGTTGACTCAGGGCTCTGAGGGAATTCCCCAGGCTCCATCTGTCCCAGGAGTCCCATGCAAGACAGGGAGTGCCAGGGCCTTCCTCCTGACCATGCACAACCAGAGGCTCTGGAATGAGCAGCCCACGGGGCCTTGTGGCCACCCCACACAGCCACATCAGCCCCACCTGATGCAGAGAGCCCAACAGAACACATCAGGCATGCATTCCTCATTGCTGCCAAAGGATTACCTAGCTCTAGGCTAATAACTGAAAGATGCTGGGTTTTAGAAGCCATTTAAGAATCTTTCTAAATTCCTGCTGGAACATTTCAGTGGCTAAGTAAGTGAAAAAATGTTAACATTAATTAAAAAGACACTTTTTAAACTTGAAAGCTCCTATGAAATAAAGCTTTCTTTCATAATGGAATTCTAAAACCTGCTGATAAAGCAAGTGGAAAATAGTTTGCAGGTTTAGGGACAACCACATGAAGCAGGAAATGCTGCTAATTAAAGCACCTGATTTCACTTAAGTCCAAAGAGTCCGTTGCAAAAGACTGGAAAGCTTTACTATTTAAGTCAACACCACTTAACTTCCTAAACTATGCCACTTGAATCTCTTCAAGATGCTTTTTTAAGGTATTAGTGATGTTGAAGTCTGCAGAACATCTTGTACAAATGTAGTACACCCCAATTTTTTGTACCTTCATTAGTCCAAAAGGGACAAAAGAAAAACCTGTGTGTAAGCTACACCAAACAGCTACCACCAAATTGCATTCAAGGCAAGTCCTGATCCACACAACCAAGGCAGCCTGTCAACTCACACTAATCACATCTTATTTGGGATTACCCATGGACTGTATTGTTCAGAAACTTAAAGAACTACAAAGCAGCCTGATTAGTTGTATTTTTTTTTTATTAGGTTTATTATGACTTAGAGTTTCTATTACTCCAGCTGGGTAAACCACATTTGAAAGTAAGTTTAACTGCAGGACTTCAATTTCAGCCAAAATCATTTTTGCATTACTTTATTGTAATATAGATTTAAATTGAACATTTAAAACTTACTTCATTAATAAGCAAGCCAAGCTCAGTAGCTCCAGTGCAGGATGTACTTTATGTAACTGCCGCACATTCGGGTTAGATCGGATGTACATGGAGAAGAGACCGGGCAACTGCACGACTCAGAGGAGAAAGCAAAAGTAAGCACCATTTTACCAAACTAAACAGTTCTCAAGTCAGTGTTCCTTACTGAAAATCAACTCACTTCTGGCTCCAGGAGCTAGTTCGGATAATAGCCAAAAGCTATTTCCACAACATCAATTTTCTACACTGGCACAAGAAATAGTCTTCAAAGCAACAGGTACTGGACTTTTTTTATTTTTTTTCTTTAAGAGACAACCTGTTCTCCTGTGTTTATCAGGTGAATACATGCATTTTTGATCATTCTGGCAGAGGTGAAAGAGCAAACAACAGTTGGGGCTAAATGAAAAACAATCAAAAGTCGCCAAATATTTAAGGTACAAGCAAAAAAACATTAATGCAACCAGTTTAATATCAAAGTCTGCTTTCTTTCAAAGAAAAATGGCACAAATTAAATAAGAAGCCAGACAAATTTAGTTTTAGATGGTAATAGACTGAATCAATGCTTCAGAGCATTAACAGGATTTATTTCACTGCAAGGAAGGGAAGAAGTAATTTGAACAGGCTCTGTATTTGGGCTAGACCAGCAGCACTGCTACGGTCCCTGTGTGCAGTACGATCCCTGTGTGATACCAGTACGATGTCACCTTTGCCACATCAAGAATAAAGTGTGTCAGAGGTTGCAGAGCATAAGCATCTTACTTGTACAAGCCAGTTAACAAATAAACAGAAGAGCTGAAGAATGGTTCTCACACACGTCCTTTCTGTTGAGGACTCCACCTTTCTTTTAGAACAGAAAAATCCCTCTGCCAATAAATCCTTCAGTCCAATAAATACTAACATATATTCAGATACCATCTTCAAAATCTTTGCTGAAAATGCAGTCTCCAAATGAAAACTAGCTTTATGCAGTATTAATATCTTACATAAACTAAACCTTATGAACTGTAGTTAATAAAAGTAACTGAAATTAACGTATATTGAGTCTTCAAGTGATGTGCAAGTTCAGCTATGTAACACGGGGGGGTTGGAGCAGTTCTTACCACTTCACTTTGGACAGTTCTGACAGCTGTCCATGAACTACAGAGCCTCTCACTACAGTACTGTGCAACTGCTGACATCTTCAAGGACTCTTCGGTGTAAAGAAATGTGATGGAAGCACCACAAGGCAAGGAGATCATGCTCAAGTAGAGAGCCTTGAGTATCTCACACAGCATTGCTGTCTTGCCTTGACAACAGACATCAATGAGAGGGCACCAGGGTAAAAAGTGCAAACCTACAGTGAAGTCTGTTTCAAACAGCAAAGATAATACAAAAGAGATCTGACTCTACAAGCACGTAAGCAAAAGTCTTGAAGAGCTGTGTATTAACATGGAGCTCAAGGTGCCTTAACTTTGCCAGAAACCACAATTTTTAGTATTGGGAATCTAGCATAGCTACATTTAATCCCAGGATCAGCCTATGCTTTCAGTTAAAGCATGCATACCACCTCACTAAATACCCCTTTCCCAACGTGCAGGTTCGGAGCTCTTCGTTTTCTTATTCTTCCCATGTTATCCCTCTCCAAGGCAGAGATTTAGAGGCCTAAAAGCCAGAGCTCTCCACCAAAGACTTGCTCCCTCTATGTATAAAAATAGTCAGGACACTCTGAGACTGACATCTGTCCTTCCCCATTCAGAAACAGATTTGCAGCAGATCAGTCTTGATCTCTAGTTCAGTTTTAGATTATGCTTAAGTTACGGCAGCCAGAGTTCAATCCTATGAATGTAAGCTAAACACAAAAAGAAAGCCATTTATCCTTTTAAATTCATGCTTACGGCATGTTTATCCAGAGTTTTATAATCAACTTCCAGTTTTAAATTATTTTCTTAGCACTTCACAGAACCTGCATGTCACTCCCTCCTGAAGGGGATGGCATTACACAGAATCTTGTTTAAGTTAGTCCAAGTTTCCACATGTGACCAGAAGTCTTACTTGTTAGAACACACCCCTTTTCCAACTATTCCCCACATTCCCTCTCCTCCCACCCCTCCCCAGCAATGGGCAATTACTTCACAAGAAATGTAAAATAGGATATGGGTGTACACAAAACCTACCCTTCACTAATACTGAACAGAAAAGCCTATTTTCCAATTACAGGACATTTTTCTCTAAATTTAGGTCAGCACTGGTGCAGTCTGCACTGTGTATGATTACCACAAGGATAATACCAATAAGTACATATATTTTCTCAAACTGATTTAAAAGCCTATGAAGTTAATTGGGGAAAAGTTTAATATTGCTACTTCAGAGCACTAGAACACACAAAGTGAATCCAATAAAGATCCTTGTATTGATTCAATATTAAGTATTAATTGCATGACCATCATAGCACCTCTTTACATTATCACACAATCACCAGAATTATCAACTGCTTTTAAAACTAAAAAGGGTACAGTCCAATATTTATAACTTGCACACTGTTACTATACAGAAACTAGGTGCATGGTACAGTGCTGCAAAAATGGAAGCCTGCAGTTTTGACAAAGATGCCAAGTCATGTTGTAGACAATTTCAGTCAAACTGGCAATACTGTTTAAGCAAATACTCAAAGCAGGAAATAAAGGACAAAAAAAAGAATTCTATAGCCAAATAAACATCTGAAATTTCCTTTCCCTTTAATAATACAAGTAAGGTCACTTTTAGCCTTGGAACAGATACATGTTCACCTATGATGATCTTGCTAACTACTACACAATATCTGATGTCCTCTGCTAAGAATATAGTTTAAGAAAGCCGCAGTTACAAGAGGCATCTAATGTAATATCTAAAATTTCCTTTATGGCATTTATTGAATTCTTTGTCTTAAACAGTGAATATGGAAAGATGGCCTCATGTTTCCTTTTCAATAGTACTCTGAGGATCAAGTGGCTTTCAAGCAGCATGGTGGGTTTGAAATTTTTGCAGTTTAGATCATTCTGTTGCGTTTATGAGTTGGTGAGTCTGTAATGACATCGCCACACTGGGCTGAGGTACGCTTTCTAGTTCCACCATTGTCCAAGTGGAGTGCCATTTCTTCTGATATGAAAGTGTTCAAATCAACATCATGGAGTCCATTTCTCCTTCGACTAGCATTGGAGCCACTGCTCACGTGAGTAGGCGAGCCTGGGGTACTCGAGCGAACACTTATACTAGCCATTGCACCACTAAGACCTGGGGAGAGAGAGAAAAAGGGCTTCAGTCAGACAGCACAGAAAGTTCAGTTCCCACGTGTGCCAGAAAGGATCGCACTCAGCCAAATTCCACTGAGATCTTAAAGGCACTTCATCCTACTATTTGTACCATTCCAGTCCAGAGCACACCTTCTCAGCTTTCAGTCCATGTAATAATCCAGTAATTACCAGAACTGCTTTTTATGACATTGAAAGTGAGTTTTATACACCAGGTTGTAACAGCACACTCTGGCAAACATTAACTCCATCAGCATGACATGCTATTTAAAATGTGGACATAACTCAAGAGCAGACTATTTCAATTTAAAGGCTTCACACTGCACCAAGAGTTACACAGCCCTGCCAAGACTTTCCAGTTGAACCAACCTGGTCCTCTTTTAACACCACCACCCTGCTCCCTTTCACTCCCTGAAGGAAACTGCAGTATGGCAGCAGACAGGTGTACACCACAGCTAGTTTATAAATACAAGCTTTATTTCATGGCTAACACTAACAGCCAACACATTAGTATTCGTTAATTCAGAAAGGCACTTAAATAACAAGCAAGGAAAACCACGTGACAATCACCCAGAATTTGTTATCCACAGATCTGATATAAATCACTATCACAGGTACCCTGCAAGTACTTTGGTTTGTGTTTGATTTAAATTGAAGTTTATTTCTTATAGAAACAAGGCCATAAAAAGACAACCATGAACTTCATACCAATTTAAACTCTGCCTTCTGTAACATCACAATTTTACAAAAGTGGGACATTCCAAAACGTAAGTTTAGTAAGCCTAACTACTCTTCTCAATTTGCAATTCAGGCTGTATTTGGAGATACATAGGAGCACAGAAGTAAGACAAATATCTTTGCTATCATAACGTCTTCAAATCTGTGTATTAGTAGGAAAGTACAAAAACATCAGTTGGCCCTAGGAAACAAAGAACAGAAGATGATAGATCTGCGTATTTTTCTAACAATAAGAACAAGGAAATGTTAATTTGTCCAGGAAGATTCCACTCTCAGTAACTTTCAAAATCTTAGAGCTCTCTTCTCCAGTCTCAAACATTCTATAGCTCTGTCCAGCCATCATAAATCTTGTGTGTGCAAAGTCATTTAATTCACATCTCCATGTAGTGTCAAGTAAGCAGCGAAAAATCACTGACTGACAAGTCAAGCCTAACAAAACCAAATCCACTAGCTGCTGGTAGGCCAAATAGCCAACTTCAGAGGCTCTGGGAAGAGAGGACTGCTGGAGCTACGACATCGCTCACCAGCAACCTCAGTTAGAAGCTGAAGTCTAAAGCCATCTGCAGCAATGGCAGGTTAACACACAAGTCAAGATGGAGCAGGCCAACCAACTTCATTCTATTGAACGTTACTGAATGAACATTTAAAGCTTTGAACTTGTAACAGCACAGGAAATACTTTTACACAGATCTGGCATTGTGCAACAACCAGTAGAAACAGCCACTAATCACTAATGCTTTCTTAAAGCTTTTGCTTACAGCTCTAAGTGGTGTTCAAACAGGGCTCAGAAGCATGGTCTGAACTCTGAGAGATGCCCTGAAGATTTTATTAATAGCAAAATCATCTTTCATTCACAATGGCAGAAGGTATTTAAACAGCAGAAGCTGTTTTAGTGTAAAGGTAACTCAAAAACAGGGTTTGTGACAGTACTCTCAGGATTAAGGTCAAACTTAAATTCAAATCCATTAGGAAAAGAATTTCCTATGCATCTACCCAAGAAAGTAAAGCAGCTACTTGATGACAGATGTATGAGAAAAAGCCAATTCAGATACCATAACTTGGATAAACTACCAACATGCACAGTTTGAGCAGGTAACAAATCACTTCACAATTCAAAGACATCAGTAGTTTAATTTCAGCTGGCATGACATACATTAGAAAAAAACATTAATTCATCCTGTACATTTAAATTGGAAAAAAATCTGACAGCATACAGGTGACATTTTTAAAAATCCAAACTGATTGTAGCGATTTCCCCCCACATCACTACTCCAAGCAAAATTCCTGTGACCACACAAGTTCAGTGTCTTTACTTACACTTAAGAATCAACAATTTACATCACTTAGTCATTTACTGTTATACAACTCATACCAAATGAGCAACATAGTAATTCACTTTTATCATGGTATCTCTTTATTATGTCTAGTGCCCAAGTAAGGGGAGAAAAATGATTCTAAATAAACCCCAAAAGTGACCTGTGATGTGAAAAGCCATTTTTTGGCATCACTCAAGAACTATGTTTTTAAGTGGAGCCTTTTCAAGCAACAAGCATGCTTTAAAATAGTAGATACAGTTAAAAGATGCACCTGTAATACACTGCAGCATATTCTAAACCAGACTGCCAAAGCTCACAAGCAATGCCTAAAGCAGTCACTGACTTCCCAGTATTTAGGTAATACTGAATCACTGTACATTTAAATACACAAACAACCTTCAGGAAATAACTAGAAGTTAAAATCTTCAATACAACGCGGTGTCTAATACAGGAGAGTAGCTTTTAATTAATTTCTACAGATCAGAATACAAGGATATTGCATCACAGCTACAGGTTCATCTTGCATCTCACACAGGTATTTAGTACTAGTAAGAGTCATGGCTGGGTACACTGACAGACTGAGTGACAACCTGGGATCAGTTCCTGGCAGTTAACCAGATTACACAGCACTGCCCATTCATCCAGGGGAGTAGAACTGCCAAATGAAACACTCAGATCACAGTTTAGGATTGGCTAATTGAGCTAACATGGAAGAGTCCAAGCAAACTCAAGGCATACATTCAAGTATCAAGATGCAACTTCATGGAACTAACATCTCTGAGAACAACCTGCAGTGCTCAAAGAATCTACTTTTGTTCAACAGGGAAAATAGTTAAGTTTTTTCTCGGGAAGCTGTGGCAAGGCAGAGGAAATCTCAGAAAAACCATTTACTGTGAATTACTCTGAGTTTAAGCTTTCAGTGGACTCAGAGCTCTTCCCAAAACATTTAAAGCAATAACTGACACTAGGAAGTGGTTAAGATGACATGACTGTCAGCAAACACCATTTCCCAACCTCAAATTTCTATATTGTGATTAACATGGCCTAACCACAGGCACATCAGTTTTGTCTATATAACAGGACAGAGATCCAAACAGCTGCTAAAGTGGCTTTACTTTTCCCACTATTTCACAACCACCTCTGAAGTCTCACACTTCTTTCTACCAGGGACATCTCCTTTATTATTAGAGGCCATTAAGAAAGCACACATGGCTCTTATACCCTTTTTAAATTTGAAAGGTTTGAAGTGTAACGCGTATCTCAAGTATTTTGCAGTACCTAGTACATTCTCATTCCTGTCATTTCTTTCAGACATCAACAATATGACATTTCATAAACAATTTTACGAAAAGTTATATTCTGAAGGTTTTATAGTACTATTAGAAAGAGCTGTGACCAACACTAGCCAATTCATAACTAAGTACACTCCAAAACTATCAAGATATTAGAATGCTTGACTGAAAGTATGTTTCATGGATTACAAAATACTTAAAACTGTCAACTCAAAATTAGCAAGTTTATCACCACTGGCCTAACAAACTGTAAATGCTGTTTCATCTGCACTACAACCACATCCATGTGGGACTTATTCAGGTCACTACCACAGCATAATATACTGGGTAGCTACTGTTCAGTATAGTAATAGTATTAACTATTGTTTTCAAGAAGTTTTAATCAGGAAGTATCAAAAGGAACATTCACGCTTAGATAAGTGTGACTAATGCAGGAATTAGTTAATAACCCCAGATAAATACAAAATGGCATGCAGAGAGATCCTTGTCACTCTATGCCATATTCACCCTTTCACAGCACTGGCTCAAAGAGCAAGTTTTAGCAGCACATACCAATACACAATTCCATCACAGCTATATATACACACAACCTTTAAATTAAACCATGTCAGACCCATCTGAACTCTGTTCTCCCACCCCCTCTTTTACCAACTTCTGCTTCTCCACTCTGCTAAACACTCCTGTTTTAAACTGTACTTTACTATCCTGACAAGCAAACATGAAGGCCTAGTGGAAATTCAGGCTCTTAAGGGCCCAGGCCACACACTTCTACATGCAAGTGTTCTCCCTACCCCAAAAGAGACCAAATCACGAGTGATATACTTCAACATTAATGCTGAGTAGAAAAAGAACTGATATTCTCTCACTGTACTGTTGCCCTATTTTTTCCCAAATTCACCTAATTTTTGTTTAAGAATGCTCAAGTCGAATGCATTTCAACATTACCTTTCCAAGCTTGCTTCTTCCCCCTCCTCAAATCACAGCATTTTCTCACGTTATGCTGGGAAGAGTGGTCTGTGAAACATGGAGCACACCCCACAGTAAAGGACATGGGCTTGGTATGTCAGCTACAGCCAAGCACAAAGTGGCCTAGCACATGGCAGTGCTTGGGAATCCTGTACTATTAGCTCAGATTGATGTAATTCTGTCATTTGAAACTCATCTCTGACAGAACTAGAAATGTCACTACACATCCAGAGAGTAGGTGAAGATACATCCATACTTTCCCTAGCTGCAATCACATTTTAGGGGCTAATGGAAGTTAAAAACCCAACTCCCTAATTGAGATGTTGGACAATAAAGGTATTTATGATCTTCTACTACAACATCTTTAAACACCAAGCATCAGACTGATGTTTCATTGAAGTTTCAGAAAAATACACTGGCACTTCAGAGTAAAACAACATATATTACCTTGACATAACCACTCAGCTTTTCTAAAAGGCTTGAACTTCTTGAAACTTCTTTTCAAATATTCACAGTTCACGTTGCCAGCCATGCTTTATTTCAAAGGTTACCCATCAGCATGCTAACAATGAAAAGCTGGTAATAAGGGAATAGATTTTGTTTACCAGAGTTTACTCCCTCAAGAGTAAGGTTCCAAAGTCTCATTCTAAGTAACACTAAAAATTTCAGTAACAACTGCAGAGCACAGGTGCCATGGAGTTAAAAGGGAGATAGATCCCATACACTTTAAACATTCTCATGGTTAAGTTTTTGTCATGATAATTTTGCTTTTAGCTACTATAACAAGTTCTTCTCTGCTGTTCTGCTTTCAATACAAGTTTTCTTGTAGTAGAAAGACTTGATAATCAGTATCACAATATTAAATTCTGGGTTCAACATCCCTAACTTTTGTCAAAAAAACTGTCAACAATCTTGCAGAGATAAAATGTAAGTCAGAAGTTACAGGGCTGGACACAGAAGAGGCAAGGCTAAAAATCCAATTTTAACATTCCTTTTCAGATGAAGCATACAGTTTAAAGATTGTACTGATACCTAAAGGATGCTATTCTCTAATGTTTTAGTCTAGGGCATACACCTAGAGTTGTGTTTGATGTTTCAGGAAATATTGAATTATTAGCTATTTTGTTACCACTGCTTTTATCAAAATTTTCAGATGTGCTTATGATGCATTTAGGGGTTACATGATGAAAAAACAGGCATTTTCCACCGTCAAAGGGGAAGATCAGCAAGTTATAATGCCATGGTCTTCAGACATGTATTAGTACCTATTTCTGAGAAGTCAATACACCAGTTCTGCTTCCACTGAGCTTTACTTGGTGCCATAGGCTATTCATATCTATCTCTGCTTCACTGAAAGAGGTCTAGCTGTGAGCAGCAAAGTTTTAGCATTATCCCTCAAATCTAATTCAACCCATCCACATGATCAATAAAGAAATACTTTATTCTCACCAGGAAGCCAACCAGCACAAAACTGCCTTGCTCCTTTACATGCCAGTTGGAAACTCCCCTCAAAACCTCGGTGCCTGGACTGTTCCTCATCATCATCAGGTTCACATGTTCCCTCATAATACCTAGAAGCAGCACTTTCAAAGAATGTGCCAAAAATTACAATAAGCACAGGCCTAATGAGGACAATTTACACACACATGAAGATCCTTGGCAGGTTTCAAAATCAAAGCATAGCTTTGAGAAGCCCTACAATAAATAGGAAATGAGTTCATGAGATTGCTTAATCACAACTTCCTTAATGTTAAAGGAAAAAAAAGGGGGAGAAGCTGGAGGGATGCAGACATCATAAAAACAGTTATGAGGCCCAATACATGTCTAGCCACTAAAGGATTAGCACAAAAGCATTTGTGTCAAGGACCAGATTGAAACTGATATGAGGAGAACCTAATCCAAAAGGTGACTGACATGTAATCTTGTCAACCAGCTGATGAAGGGGAAAAGTACATTTTGAGCCCCTGCAGTGCCACTACAGAGCACAGAATTTCCCCATGACCCTGCAGTACATTATAAAATATGGAAAACTTTATGCATCGTTGTTCAGATCCTCACGCTATAGAGAAGGGACCTCCATAAACCACCTCTATACAAAGCAGATGCTAGGAAATGATACATGGACACAACAAGAGCCATATTACCAATAAAAATGCCTCTAAGTTTACTCAGAGAGCTCACTGAAGTGCTGAAGTGAGTCTACCTAAGCTTCCTCTCACCTGAGATTGAGCCGTTACAGTTAAATCCAACTCCACAGATTCAACTGTATTTTCAGAAAATCAATTTAGAGGGTGTTTATCACAGCGAGACCCAGCTTCTACAGTTGTTCTCATTAATTTTATCTACACTGAGTAAGCAACAGGGGTGCACAGAATTCCCTAGCCTGCTTCCAGTATGAGACAGGAAATTGCCAAAACCGACATGACTAGGTGGAAGCATGTTTGGTTTAAATGGCAACAGGGTAGCAAATAACACCAGACTTAGGCTGTCACCTAGACAGTAACAGTGTCTGGATTGTGTATCTTGAAAAACCACCACAGCACAGCAGAAGTAAAGACTGCATTTTCAGGAATTCACTCATCTAATTAAGTCATCAATTCTACCCCCCACTGAGAATACCCAGACAGTAAAAATTTCATCTAGGTTGCACTTCTAGATAGCTTAATTTTTACTTTTAGAATGGTCTAGGGTTTGTACCTCAAGATACCTGCTACCCTTTTGAATTTTAGAAGGCACGAAAGCCAGAGGAGAACTGCCTCATCTCACCTCAAGAGCAATTTAAACCACATTTGTCTATCACTTGCTGAATCATAATCCAATACAGAATAAGCTACTGAATATTCAGATCTGAAATAACATACTGCTGGTGATGGCAAGGAAGGCAATTCAGTGTGACACTGAAGACATGTAAATCTGAAAGTGAACTAGAACAAAGTTCTGAGCAGGACTCTATTTCAAAAATGTGCAAGTGAAACACCCTTTCCAGGGTATTTTAAGTAGAACGCTAAACTGCATTATCCAGTGCCTAACAAAGGTACTAGAGAGCTTGAGACAGAAGCCTCAGACATCAAATTTCCTCCCTAAGTCCCCAAAAATTTGCTAGTAGGCAAATCTTAATATTTAACTAGTTGCCAGCATAGTATTACCATTTTCCAGGAATTCTGTTTACTCTAGCATTGGTATGAATGCCAAGTCTCTTCATGCTTCAAAAACACTACTAAGACTTGATACTTAACTGTTGAGTTCACAGCTGTGGAATATTACAAACCCAAATTTCCTTTTTATTCAATACCTTTTCTTCATTCAAAATACGCAACTGTACAAATTTTTAGCAGCCAACACATGCCTTATACATGCAAAAGCTCCCTTAAAGAATGAAAGGGATACTTTCAGCTGGAACACCACGTACACAGCATATGCCAAACATGCTTTAAGAACCCCCACCCAATTTTAACCGAGTAGTATTGAAAAAGTGACTGTTACCATGCAGAGCTATGGCTTCACGGAAGGGTTGCAAATCAGTCTCTACAGATGAGCTAGTTTCTGTTGAAGTAGCTCGGTTAGGGGATACTACAGTCAGTCTTGGGGGAGCTCTAGAATTTCTTGGAGGAGGGACTTTTCCACAAAGGAAGCTGATCAAGTCTTCTCTTCGAATAGTTCTTCTGCGTTTTTTAACCCAGGCTAACACATCCTTATTCCGGCGCTGATAGCCAATCTGAATTCCTAAATCAAAGCTTCGCTGGTGGGCATCCACACTTTCTGCAAGAAGACAGAAAAAAGTTCTTTTAGTCTTACACAGCAATGTGTAGCACGGCACAGCACTGACGTGGCTTCCTGTCAACCACGGGAAAGAAGAAGTATCTACATCTTCTACAGGTTACACCACAAGGCAGCACCAAGGTGGCTGCAGCAGCAAAGACGAGCTCCATTAAACCTAAAGAGAGTATTAGCCAAAATGTTCCATCCTCTTTACAAGTCAGACAGTCAACAGGAACTCCAGCACCAATTAAATAGCATTTACTGTACTTCAGGCCAACACTACAGCACTGTTTATTTACATTAAAAACACACTTAGAGCTTGTCAGTCTGAGGAAGATATTTAAATCAATGGACAACAGACTTAGACACACAAAGTGCATCAATACAGCCAGGAAGCCCCAACATAAGAAAGGACTAACTGCTTTTCTTCATTCTGACAGGTAAGGAATTGCTTGAAAATTCAGATTTCTTTCAAGTTCTTCTATTTTCAGCTGAATTTCAATTGCAGAGGCAATTCATAGACCACCGTTTTGGAACTAGTTAGAACATAAGTGTCCCCAATGCCTCTCAATTAGGCAACATACCATTTACAAAGGGAGGCTAACAAAGTATCCTTCCCCATTTAGGATCCCATTGCAATTTTTGATATACAAAAGCTTTAAACACACTATTTGCAATAAATCCTACTACAAAATGCAATTTCACTCTCTGTTGATGTAACTAGTCACCTGTGCACATCAGTTATAACCGTGCCTCCAAAAGACTTAAATGCCATGTATTAAGTTGCTTTCAAACTTCGGGAAGTGTATTTCTGGCTACCAGTTTGAGTAAGTTTCAAACCACAGTAACAGGTGGGACAAATCCAGTTCACTACACAATTATGCTCATCTTGTTTGTCATACGTTTGCTATCAGAGCTTTGACAACGGCTATTTCAGTTTAATGTAAACTACTGTTATGTTGCTCTTGCTCCTTAAAAGACATCAACATATCCACTCCAATTTTGTTTCCTTGAATTCCATAGATTTTTTTCTATGTGGCAAAGTTGATTTACACAGCATTTTATATTCTTGTTTTATGAATGAAGTCCAAGGAAAAAGCCATTTGCCCACAACACGAAGGTATTTCTTTAAGAACAGCTACCCCAAGATATTGGTTTACAGTGACATACACATCTAATGCAGCTTTCTCACACTCCAGAACCCAAAAAGAACCACTATTAAATGCAATTTTTGGACTTATATTCTAAGGCACCACTGCACAGTCCATAAAAGACACCACTGAGATCTACACTGCTGAAGAGCAGCACTTCAAACCTAACACAACAGACCAAAACTACCTCAAACTGAGCTAAATCTTGGTGCTTTTGGAATATGAACTAAACAGGTACACAAACTACACTTAGCCTGTTACTTTTATCCACTCTAAGAGTATTTTACCTCTACTACTCTGCAATCTAAAGGCTACATTACAAATGCTAATTCCTCTGAAAGCAATGGCAACATGACAGGTTATTCCTTCTGCCATTTTACACTCCACAGCAGCCCAGACTCCAATGCATTGGCAGTAAAAGCTGTCCAAACACTCTGGAGCCAACTTGGAGAGAGAAAATATTCCTTTAATCACTTCCTGAAATACCAGGAGTGTCCTTCTGAGGCTTGGAGGCTGACTTTACGTCAATACCCTGCTTTCTTTGTGTATGAGAATGCTTTACAAAGTGCTAACTGTGAATTAGGTATGAGGTCAAACACAGACAGCTGATGCAGCCCAGAGAAGTTTCAAGCATCATTACCCTGGGAAGATTAGATTTTTATGGTAAAAGCCACGACTACTTTGGTTACAAAGTTAAGCTGGCAAAACCTAAGCAGTCAAACTGCATATATTCTGAAATTACCAAGTCAAAATTAACATTAGAAAATATTCAGGGTTTTTTCAATAAAAACAAGGTAAACTGTAGGCTCAGAAGTCTTATTCTAACATATACCTAAAACTTTCCACAGTGGCCTCAAGTTCTAAATCCTACATTACAAGCCATGCCTTCACCTTTTTAGTGCAATCTGGAAGATAATCAAGTGCCTTGAATGCAGCCTCTATCACCAGCACCAGAAATTCCAGATGTAAAACCATCACTGTGGTGTGATATTAAACTTCTAATCTATATTCAGAAGAAATGCTGACATTCAAGACATCATGACAGTCTCATTATGCACCATTCCTCAGGTTGCTCTTGTTAAAAAGATGATGCCTCAAAAATCCAAGTATTTATCAGATCAGAAACCAGCTGACAAGGCAAGAAGCAGTTTGTGGTGTTCAGTTCACCACACCAAGTATTCCTCCAGTGTTTTGACCGAGTCCTCCAAAACTAACAGTACTGAGAATGTGAAAAATAGGAGGTTTTTTTAAGAGCCACGTTCATCACTAGGGAAAGCAAGTTCACAGTAAGATATGACAGTGTTTAGCCAGTTCTACCACGTTCTCACCAAATTTCTACTGACTTGCAAGTTAACTGAAAATTGAAAGATAGCATTCCTGAGTAACTCAGGTACTCTAGCACTTTAAGATCTGTTTGAAGAAAACATTTGTTTCAGGTGCTGGTTTTTGAAGCATTACATTACTCCTGCCTGAAGTCAGTTTCCAACTTAAATTCTAGTTTCCCTGACCACCTACTCTTCAGCTAATCACATCATTGCCATCAAAAATGAGGGCTCATTTTGCCTAGAGCACAAGTAATCAAACAGAAATAAACAGCCTAAGTCTTCATACTAAAGATGCTGTAAGGGAGAGCCATGCCATTTTTAAAGACAGACTGTAATTATTCCAGACAATTTATTAACACTACCTGCTGCTACTCTACCACCATTCTCAAATGACTAGTGTCCCCAGCCATGTTCTAGTGACCCACTCCCTCAGGCCAGCACCTTCCTGCCCTGAGGTGCTGCCCCTTTACATGACCTGACACACATACAAAGCACTCAAATGCACTTTCTGCAGGAGGCAAGTCTCTGGCAGTGAGGGTTGTGCACCAACATTTCCTCCTTGCTCTGTCCACATCTGTCAGAAATCTGATCACCCATCACAAGCACGTCAAGTTCAACTGCTTAAAGCAAATCCAAAATGACAAAACTGAAGGCAAATGAAGGAACATACAGATAGAACTACATATAATGCTGTATGGACCAATTAAAAAAAAACCAAAAAAACTCAAGGGAACAAAAAATCAAATTACAAGCCAGAAAAATAAATGTCTGAAACTTTAAAATGCTTCCCTCCCTTGGAATAGAAGGCAGTAACAATGGGAATCACAATGTGCCAATTTCAGCCTTCCCTGATATGTATAATTTTAGCACAACCTTTTAAACAAACCAAAAACCACTGAATGATCCTTCTGCAGACAAGAATTCCTATGACAACCCAAAGAACTGCAGAGTTCAGGAACACCCATTAAACCAGCACTAAAGCACATCCACATGCAGAGCACACTCCTATCACAGTTCTGGCTAACACTGCCTTCTTACAGCCACGCTGGACACAGCCATAATGACATTCTAGTGCTTAAAATAAACTGGGAGGCTTACTTAAGAAGCCTCACTGCCACAAGAAGATAAAACTTTCTGTCGCATAACATCTATGCAGCATTTTATGAACACTAAACCCAACTTTGCTCCACCACAAAAGTGAAGGCATTATACTGACACCCCAACATCTAATGCACCATGAAATATACACAATGCAGAGAATTCAGTACTGTTTAATAAACCATTGTATGCTTCCCTTGAATGCACAAGAAACAGACACGTATTAAAACACCCTTTTTCAAGGGGCTCAAAGTAAAACAGCTTTTAAGTTTATGAGTCACTGACATGAGGCAACAGAAAAGATTCAGCTACCGTCAGCTAAAGTGGCCCAGGGAAAACCTGCAAGATTCAGGAAGCAGTCTCGGGTTAGATTTTATCAGGGTGAATAAGAGACATTAACAGGCCCTACTTATGAGTAAGCCGGGGCAGGAGGCAGAGTGGGGCCCGGCTCGGCAGGGAGGGCTGCCGGGGCAGCGGGGGGGCAGCCCCTTACCTTTGTAGAGGTTGGTGACCGCAGTGGCGGCGTTCTGGAAGGGGACCCAGAGGGAGAGCCCCGGCTGCTGGCACACCCGGTCTGCAGGGAGGGAAGGACACACGCTGTTTATTTTGGAGTCACCCGCTCCGAACGGCCATGTTAGGTTTCGCCATTTTGTTCCACCTTCCGGAGGCAGCTCCGGATCGGGGCCGAGCGGGGCGGGCGGGCAGCGGCCCGGCCGGGGCAGCGGGCGCGGTGCCCCCAGCGCAGCGGGGAGCGCCCG
>VZRS01003312.1:219166-262368 GCA_013398055.1 Ifrita kowaldi | reverse complement strand
CCGGCAGCCGCTGCCCGCGGTGGTACCGGGTGGTGGCGGCGGCGGCCGCGGCTCCGCTGAGGGGCAGAGTCCGCCCGAGAGGCGGTTCCCTTCCCGGCCCCGGGGGAAGATGGCGGCCGCGCAGGGCAGAGGGCCGAGCCCTGTGACACGGCCGGGCCCGGGTCCAGCGCCCGGCAGAGATGGCTGAGGAGTTTGCACCGAGAGTTCAGAGCCACGGCATCACTTTTCTGCCTGTTCTACACGTATTTAGCATTTCTTGATTCTGCGCTGTACCGCGCACAGTCCCAACAAACAGACGGAAGTCACAGCTGCTTTGCGCACGTTTAAAAACACTCGATTACCTCGCGATCTCGTCACTGTGCTGCTGGGAAGATGCACTTCCCAGCTGCTCCCGCCACGCTTCCAGTCAAAGCAAACGTCCCCCGAGCTGCTGTGGGGCGAGGGCCGGGCACACCTGCACGCACACCTGGGGTTGTATCTGCTGTTCCCTGCGATGGCACCGCTGCCCGCGGTCAGCCGGGTCCAGATCGGCTGCCACATCATTAAACTGATTATAGACACACACTGGCAGCCTGGTGTGCCCATCCCACCTCGTGGCAGAAACACTCACAGGCTTTATGGGCTGTTTCGTCCTCTGACAGGCTGCTTTATCCAGTCCATACTTGTTCCCTTTTTGAACTTGAATCTTCATACAACTTCTTGAAGCATTCAGGAATTCAAGCCTAAATCATATATACTGGGGAAAGAGGTGGCATGAAGGTATAATTCATACTGTTGGGTTGGGGGTTTTTTTTATCTCTGAGGACAACTAAAAACTAAAGCTGCAGCTACCGTATTTCCTAAACCACTGAGACTAATTACTAAGGACCTCCTCCTGTTTGTGGGTTATGCCTTGGCACTCCATGTGAGTAGAAGGGATAAGAGCACCCCTAACTTTATGCATGTCTCCTTAAACTGAAATTGTGGCATTGGCTTTTAATATAAGTATCTCATATATATAGCACTAATGCACAAACACAGAGGCGTGGATATTCCCTTCCTTTCTAGGCAAGGCTCTGTCCAATTCTTGTTCAGGATTATGAACTTCAGCCAAATTGGTTTAGTAAATCATCCATTGATCAGACAGCCAGTAAGTACCTATTGGGGTGCATCATGGATTTTTCTCCTGTGCGACTGCTTTAACAAAAGTAAAGAACAGAAGAGGAAATCTTCTCTATTGAATAGGATTTCTTATAAAGTACCTACAACTTGAAAATATTCATTCCTTATACTCTTAAATTGCTTAAATATTGTAAAGCATCACATGGGAATGTGTGATGGGATTGTGTTTTAGTATTTTCCAATGAATCAAGTATTTAAATTCATCTCCCTCATCAGAAACTTAGCTGAAATTCCTGTCAGCTTTCATGGACTTTGCAGATGCTCTCTGAGATCAGAAG
The DNA here is from genome assembly GCA_013398055.1 of Ifrita kowaldi. Classification (NCBI taxonomy): domain Eukaryota; kingdom Metazoa; phylum Chordata; class Aves; order Passeriformes; family Cinclosomatidae; genus Ifrita; species Ifrita kowaldi. The sequence continues at coordinate 260,929 of VZRS01003312.1, read as the reverse complement.
TTAGTGCAGGGAGCTTGATGGAGGAGGAGGAGGAGACATGGCTATCCTGGACTTTGTGTATCACACATCTGTTTTTCTGACTATTTCTAAAGAGTTGCATAATGTTGGCAACTGTGAAATAAACAGTTCATTCCTGCAATACAATGTAGTGTCAGTCATGATTTATCAGGCAGACTGTCCCGAAATTTGGCTATGGCCGATGCCCATTCAGTGCAAATCAGACAGAGAGCTGTAATGCATCTCTGGGCAATCCTGGGCAAAAGCTTAGCAGCCGAATTTCCTGGTTTAATTTACACAAATCTGGCTACCCACTGTTCTCTGGAGTAGCTACAGCTGATAGAAACTGCTGGGATTCTGAGGGTTGTTCTCCTTTCTGCACACTTTACACCAGGTGGGGTGGATAATGTTGGAATTGTTGTATGAATTGTTTTTATAGTTTTTTGAAGTGGCCATTGGGGATTTCTGGGATAATAATGGAGAGAGGCTTAGCTGAGAACATAGGGTTACTGAATTTTGAAATTAGAAAAATGTCATTTTTTGGTAGAATGAAGAACTTTAACTTGGTCTACAGACTTCTTTATGTCACCTGAAGATAAAAAGGATGTTAGGGCCTCGGGAAAGGAGCCAAGCATTTTCTGGGACTGGAAGAATAATGTACCAAATGAGTCCTGCAGGTAGAGAAGGAGAATTAAATGGAGAACGAAGACAATATTGATTGACTTTTTGAGGTAAATTGTGGAGGAGGCAGCAAGGGAGAGAAGAAAAACGAACAAAAGCGCTGTGCACAAAACCCCTTAACACACCCAAACACTCCTCTCCCCGACGCCTCCTAAGCAGCTCTGAGCAACGTTCACTAAAGATTCACTGATTCACTAAAGAATCTTTCCTCCCTAGAAATAAAGAACAACTTTAGTGCTTCTGACCCGCTGTCGGTGGCCTGGCACAAACACCAGTGTGCTGGTTTTGGTTGCTGGTAAGGGATTTGTTGGCCAGAGACAAATGCACAAAGACTGGGAGGACTCTGGTGTGCGCATGGCAAATGTGGAATCTGAGTAATCTTGGTGTTTTGCCTCTTAATTTCCCCCGTGGGAATGCTGTAGTGATGAGAGCAGTGTGGCATCCCAACTGAAGTATCAAGGGAGATAATTACTGGAGCATGATGAGAATATGCTAATTGTAGAAGGCTCTGAAGACTTGTTTTATTCCCTTATGCAGACTCTTACTGGGAGTTGAATTAAATGATAAATAAGAGAAAACATTTTTTTTAATATGAAAATATGGAATGGGGGAAGAGAAAGTTTTATCAATAGTACAGTCTATTCAAAGTGAACACTAACATTTTAAATTATCTGAATGTGTAGATGGCTGAGTATAGACATGGGAATGTTTTCGCAGTGCTGCAGCCAAACTTGGATACTTGTATAAGAGAACTTTCATGATATTTAAGAGGAGGAACTGAAGGGAGCAGGTATTCATTTCACCAAAGGGAAAAAAACAGGTCTGAGTGACAATATTTTCATTTCTATTCACCATTGTGTCCTTTGGGATCAGACTCTCAGTATGCTGTCCTCCAAAAAAGCAGGTCAGCAGGGAAGGCGATTACTCAGCTGCAAATTGTAATGTTTCTCAGACAAAATTTTTCATCCCGAGTAAGTCTGACATAGTGTGGCTGAGCAAGCAAGCAGCAGGTATTTATGACAAGTCTGGCTCACAGAAAGCAGCCGTGCACTCACTGTTGTATATCACATAATCAGGACAGTTTAACCTGCTCCTAATGTGCTCAGATGAGTTTTTATGTCTGCTGGCTGTCACTGCTGTTCCCCACTGAAAAATGTGACGATAGAGCACCCTTAGTGCAAACAGTTGATCAGTCTGAAACAGAAACCGAGTGACAAAGGTTGAGACCATCAAAGTATGATGGTCCTTGTGGTTGCAAGAATCTCATGTTCTCCTGGTTTTGAGTCATGGGAAGTAGAAAAAGAAGGGAATAGGATTAAAGGATTTATTTTCCAATATGTGCTCCTAGGTGATGGTTTGCTCTGAAAAACCAAAACTAGGTAAGCACTGCAAAAAAGTTAGTTGAATGCTGTTTTGAATTTTAAAATGTTGATAGCCTTAAATAAAAGATGTATATTGCAACAGCATGTATATCCTTCCTGTAATTTCCTGGGAGCATTTTAGTAACAGCACTTCTAAGACCTTGATCAAAATTCTGTCACATAAAACCAACTTGAAACTATGTGATTAAAGCTTGGTCAATTTAGTTTTGCCTAAAATAGTGATCCAGAGACTTTTCCCCAAAAGCCGTGCTCAGTTTGAGAAGGAAAGTGGTTTGACTCTGTGAGAACAAGAGTCTCCAAACCTTGTGTCAGGGCTCTGATACCAAAATCATTAAACAATCCAGACAAGGAGCAAGGCTCTCCTTTTGCAGGGAAGACCACATGACTGCTGTGGGATACAGATAATTTGTGAGTTCAAACTCTACCAAAAAGAGTAGGAGACACAGTTTTCAGTTGTACTGGGTAGTACCTCAGTACATATTTGGTTCCACTGAAATTAATGGTATTTCTTGCATAACAGGATAAACCACGTGGTGAATGTGCAGTTGTCCTTCTGCTCGGTACTTCAGAGCAGCCTAATCTCTCTTCATGCCTTAAGAACTGCTCTGAAAGAAGAACTTTACTTATCTATAAAACTTTTCTAAACAGTTTGTTTACTTTTTCTTGAAATTCAAATCTCTAGTGCATCATCAAAAATAAAAACAGTTTCTACATAGCACACCAATTGAGATTTGCCTACAAGGTCCTATTGCTGAGGGCTGCGTACAAATGAAAGAGATAGTCTTTGCTGTGAAGGACCAGCAATTAAAACACATTTTCATGCTATATGAATGAGCAGATGACTTCTAATAACACCACCCTATTACTCTGTGCACAAGCTGGTAGTCCTTAGTGTTGTCAGCACTAAGACAGGTCTCCAAGCTGAAGTCAGTTTGGGAGCTTGTGCTATGCTTATGGTTAGTAGAACTGCTAGCCCAATATGGCAATTTTTACCCAAAATTGAAACCCAAAGCCATGTCCAAGACTGTGGGAGAAACAATATCCCATGATCTCCAACTGCTACAGGTCGCGTTCTAACTTCAAAACCATCTTAACTGCTTACTGCCAATACATGACTGTATTATAAAAAAAGAAAGTGTTGGGAAAAAACCAGTGTGGGGATCATCTAAATGGTGTTTCCTTTGCTTGCAGAATAGATTATTTGCTCCAGTTCCTTCATGAGACGGGAGACCAAGGGGTTTTAAAAAACTTTAATGAAAGTAGAATTTCTCCATGTGAACTCGTGGTGGGATGCTGGGATATTTGGCACTGTGCAAATTACTGCAGCTGGCAGGTGCTTCACCACTTACTGTCATGTGTTAGTTGAAGGAGGAGCAGGATGCCAAAGGTCTCCAGTAGGTTGCCTGTGTGCTCCCAAAGGCAGTTCTGAGTCACTGCAACACTTAGTTGCTCTCTTTTCAGAGAGCATGAGAGACTATGATAGAAAACATAGTTTGCTGCATCACTCTTTGCAGTGTGTTTTGGAATTGCAGATTGCAAGGGTGTTTCTTAAGCTAACCCTGTGCTGAGGTGGGTTGGTTTGTTTGTTTGCTTGCTTGCTTGCTTGTTTGTTTGTTTCTAGGCAGGAAGTCTCAGTCCAACGGCTTTCTCTCTGAGCTGTCAGCAAACCTCCACACAGCCAGTAATGTCACATAACCCACCAGTTCTGAAACCCAGAAATGGGGTCATAGGCAGAGCACAAGTTTATTGCTTGCTGTGGTGGGTGCAGTCATGCAAACACTCATTTTGTACTGCTGGAGTTGGCTTTGGAGAGCAGCATCTTTTCATACCTGATATTGTTGCAAATGAGAACGAGTGCCCTCTCTTTGTCTGGTACCCACATCAGTGCTAGAGCCGAGCCTGCCTCAGCCTCACTAACTGGCCTGGACACACACCCACAGGAGTGCTGGAGGCTCTGATTCACTTATGCCCCCAGAGCTCTGCAGGGAATGATTTTAGCAGGATTAGATGGCTGAGTAAGCCATGACAGCCAGCTCCCTGATCCAGCCTTTGAGGCTCAGCAGAACCCCTACTGAAGCTACTGAATATTTTGCTTGCTCAAGGACGAATAAATTTGAACTTTTTCTTTAAAAGAGCAAATAGATATATTGTGCATAGGTGTGGGCAGTAACATGAACAGAGGGTAGACATCGGATCTTGGATACCAACTTCAGTGTCCTCTCAGTTCTTCACCAAATTATTTATTTCAAAAAGTGCATTTCTCCCCACACTCTTCTACTCAGTTGAGTAGGAAAAAAACAAACCACCTACTCCCATGTTATAATGTATGTAATGACTGCTCGAGTTTTAAGAATTTCAAGTGCTAAATATAATATTTGCAGTCCAGCAGCTCAGCTATTAGAGGATTCAAGAGCAGTTGGAATACCAATAATCTCTTAGGACCCTGGTCAGGGAAGACTTCATTTAGTTTGTGTGGGAGTAGGATGCACAACACTTCCCAAAATGCATCCTCTCGCTTCTCTGCTCAATTCTCCACCTCTATAAAGGAGATAATACACTTCTATTCCATCAAAACTCTGGAATAGTACCTGCACTTCAGGGATCCCCATAGTGTCAGTTCTTTAAAATCTTCTTAACAATTTGTCCTGAGCAAACAGAACATGAGCTGGGGATGGTAGTGGAGTCTTTCAGTCTCAGTGGATAATACATGTGGTTCCTCTTCTTCAGTGGCTGGTTTTCTAGCTCAAGGAAAATGAGGGTGATGTCCTACTGACCCCAGAAGTGCTTAATGAAATACCTTGTCTCACCAGGCAGACTGCATAAAAGCAAATTTTTGCCGTGAAGTGTTAATAAAATGTTTCGAATGAAACAGGATGAAAATACCAGAGAATACAAGGTTTAACAGACAAGTTCTGGTTTGTAGATGTAATGTGACATTATCACCTCTGCTGCCTGGCTGGTGCTTGCCAGAAGCCTCAGCCAGGACAGCAAGGGTGGCAGGGCTGTGTGAGCCCCAGCACCATCACCCCCAGTGCAGCCCAGTGGCTTGGCCTAAAATCACTTCCCCCAGGGCTCAGGCCATGATCTGAGCCCCCTTCCTCATGGTGGGGTAGTGGTATGGTGGTAGAGGGCAACATTGTGAAGAACACAACCAAAACTTCAGCTCAGGTCATTAAACCTCTCCAATGCTCTCCATAAAGAGCAAGTGCTGGGCCCCAAAAGATTGCTGTGTATTGAAGAAATTGAAAATACTCTATCTCAGGTTTGACCCCATTTTTCAATAGCTCTCTGCAGCACAAGAGAGCTGCTGCTAATGTTCCCAGTCGCTGCTGTTGGATGGAGTGCAGGAGACTTTAAGTGGCACTGGAGCTGGGGCTCGGGCTTCGAGTGCTACTTCAAGTCCTGAATGTATCAGTCTCCTTTGAGAAGCAAGGACAGGGAGAGATGGGTGTTGCAGAGTGCAAGCCTTCTGTGATGGGGCAGTTTTCTGGGTTGCCATGGTGAGAGCAACCACCATGCTGTGCTCTGTTGTAACAGCCTCAGAAATACAATGGCCAGAGTCTATTCCAGTGCAGATTTATGAGGATGCTGAAGCACTTACTCCAAAGCATATTTTTCTCCCCCCATTGCTATAGTCAGTTGTTGTCAACAAATGTTCTGTAACTCTTCCTGTATTTTACTCCTGGGAACAGACAGAAACAAACCCGAAAATCCAATATACATGGAAATGGGATATGCTTTCTTTAAAAACTTTTTTCCTGCATTTTCATTGCCTTTTACTCCAGATCTGAAGTTCTGGTTCTGGCCTTGCAGATCAAAGCATTTTGGGTCATCTCTGCCTGCTTTTGCTCCAGCTTACCCCATTTCATTGTGGGCAGTGTCAGCCAAACAGGGACAAAGTACAGGCACTCACCAGAAGGTCCTCAGCCAGAATTTTCCCTCCGTTTCTTTTATGTCAGCATTCCCAATTGTCCATGACATGCCAAAACATATCAGACTGAAGGTATTTTATTCATCTTACTGTGTTTGTAAAAGTACTGGTTTTCAGTCACATTGGTTCACCAAGCTGGTCATTGGCCTCATGCAATGTGGAGGTGCTGAGACACGTTATGGTGACAGAGCAGACATGAATCAATATAAAGTCATCAAGCAACAGCAGCTGAATCCTGTGTTCTAAGTCATTCTTCTCTTCTGCAGGTGAAATATTAGCTGCCAAATTCCTTCACCTTTAGGTTATCTTTTGGGAGGAAAGAAGAAGGAATTAGATAAGGGAATGAGAGTTTTTAAACATTGGCCTTCCCTGAGGTAAAAATGTCTGCTGAAATGGTGAGGAAAAATCATAAATAACCCCAGTACAACTTGTAGAAAAAATAAGGCATTCTAAAACTCAGCTGAAATTTGTTTTAAATTCCCTGTGCCCTCATTGGCACACACTGGCTTTGGCAGGCTGTGTCAGCTGGAGCTCTGCCAGCCCAGGGGTGATCACTGCCATCCATCCAGGTTGTTTGTCTGGAATAAAGTGCCCTCCTGGCAACCAGAAGCTGCTGTCTGCAGGTGGGTGCTGGATGCCGGGTGCCCAAGAGCCTGTGGGATCTGCTCAGGCTGGGACTTCCTGGGCTGTATCACCCTTTGGAGCATTGGGTTGGTTTCCTTTGCTGCCTCAGTGCTGCCTGAGGTTTGAAGACACGGAACTTGCCCACTCGGAGCAGAGCAGTTTTGGTACCCTTGTGTTTACAGTGAGTACACTGAGTTCTTCTACCTGGCTGCAAGGTACCTGTGATGTGTTTTCGGGGGCAGCAGTTGGGTCTTGCTGGATATTTTATGAAGTGTTTTTAGGTCTGGGGTTTTCCTGTACCCAAAACCCAACAGTTGTCAGAGAGCACACCAAGGAGATCAGCTATTTGAGACATTTCTCTTCTTCCCAGGAATTCCTACTATTCTTCCTCTGAAGTCATGCTTTCCTGCTGCCACCTCTTTTGTTGTTTGGTTAGTTTTTTTCAAAACTGAATTGTTCTAGTCCACATGGGACATCATGTTTTCTACATAACGTTTTCTCCATTTTGGGGAAAATGATCATCACATATCATCATATATCCCTTTCAAAAGCTGCATTTGTATTTATTTCTGTCCTCTAAAGGTCACTGTGCCAGGTCCTTCCCTCTGAATCAGTGGAAACAGATTGTAAAAATACATATGGGATAAGAAATGTCTAAATTTTCCTGTCTGGAGCAGGCTCAGTGTCTTGGCCCATGTTGTGCCACAGCTGGAAGTTCAAGGGATGCTGGGGATGAGGATGGAGGAGAAGGTGTGTGTCAGTGCACAGATGTTCAAATATTTTGGGGGAAAAAGATAATTATTCTGTTCTAAAAAGCAATATGTTTCTCTAAATAGCCTAGAAGCACCACACTGAGTTAGATTTGGGAAGGGATGTACTGCTGGTTTTCATTTGGGGGGCTTAATATTGCACATATGTTTTTTACAACTGTTTTATCTGAATTCATGACAGTTAGATTATCCCTTGGCTTTATATTAGTGTCTAATATATTTAATATTCATAGATCCATAGTTCAGCATGTGTAATCAGATAATTACAGATGCCATTAGCTGAGTTATCACACTAATCTGGGTGTATTTCAATGGATAATAATTTAATGAAATTATCACTTAATTTCTGGAGCCCTCTTCTCTGCACAGAAATGAAAACGAAATGAAAGTGCTGCTCTTTTTTCTTCATTAAGAAACTCCAGCCTTGATTAACAGGATCTGAACATCCAAACATTTAAAACTTGGTTTCCTGAATTTCTACTCCCAGTGGCATTCACAGGAGGACACCAGATTAAAAAATAGAACAGAAACTCCCCATTTACACAAAGCCTGTGTGGGAGGGAGAAGGGAGCAGTGGTGCCTCCTCCTCCTGTGCTGCACTCCTGGAGCAGGGAACACACCAAGCCCTTGCATGGCAGGAACAGCCGTGGCAGGAGGAGATCACAAGGGGGAAGGTCTCTGTCCACAGGCAGCTGCTCTCCACCCCTCAAGCCTGTCCGTGGAGGGTGTTGCTCATCAGAAAGGCCAGGAAGACAAGGTATCAAAAACTTTGGGAAAGGACAGCAGAGGGGGAGAAGGGAATGGATGGCAGAGAGGCTGTGAGTGCTCCCTGCAGCCCTGGGCATGGACAGAAGGCTCGGCTCTGCCTGTGATGGGGCCACTCCTCACCTCTGCTCTGTGCAGGGCTGTGTCCTTGCTTTACAGCATGCAAGTCACAGAGGTTACAGTAAATGGCTCCTTACTGCCACTGACAGCAGGGGCTGTTTCTGCACTGCTTTTGAACCAGCCCTGGACTCATATTCTCTTTCTCACATAGATTTGGGAACATTGATATGAGCTCAGTGCAAGGCTGGCAGCTGCAGAGCAGTTGGATCTCCAGGTGTTCCCTCCAGACGTTCTCTCTCACCTTACCTGATTCCCCGTTACCTCAGTGTCCATATCCTTCACCCCTGCACCCCATACAAAGGCAGTGTTGGAATTCCATGGCATCCACAGGGGACAGAGGCTGGGACAGTGAGCCTGGCACAAGTGGATCAGGAGCACCCGCTCCCAAATACCCCAGTCCTTGGAGCTGCCAGCCACTGTGGAGCCACTGCAGCCCTTCAGACAGGGAATGCTGCACCTGGGAAAGCCTGCACCTGGGCATTCAAGGGAGATGGAAACAGCCTGGGATCTCATCAGGAATACCAGAGAAACAAAGTAAAGGCATTAAAGAAATTAATGGATTCATCACCAGCATCACAAGTGGTCTGGACAATTCTGATTTAGGAATTCCCCAAGTTCCCACTACAAAGCCTGCAGGAATAGGGCCAAGGAGGCTGGCAGCCATCTTCAGCAGAGAGGCAAGTACAGAGCAGCTCTTCCTTGGTGCACACTCCCACAGCAGCGGTTTGTTGACTTCCTGAGTCCAAGGCTCCATCCATGTCCAATAATAATAATGCTGATATGCCCCTTTATAAATAAAAATAAAGCTGTTGGGAAGTTATATACTGTGGGATCATTTTCAGCAAACCAGACTGTAAGTAGCTTTTTTCCTTCTGTTTGACCCAGGAGTGAGTGCAATTTAATGATGCAGAAGGATGCTGTGGTACCAGGGTGTGAGTGTGGGAACCCTGCCCTTCAGCACACTTGACACTCCCCTGGTGTAAAACTTGGTGGCTGAGATCCTCTCCTCTGTCATATGCAGAAAATCAGGCAGATTATCATAACAGTGTTTCAGGTAAGCAGGGAAAATAAATTGGAATTCTAGATCAAGCTTTTTGTTGAAGCACTACCTTATTTCTGGGTTTAAATCCTTCCTCATTTTCAGACCTATCCTTGGATGTGGTTCTTCACTTTCTATGCTGGGTATTGCTGTGTGCTATTAAGGGAATGTTATGTTCCACTTGAGAGGTGGTAAAGTGAAAATCACATAGATACTCAGGAAGAGCTCTTTGAGATGCTTCAGGACTTAAAGAGCTATGAATTTGCAAGCTCTACTAACATGATCTCCTTTTATGGCATATGTTTGTATCAAAATATGGTATTTTTACACTCAGATTTGACACGTGGATTCCTTCCAACAGGAATAGAAAGATGGCATCAGTCATCTGTATTTAAAATCCAAATGGAGGATGTTGCATATGAGAACTGGCATTGGGTAATGAGAGGGAAGTCACCAGTGACTCCTATTGATCCTCAAAGTGTGACCCTGAGCAAGTCCTTGAATCTTCTGTGCCTCAGCCTGTGATGCTCAGACATGATTAGCATGTGTACTTTATCAGCAAGGTTGTTGTGCAAGTTATTTAATGAGTGCTTGCAAAACGATTTGCGGCATTTGAATGGCAGAGGCTGTGTAATTGCACAGCCCTGCTCTGGTGTATAATTGCAGAGGCTGCAGGGAGCCTGTGGCGAGCCCCTGGCTGCCTCCCTGCTGAATAACCCACGGACAAATGAGCATTTTAGTGCTGGTAGGAAAATCCAGTTACCCTGAAGCATAAGTGTGGATCCTCCACATTTCTGGGCAGTTCATGCTTCTTCGTGTAAAACTCAGGGTAGAAGTTTGCTGCTGAGTGCTAAGCAGATTTTCCTAGTGCTGTCTTCTGACTTGAAAATATTATTTAAGCAGAGAAAAATCTGTCAAAGTCAGCAACAATCTTAACAGCAGGGAGAAAATACCACGCTTCTAGTGTGTCTCCACCAGGAGGAAGAGCTTGCCACTGGAGTTATCTTTGTCCCAGAGAAGGAGTGCAGTCCTTGCATGTATTTTGTCAGGCCTCTCTCTATACCCCTGCACTCCTCACATGTCCAGCTGGAAGGTCAGCCCGTGGATGACTCTGAGCTGTCACATAACACTAAACCCTGCCAAACAAACATGTCCAGCAGTGAGGAAACTGGGCACTGGATCTCACTCCAGAGCCAGGATCCTGCTGTGCTTGCCTCTCCCTGTGCCACCTCTGCCTTCAGGGCTGATGTCCTCCCTGATGTCCTGCCCCTGAGGACACCAGACAGAGCTCCAGCCAGGGCTTTGACCTTCTGTCTGTGTAAATAGAACAGGTTTTTTCCAGTGTTTGCACTAGAATTCCCAAACTGCAGCAGTGCAGAGAGGGACTGGTTCAGCTGTCACTTTTGCTGCTGTTTTTTCTCCTGAGCAGGTGCTTTTATAGAGAATTCTGATTTAAACTTCCCGGCTGTGTCAGGAGGCTTTGGCATACACCTAAGGGCACAAAGTATTTACTGTTAAAGAACATCTGTAGGACCTGCTCCAAGCACCAGCCTATGCTGAGGAGATGAATTCCTACTGATTTGGTCTTTTTGCCCCATACCGTACCAGTTTTATTAAAACTTCCTCCTCACCCTTTGAATCGTGCTCTTCCTTTGCAGAGCCAGGGCTCTGTGTGTGTCTCACCCCATGTATGCACAGGAGAACCCCTCAACTCAGGGTTTAAAAACACTTCTTAAAAATTAGCATGTGGTTCATTTTGTTCCATGTAGAGGTATATGCCCATTAATTTTGAATGTGAGTATAAAGTCCATGGATTCAATGTAATCTGCTTCATTCCTCAGTAGGGATTTCACTGAGATGGAAGGAATAAAGCTGCTGCCCACCCCTGGACACAAGCTGACTTTGGAGGGGATTTGCTAGAGTTTAAGCTTTGAGTTAGCACAAAGACAAGAAGTTTGGATTGCTATAGCTATTTTACCTGGATTTAATTTCAGTCCATTTCCTTAAGGAACTACTTGTGAGCATAATTTGAATAAGCAGCCTTTAATAATAAGCCCAGATGTGCTTATGATTGTGGGTGATCTGTTTCTATATAGTGAGTGTTGCATTACTCTTTGTCATTTGGGGAAAAAACTCCTGAAAGAGATTTTTAAACAAATAAACCCATTTCTTAGGCAGATACCAATTTAAGTGATAATCTAGAAATAATTATTCTTTCTACCACTGCAATTTAAAACAGCCATTGCATGACATTGTGAGCTGTGCTTTGGACAATGTTGTCAAAAACCGTGCCCAAACTCACTAAAGGCCAGAAGGCTCATTAACTGGAAAAACCATGGGCGAAACTCTTAATGTCTTCCAGAAGGAAAGAAAGCTATGAGAGCACTTCAGATTTCTTCATTCTGAATGCAGATCTAATTTTTTAGGCCAATTGAACAAAATGTCTGTCTAGAGAGCTCCAGAAAGAGGAACAAAAGTAAACTATAAATATTCAGCTCTTGATTTCAGATTTTAATAAATTATGTGCTCTGGGAGACGCATTTTTTCTTTCAAATAACAACTGACTTCATTCATTTTATAATTTGGTTGTATAGTGCTTGTCACCTTCTATGTGGATACAATCCATCAGTCTCTGGCAACGCTTTAAGATGACACATCCCGAAGGAAATTGGGTCCAAGGGTCTGATGAGGAACAACCGCTCCCCGTGGAAGCCGCAGTCTGTATCTCTGTACCCGTGTCTACAGCTATAAATAAAGTCTCCTGCACGGGAAGATCTGATGTGAGACACGATGCTCAAAGATTGCTTGACCTATATAACAACCAGGGAGTGCTCCGGTGCCAGCCCGGGCTGGGTGACAGCGGAGGCTCCCCGGGCTGTGTCCCTGCAGCCCAGCCGTGGGCACGACGCTGCTGCCAGCCCGGACAGCTGCTCTGTGTGCCCACCTGGCACACCTGGGCTGGGCACACCAGGTTTCCTGACCGCGAGTCTTGTAGCCCGCCCGCTACCGCCGGCCTGGATTAACAATCTGGATGCGGAGACACTTTCAGCTCCAAGGGAGGTTAAGCCAGGCAGAGCCGGGCCGGTGTGAATCGTTAAATCGCCCCTTCTCGGTGTTCCCCGGGACACGGCCGTGACCGCGGGGAGTGTGGCACCCGCAGGCAGCCGCCATGCTCCCACCGGGCCCCTCAGCACTCCGGGAAAACCGGCAATACATTATTATTCCGCCACTTTGGAAATTGCCGGTTGCTTTTCAGTGCTCAGAGGCGGATTTCTGATGGGTAACACCACGCGCGAGCTGAGCTCTCCCCGCGGCCCGGGGCACTCAGTGGGAACGGAGGGAAGGAAAGGCTGGGAATGCCAACTGTTGCACACGCAACCCATGGGAAGAAATCTGGGAAGGTGAATGACAGGAGACTGGCTGCCCTCTGCTGTCCCCTGCCCGCCGCTGCTGTCCCCTGCTGTCCCCTGCCCATCACTGCTGTCCCCTCCTGTCCCTGTTGTCCCCTGCCCGCTGCTGCCGGCTCCTGTCTGTCTCTGCTGTCCCCTGCCCGTCGCTGCTGTCCCTCGCTATTGTCCCCGTCCATCGCTGCTGTCCCTTGTCCGTCGCTGTTGTCCCCTGCTGTCCCCTGCCCGCCGCTGCCCGCGGCCACCCCGTGTCCCAGCCCGGCTCACAGCCGCTTCCCAGCGCTTCCCCCGGTCCCAAGGAATATCTGCAGGGAGACCGTGTCCCTGAAGCCGAACGCTGCCTATGAAAAGAGTGATTTTGAAATTATTTCGTGTAACTTCAGGCTAAGCAACATTTCCTCCTTTCTTTCGCTTAACGCCCACCTCCAGGGCAGGAGAAGGGGGGCCGCGCTTCCCCGCAGGCTTCCCCCTACTGACCTTCCAGGGCGGGTTAATTATTTTAAGATCGACCCAAAATATATTTAGAAATTCCAACAAATAACTTTTCCTCCAAAATAAACGCTTCCCGGCGCTGCAGGGTTTACCACACCATCACCCTACACTTCAAAGTGAAAACATGAATAGCTCACCATGAATGTGACTCGCGCACTCCGCTGAACGCATCGGCAAAATTTCACAGGGAACGTTTTCCTTTAATAGAAACCATCCGTTTAAATTCTCCCCGCTGCTTTTAGAGGCGGAATTCAGTTTACCCTCAAAGATTATTAAACACTAACGCAGCTCTAACTTCGGGAATCTGTTGAAGAGTGTTTGTTTCTAGGAAAGAAAAGCCTTTTGGAGTTAAAATTACAAGTTGTGTAAGGAGCGACTTAGAGAAATACTAGAGAAAGAAATCCTGGAGTATCAATCACTGCTCCAGGTTAATTGTAGGGCCATCCAACCCCTCTTACTGAGCTGTTAATGAGGGAAGGTCAGCGGCTTTTGTGTGGGGCGCAGAACGGTTGTGCTGCGCGTTAGCCCTTGATTGGCATCGTTAGTGCCTGTGTCGGGTGAGGCAGAGGGACAGGTCCCTCATGGTCCCGCGGGCACCAACAGCAGTCCCTTGTTGCCTGGGATTTGCTGTTGTGAGCAGATCTTTAGCACAGGTTCTGGCCCACGCTTATTTTGCATCTTATTTCAAACTGCTGCGTCCACTTCTCTCGTTCCAATCGGTGCTGTGACACCTTCGGCTCCTCACGCTGAAAGATGTGCTGGCAGCGCCGTTTCTATGGGATGGTGCCGAAAAAGTTTTTCCAAATACCTTTCTCTGGTTGTTGCGGTGCCGCTGTAAGGAACATTACACTCCTACCGCCACACTCACTCGGGACGTGACAAAATAACCGGGCTGCTGCCCTTTCGGCGGGGACACGTTTTGCTCAGGAGCCCAGGAGCCCCTGGGCCGCCTGCACAGCCCGGGCTGGCTCCCCATCCTTTCCCGGCTCCATCCCACCCCTCCTGCAAGGGAGGCAACAGGGCTTTTTCCCTCTTCTCGCTGTCAGACACTGTGCTGTGTCTGTCCACCTCAGCCCTCAGGTTCCCAGATTTTAGGGAAGTTGCTCTTCGGGTTGATAGGGCTGATCCCGAGCTCAGGCTGTGATGAGGAGCACTTATGTCGGGCACTGCCTCTAAAAGCACAGAACTCCCCAAGTCACCTTCCCCTCCTCTGAAAGAGCAAGGTGCGGGTTACGAAAAGAAATTATCTAAAATCTGGGCTGAAACTCTCACATGTTGAGATAATTCCAGCATGTGAAGCTTAAAAAAAAAAAAAAAAGCAATCAATTGCACAAAATATTGCGAAATGCCTCATATAATAATTGAGAACTGGCAGCGCCGCAGGAACCTGTGTACCTGAAAGGCATTTTCTGTCCCCTGGCAGCCCACTTTAGGGACAAATAGTTGGTTGTTGTTAAGATCGGGAGATTAGGGGGAGCTGGCAGAGCCCAGGAATGTGGGCTGTTAAGCAGACATCTCTCATCCATCCTGGCTCGGGGGATTGCGCCAGCAGCTGCCCTCCCCCCGGCGCCCTTCCCACACTAAAGTCACATTTTCAGCCCCAGAGCTCCCCTCGGACTTGCAGCCTTCACTTACAGCTTTAGCTCTGCCTTGTGTTTAGCTTCCACCAAGGTGGACCGTGGTTTACTCGCTCCTGAGGTTGGCGTCCCTGTGCCTGCGTTGTGCCGCGTCCTTCTGCTCGGACTGGCGGCATCCACTCGCTTGACATAAAAAGACTTTTTTTTGCTAAAATCCTCCTGCAGCAAAGGGGACTCGCATACAATACCTGGCAGGAGCTCCTTGCAGGCTGACTCTAATTGTCAGAAATTCTTGTTAAGGCAAGGCTGCGAAGTTGTAAGCACAATCTTCTGTCCTTCCCGTTCCTGCTGAGCACTCAGATGTGCTGAAATCCCTCTTGGTGACTCTTGAAGTATGACTGTGCTCAGATACAGAGTATTTGTCATTGTGCACACTAAATGTTTGTGTCAGTGCCATCGCCTGTGGGCAAAACAATGGAACTCCCTTTTCTCCAGAAGTGGGAGCAGAGATGGCCCCTCTGTGAGCTCGTCTCTGTCTAACATCAAAGCGGGATTCGCAGATTTAAGTTGCGTTCAGCAGGTCTGAGGAGGTCCCCCTTCCTGCATCACTGTCCCACCTTGGAAAGATCTGTGCGGAATTGAAGTTTTTCGGGTGGGAGTCTGGGCAGGGCAGCCCGGGGCCAGGGATAGGCTCTACTGGGGGTTGGCAGCTCGGCACTGGCACAGCTCTGGGGGGAAGGAGGGAGCTGCTCCTGCCCCAGATCAGGGGAAGAGAGGAGCGCTGGCAGCGGGGAGCAGCTCGCTGTGTCAGGGCGGCTGTTACCCACATCCATCGGGAGCAGGTTTAAGGTCACAGGGTTGTTGTGATGTTTTGATGAAAGCCGATTCCTCATGGACACAGCAGCCCAGAAAACCCCTTCAGATCATGTCAGCGAGGCCTGTGCCTGGCAGGCCGTGGCAGCCGGTGGGGAGCTGGGTCTGTCCCGGGAGTGCTGCGGCAGCGGCTGCTGGGCTCCCGAGCCAGCGGCACCGGGAGAGACTGAGCACGGGACGATTCGCTTACCTCGGACGACGTCCCTTTGCCTTTAGAGGAGTGTGAAAGGCCTCAACAGGCACTTTCCCACCAGAAACACTCTCCAGTGTGTTTGCCTTTAGGTGCTGCATAATCTCCGTATCTTGGGTGCCTCTGTCCCTGCGTATCTAAAGCAATATTCCAAATTCAAATTGAGCACCTTATGATCCTAATGGGGTTTGGTTTGTTTTTCTCATTGGGCAGCTTTACAGCTACGTCTTTCTAATGAAATGAGAAAACCAAAGCCGATCCTGAATGACTGATGTCACTGTAAACGCTTCTAGAGCAGACGTTCCTGGGATAACCAGTGGATGCGCTGCTTCCTGGGAAGAAATAATTTTCAGGGACCTTCATGCCGATATTTCACATAAAACCTCTGTCTAACACCTGTTAAAGGAAACAGAATCTCAGCTGAGGCAGGGAGGAGGTCAGGGTGCAGGGGAGAGTGGAGGGAGGGGATGGATGAGCTGTCCCGGCCCGGGTCCGGCTCCTGGTCCTTCTCCAGCCTCCGGAGCCTAGCCTGCGCCTCCAGGGACGGCGGGATTAGCTGGGAGTCAATGGAAACCGCAGCCTGTGTATTGAACCAAGGGAGACTATTGAAAAGGTGTGCACAATAACGCTGAGTGCTTTGGAAATCACAGCCATCAGCTCAAATTAGCATTAAATCGCTGCCCTGGGCAGCGCCCGGGGCTCAGAGCGGGGCGGGGAGGTGCCTGTGCCCAGCTCCCTGCTCCCAGAGCCCAGCATCCAGCTCCCTGTGCCCAGCTCCCTGTGCCGGGCTCCTCCTGGAGCATTCAGCAGCCGCAGAGGTGCTGGCTCTGTGCTTGGAACACTCACACCTGGCCTCAGCTTCCCATCCAGGTACTGAACTTTCACGAAATAAGTAAATAAACATCTATTGGCCACCGGGAGCTGAGATATGAAACATGAAGTTATGCATTTCATAGTGTCCATTTATCTTTCGGCATTTTTAAATAGTTACAGCCCCTAAAGGAGAGCAGTGATCTCAGACATTTCCTGACTCCTTGGGGCCGGTGCCGTGCTGAACTGCTGGCTGGGCAAGGCGAGAAGGGTCTTACAGAGGAGAGTTACATCACCGCCCCTCTGTCATCTCGTCAGCACTCTTAAAATGCGGCTAAACCAAAGCCAACCCAAGCAATGTACTCGCCCCTGCTCTGTCTCACGGACCTACACGGGGTCTTGTACTCATGGTTTTGTGGTGTTCCAGAAGCTTCATCAGGTGTGTGTCATTTACTGCAGGATCCTGCTGCCTGGATGGACTCGGGGGCAGTGCGCCTTCCCGTCGGGTGGGTGCAGGGCACCCCGGGCTCCCCAGGGAGCCACCCAGAAAAGGGGTGCTGCTGGGGGCCAGCAGGCTCTGCCTGAGCCCTCAGGGAGGGGCTGTGAGCAGACAGATGCACGGACCGAGCTGGCCAGCCCTGCCCTCAGGGGCTCATGGGGACCATCCTTCAGCAGCAGCCTGTGCATCAGCTGGCTCACGGCCCTTTCAGAGACGCTGGGTGAAGGGACCCGGAGGGAACTCTGTTGTAATCTCAGGAATTGTCTGATGTCCGAGCACTGGCTTGGAGCAGCAGCACACAGACCAATCACTTCAAGCTTTTCAGAAGTCAGATCTCCAGAGTCGAGGAATCACTGCTCTCTACAGAGGGCAAAACAGCAAAAGAGATTAATCTTCTCCAAGGCAAGAAAGCATTCAAATAATATTCATCACTTAGTGAAGTGGCTGCCATAAAAGCAATACCTCTGAACCTCTTGAGAGTGGTTTTGCTTTAAGCACAGCCTGAACTGACAATTAGGAGACCTGTGGCTGATGTAACTGAGACCCCAAGGGGTAACAGAGACCACAGGGAACTCAGTCAAACACAAGGACAGGAATTCCAGGACTGGAATCCAAGACAATTCTATCAGACATCACTACTTATTTCCCAGTAAATCCATGGCAGTCCTACCACATAATTTTTGGACATGGAAATCACTCAGGAGCCTCAGCAAAAGTGCATGAGATTTTTTCTGTTGGACAAGGAGATATCAGAAATCACCAGTGCTGCCTTGCTAACTTTTAGTGCCAAGATGGGTTGTGCTGATCTGCAGTGCTGGCCACCCTGGGACCAGTGGGGCTCTGCACTTCCCACTTCTTGTGTGAGTTACCCGGGAAAGGCGATGAGGGCAAGGATGGAGTGCATCCCTCTGCTGCATAGCAGAGCTCCATATGCTGGGACAGGTTGCAGAAAAACACTGAACTTTATATTATAGCTATAGTTGGAACAAGGTTTAGGAAACACAAGTAGCTCCACTTTAGAAAATTGGAAAAGTGCCTCCTTGGGAATAGGGCTGCTTTAGCAGGGCGTTTTGGCTGATTAAGTGAATTTGCATGCAGATTTTGCTGTTTCAACAAAGAAAAAGAAAAGATTTTTCATCCTTTTTGGCTGTTAATTTTTCCAGAATTTGCCTGCCAGGGTAATTGTTTAGGATGACGAGCGATTAAGATCTGTTTTGCAAACAGAAGTATAATGAGGTTTTAATATCTGGCATTTCCACAGCAATACCCTCAAATCCCCATAAGATAAAATACAGTCAGGAAGAACAACAGACATCTCCTGGGCTGTCACCAAGAAGTTTCTGGCTTCAGTGCTTTTGTGTGGTTTTCAAAAAAAAAAAAAAATGAAATGGGATGTAAGATTATAATTATCCATGATGGCAACACAATGCTCATAATGAGAAAACAATGCTCTTTGGACTTCAACTCAGGGCAGCAGCACCCGCCTCTTCCTCTCTCCATCCCTCTGAGTAGCTGAATTAAAAATAAAATATGAGCTGGAGGAGGAGGCACGGTGCCCAGGGGCAGGAGGAGCAGCCCCAGCCCCGCCGCGCCGCGCCAGCCACGGGCCCCGCTCGCTCAGAGCGCTCTGGGCCGGGGCCAGCGCCCGTGCGGGAGGATGGGCGATCATTTTTCGCTTTGACAACAGGAAGCCCGAGACAAGGCATTTCCCATTCTTATTCCAGCGTTATATGAATGACCTTTAAAAAAAGGAATGTCCCACAAAGGAGTGGTTTTAACAATGCCCCTGCTCTCTCTGCGCTCGGCTGCGCGGCGGAGCGCGCTCCTCGGAGTGGGAGCAAGGCTGCTCATCAGGGCTTCCTCGGGCCCCTCCTCTTGATGGCACTGACCACGAGGCCACCTGCACTGTAAAAACGGCCCTTTTTCTGGGGCTCTAACACTAATGGCCCTTACCTGGCACTTTTCCAACAGGATATTGCAGTTTAGATCCAGGTGCTGCCCAGACCAAATGTGTAATGCTCATTTCAGTCATGGAGAAGGGAGAATCCGAGCTATGCTGGGGTCTCATTTCTGAGGCCCCACCACCTCCTAGGCATGGCTGAAGTGATTTCTGCTGTCCTCGATGCCCAGGGAGAGCCTCTACCAACTCTGACCCGGCTGTCTTACTCTTACTGGCTCCTTTCCCCTTTTGCAATCCTCCTTTCTCCCATCTTATCCTCTTCTGCAAACCCCTTTTCTTCCCAAATCTCTCTTCCTACCGCAATCCCTTCTTCCACTGTGTCTCTAGAATAAAGTGTCGTGTTCAGTACCACAACTTGCAGAACAGCTTAGACTTCTCCCAGTCATTGTGTCAACAGCTGGACCTATGAGAGTACAACTGATGCTTTCACTACTGCCCATCCCCTCCTTCCATGTGGACATGGATCCTGGCTGCCTCCACACACACTGTCCATTAACCAATGCTCAGCTAGGTCACAAATAATCCCTTTAAACTCTTTTTGCAACTCTTCCAGCCTTTGAACTGCTCTGTATACTTTGCTCCAGTGCATCTTGGAAAGAACCTTTAAATGATTCAAATATTGCCTGAATTTTTCATGGGTCTTCTGCAGAGAGGTGACGTTCATCTGAACAATCAGCTTTCATTTGCACCACGTGGGAAATGGGACAAGGAAAAGTTAAACGTTCTCCTCAGAGTTGTGCAACAGCCTAGACAGAGATGCAGTTCCTTGACCCTAGTGCCAGATCTGGCCCCAAACCACGTGGCAAGTAGATATCTATCTCTTTAGGAGGATTGCCATGCTGATCTCATCACTGGCATCTCACCCTCCCGCTTTTTTATCTCTAATTATGCACTGACACAATTATCCTTCATTACAGAGAGTGCACGCTGTGCACACACAGACAGGGAAACAGGGAAACAAGCTCTGCGCTGCAGCTGGGCCATGCTTTATTCTGTCTAGAGCAAGATTTACCCACCAGCATCATTTTTTAACTGTTGAGTGGTAATAGAAACCAGTGAGGGGGGTGGGTTTTCCTTCTCTGGATAGAACTGCCCTGGTGTCGTAGTTTACAGTTCAGCCACAGAGATACAAATTGTTTTCATTTCTTCTCCCTTTTAGCATTTTCTGCAATATTAAGTTTATCACTAGAAATGATAAAACTGCTATCACTAAAGCTTTCTGCTTGGTTCAGGGCACTTTCCCATGTCATCTACCTGTATTTATTTCTCCTTTGCAACGATATAAATAGACAAAATATATGACCTGAGGCAATCGGGGTATGGCAACCGCTTCTGAAGTCACCAGATGGAAATCAATCAGATTTTAACTGCATAAGAGTGAATAAGGATCCCTGGCCAGATGACTGCCATCCACTGGGTCATCCATGAGTAAGATTTTGGAGAGGAGGGGGCACTGCAAGTGAGGCTGAGGTGGAGCCCCACACCTCCCACTCTCAGCGCTGCTCAGGCACTCCAGCCCCGTTTCCCCCAGTGAGGTGTGGGTGGTGGGGATGGCCCCAGTCCCCGGCTGACCCTACTGCCCCGGGCTCCTGCAGAGACTTCACTGCACAGTGAGTGCCTCTGTCAGCCTGTCCTGCCAGACTGCACACAGCCAGGGTTACTCCCTGTCAGTGGGAGCGGCTCCCACCTGCCCACATCTGCGCCCCTGGCACCTGCAGGAGGGGGCCAAGGGCCCTGCTTTATGGGTGCCCAGGGTCTCTTGGGTGGCTTCTTGTGCCTCTGGCTACAAACAGCTCCAGTCCAAAGCCAGTGACCTTTCCCTGGCACATGGCACCTTCAAACAACCAAGACATTTGGTGACAGGAGTTCATTTGTCCCAATCGGTCATAGGTCAGTGCTTAAATAACTCCATTTGTATCTTGGTTCATATTTTGTTTCATCTTCACTTTTGGAGTCAACCTGAGAAAGAAAGAGACATTTCCTGATGTAGTATAAATCTCTCTTTTAACAGCTGAGGATGTGAACTTCTATGTCTCATACCAGAAGGGAACTTCTCTGCTGGCTTTCAAGAGCTGGCTTTCCCATTTAATGCAGTCCTCTGTCCTGCTGCCAAGGGAATGGGTTTCAAATTCCTCTGAATTTTGTTGGATAGATGGCTAGACCATGCTGGTTTGCAAACTTACTAAAAAAAAGGAGGCAGGGCTGTGTTTTCATTTGCTTGTATTGTTTTAAGCAAGTTGATACGTTCCACAAATAAAAATGTTCTTTGTTTTATGCATAACAGTAAAAGAAGTGGGGAAGATGAGGCTCCAGAAAATCCTTGAGGAATTCCCCAGACTGTTTTTTAATCTGTGTCGCCTCACCAAGAGCAAGGTGCTTTGTGACTGATCATATTTTGATAGTGCTGTATTTTATATGCCATTTGTCAGGTTTTAGCACCATCAGAAAACTTCTAGTGAAACATTTTTGTGGAGGACAGAATGGGAGGAGGATTGAATGGGAGGTGGACAGGAAGATGATTCTCCCCTGACTTGGTGAAATAAATGAAAAATATCTCCCATAAAAAGAAGAGAATCTGTGAGTTCACAGCAATGTAATGCAGTCTGCCTGTAGCTCTGTCATGCACTGTGCTCAGAAACTCTAAAAACTCTTTGATTTTTTTCTTTCAGAATCATGAGAAGTTGTACAATATTTACACCCTTCTTGAACAGAGCAGAGGAGTGAGTCACCACACTTATCTCACCACAGCCCCTCACAGCAGCATCTGAGGCACTGGGCAGCATCACTGATCCAGAGCAGGGTGGGAGAGGCAGAACAAGGGCAGCCTCTGAAGGAGCAGACCCACATCTGGCTGCTGGGCAGCAATGATACACACACCAGAAATCCTGAGAGCCTGTATCTCTCTGTACCCTTTCTTAATTTGGGGCATCCTATTAAAGATTGGAGGACTCTTCAAGCAGTTTTTGTTTTTAAAGGAAGTTTTGGGCAAAGCCCAAACAGCTTCAGTTTGGTGAGTCAATGTTTCTTTCAAGCCTTTCACCCCATTAGCAACTTGATTGGTAGCAAACTGTACTCGAAGGACTATTTTCATATGATCCTTGACGTTATTCCAGAAGATCAGTGTAACATTAGTCACCATGCAGAGCACAACCAGCTGGAAAACAGCACAGAAGCCAAGTGTTGCTCTTGTTCAGAGAAACACTTAGACACAGCTCAGCATCCAGCTCTGTCAGTGCACCTTACATTGATCTTTTGTTCCTAATCCTGCCTTCTCTGGAGATAACATCCAGTGAAATTGCTCTAACTTTGTTTGTGTAGATCAGGATACTTTCACATTCAGAACATTATGAGATAAAGACCAATCTTAGAACCAGAGAGGGTGCAGAGCATGCCATGTCCTTTCATAATGAGCTGTGACAGGGAAATAAAATTACTTGTCTAATACTTCTGAATCTGGGAGGGCTAAAGAGAGGTTCCAAACAGGTCCCTGTGTTACTTTCTCAATGAAAATTACATTATTTTATCATGTTTTCATACTAAGAGATTGGTTTATATCCTTTTGCATGCCAATAGCAGCATTTCTAGTTCAACATTCTCGACCTTTTATCTCCCCTACCACTGCACTCCACAGATCCATTTCCCCACTGAGAGGCTTCCACCACTGAGCTGTGTTATCACTGCCAAGCAACCACCTCGATGTTTGAGTGTTGTATCACAGCTGCCTGTAGCACAAACTGAGCTGCTCAAGACAGCCCTGCAATACACACTTAGAGAGTGATTCGACTAAAACAAGGGAGAAGAGATGGGATCTGGTCTCTGTGCCTTCCCACAACCTCCTGCCAGCCCTTCCACCCTCCTCCACTGCTGAGTTTTGCCTCTCTTTCCCTGGAGCACTGTAGATCCCTACAGTCTCTTAATAAAGCAGGACAGCACATTTTGTTCTTCCCCCTGCAAGATGTCTCATAGTTTGGGATTTAGGAGCTGAGGCAAGAGGTAAGCAGGTTGGTTTTGAATGGTCTCACAGTTTGCCACTATGCCAGAGCTAATGGAAGGTTAAGCCAGAGTGAAAAGCAAACAGCACTAGGCAAACTGGAGGTGATGGTGGGAGGGGGAGATGAACACCTTGGGGGCTGCCAGGTATTTTTTGAGCCACTATCAACCTACAAGCTTTGCTTTCCATGGATTTATCACCTTATGGCTGTCAGTATCAGGATGACAAAGATTCTCTCGGGCATCTGATAATGAGGGAGACTCTTCTGAGGTCTTGCACACACTGCATAGCTCACATCGGTGGCCCTGCAGGCTGTGACAGTGTCCTCCTGCATATCTCCAGAGAGAAATGACAACTGAATGTCACACAGAAACTTTGGTGACATCTCTGTGCATTGCTGAGAAGTTTGTGACATTTGGCATGTCAGGGGCTTGCCACTGCGATACTCTGGGCTTTACGCCGCGCTTTAGTTCTGGATCCATGACAAGTTCCTTGTGCCTGGGCAGCACAACTCAAAGTTTGCCTTTCTATCCCCACCTGGCTCGTGACTTGGACTGCAGTGCAGAATAGAAGCCTTTCTCTTAAGGAACAGGGTAACCATGCCTTGGAGACTCTGGTTCTCAGGTTCGGGGTGTACCTGGCATCTACATTTGCCCTGGTGTACCAGTTTCTGAGCGTGTCCCTCTCGTGGGAAGGGTCATATGTTAAGAAATAGGCCTCCTCTAATTAGCCAAATTCAAATTGTAGAATTGAGTGGCTTTTCCACAAAGCATCATTTACATTTACCCAAGAGCAGAACTCCGGGTACCTGGAAACTGTCAAGAAGGTTCTCACCTTCACTCCGGGAAGAGATCAAGTAGACAGTTAATATAAAATTTCCTTTTATCCTTTTATATTTGCTTATTGCCTCTCTCCTTTCAGCCCATTAGGAAATAAGGTCAGCATCACCTCACAGAGTACCTTTCATGCTGTTTTGCTGTCCCCTACTTCTTTTTGTTCACCAAAAGCAATCCTGATCTTGTCTGAGCTTTGCCTCAGCCCTCACATCTGGAGGGTTCATGTAGTGAGGAGCCAGGAAGACTACATAAAGAAAAGACACATTCACAAAACAGGAAAGGTTATTCCCCTTAAAATTCTTCCTGTTATTTTATTTTCAGTGAAGATTTGAACATTCTCCTACAGAAAGACCCTGGCCACGAGGCAGTGAAGTATTTTCCCACGTCTCTTCCCAAGCTCTCATAGAACATCGAGTCCTTCTGCTGTAAGGGCTCCATCTTCCCTGATGCAATCAGTGACCTTTCCAGATAAGTTATCAGTTTGATGCTCCCAAATTCTTACTGCTCCCTAGGCCCTGCAAGCTTGGTAATAATGTCCAGTGAAAAGTCTTCTAACCTGCTGAGCTTGCTCTCTGGTGCAAACTTATCAGTCCTGCTGCCTCTCTGGTATCGAGTCCAGGCTTGTCAGTAAGTGACTCTTCTTTCAGGAGTCCTACATGCTGGAAGCAGATTTAGTTTCATGATTGTTTCCCGTGAAAGCCGGATGACTCTTAGTCCTGGGAAGAAGTAGGTCGTATTAGCGAGGCTAACAGGATTAAGCACAGTTCAGTAGGACACTCAGATGGCCACGGATTTCTGCCCTGCTGACAAGCACCGTGCAGCACATCAGAAAGTGCCAAATGTCCCTGACAAAGGAAAAACTTAAATTCTCATTCCTTTGGTACACACCTACTTTTACCTTGAATAAGGAAAAAAACCGGGCAATCTCACGATGGGGTCCTGGGAGCCCTCAGACAGAGGATGTAAAACGACTCCCGTTTTACCCTTGACGTATCTCTTTATGCATTACTCCTCGAAACACCCACCAGCAGAGTGGGAGCTGTGAGCGTGTGGGGGCTGCGGGGCTGGGCACAGCCCACAGCCCTGACTGCCAGTCTCCATCAGCTCCCAGAACAGCAGCGATTACATCCTCGCCACTGCCTCTAGAGGGTAGAGCAATCATGAGTCTCCACAGGGGCAGGCAGGCTGAACAGTGCCATTTCAGGCTCCTAAAAGCTTTAAAATTTCCTTAGCAACCCTGCACAAAAACTGCCAGTCAGTGCAGCCAGCCGGCAGACCTGAGACTGGTGATGCAGCAGTTTCGCAGCGCGCTGCCAGATTCATCCCGCTCCAAACATATTCATAGCAGTCTCATGGACGTCCCAGGACTGCTTTGGCAGCAATTGTGCAGGATAAATAAAGCTCCCATTGTTGCAGATGACTCTGCTTTCAATTGCACGGGAATCCAGGCCAGCGGGGACTTCTGCCTGATAAAGGCTCGCCCGTTTCGCACATTTGTGCCACTGCTCTGCTAATGCAGGGCTCAGCTGCAGCGCTACACTGCACCTTCCCGAGTTTATTTTGGGGCAGCTGCTTCCTAGCCATTTGCAGCACTTTTCTAAGCAGCTAAGCCTCCACCATAATGTTTAATTCTTGTGTCCCCAGCCTCACTGCGCTGCCATTTGAACAGGCAGGGCTGGATATATTCTCGGCCATAGGTAGGTCTGGCTCTGCACATAAATGCAGAGGGGGTCTTTGGCTCAGAAATCTTTTTGGGGAAGAGGGGTTTATATCATGGGAGCAAAACACTAGTCTATAATCAAGGGTTTTTGTGATTTCTGAATTATTGACTGGAAGGAATACTGTTCTTTCTGTGATATGCCTTGACAGAAAGCCTTTTTGTAGTCAAGTATGAGCTGTGCAAGTTCACTTATAGCAGCCCTGATCATGACCTCTGAATATATGCCTGAAAACTCTTTGGATTTCACTAGCTGTAAATATTCCTTTCATAGAATAAAATAAAAGGCCCTGATGCAGATGTTTGCACTCTACCTTAACTTTACTATGCATTTATTTGTCCCTCCAGCGATCTGCTGAACAATTACTGCTCCTGACTCATGTGCAGCCTGCACAGCACAGAGACACAGCCTCCTCAGAGAGAAATACCAGTCCATCTTCATTTGCTTAACTACCTTCCTCCTAAAACACTTCAGAAACTGCATGCAACTTCCCCGAAACAGAAATTTCTCACTAGTAGGCACCTGAATAATTAGAAGTCTTATTGAAAATTTTATTCCAGCAATCTGCTCTGCCTATACAGCACATGTGTTTGAAGCTAATCAGAGCTCAGAAGGCAGTTTATATAAATCAGCCTGGGGATGGTAATATGATAGCAGCCGTGCTTGTTTATAACACAGCCTTCTACATGGTGCAAAGTCTGAGTTTGATTGTTTATAGCAGCAATGAAAAGCCATGCCTCTGCCTTGCCCTTTGATTGCTCGCCTCATCTGAACCACTGAAAGCTGCAAAAAATTCCAACAGCACTTTTTTCTAGATGTTTAATCCACTATGCTGCAGCCTGTAGAATAGGGAAAAATAAAAGTGGTAAAGTTAAGGTAGGCAGTTTTTCAGGAGTCTAACCTCTCTCACAGGGGCCAGAATGAGTGTTAAAGCACGTGTCTCTCACAGGAGCACTGGGACAATGCTCCCCATGGCCCTGCAGTGCTGGCTGGGTGCAGCAGCCCATGGCCTGTGCACAGCCAGCACACACAGCCCAGCTGGGCTCACAGGGCCGGCAAGGGGTGAGAGAGTCGTTTGTTTTCCCACTTCTCTGGATCCCAGACGTCTCAATCTGCTTGCAATTTGGGGAGGGAGAGATCCCCAGGGGAGCAGGAGGGAAAGGAATGGAGGAGGCTGCTTCCTATGCTCTCAGCATGGCAATGCATTGAGAAACAAGGGAAGACAGACAAGAATCTTGCTAAAATACAGTCAGTTATGTCTAAGGACCCTACAAAAGGGAGAAATGTTGCTTATAAACAGTGCTCTAGGAACAACAGAAATCATGAGACTTGGTTTCTGCACATTGTCCTGCGCAGATCAGGTTCTCTGATGTCTGATAGCACAGTTGTGCTCTTCTTGCAGCTTTTATAATTGGGGAGGCATGGTGAGTTTCTTCCCTGCACAGCACACTCTTGGAGCACTCTGGATGTATTCATTTGGGAGCTAATCTCCTTGCTGCTTTTGGGAAAAATGACGAATGTGTAGGGCACAGCCTGACTTGTCACAGACACTCTGAGGAGCAGCGCAGAGGGCACTTCCTCGCTGCCGGAAGGAGGGTGGCACACCTGACCTTGGTCCCAGGCAATAACAAGTAACACCATGTGCCTAACTTGGGGCTCACCTTTGCTTTTATAAGCCAAACAGGAACTTTTTCCCAACAGGTTTCCCATGGCCCTTCTCCAGCCATGCAGAGCACGCGTGGCTGGCCAGGGAAGCAGAGAGCCCTTCACAGCACTCCTGGTTCATCCCACACAGCCTCAGGTCACCAAATGAGTACCCCAGCAGCTGGCACTTACCCTTCTAAAGCTCTGAGTGAACAGGTCACTCCTGAGTATATAAATGAACACCTGATGGGCAGGACTGGCTCTGTGGGGAAGGTGTCTGTGTCCCCCCTGAGCACAGCAGGGTGGCTGACACAGGCCTGGTTTATGGCTGTTGTAAAGGCTACCTGAAAGGCCACCTGAGGATGGTGGCTGAACATGACCATGGTTTGTGGCACGTTGTTTCCCCCTTTACCGTGCTTCTCCAGGAATGTGGTGTCACCTGAGATTTGCAAGAGGCACCCTGGGGTGTGTAACAGCCCCAAAGCCTCGGTGCACTGAATCTGTGGATTGACTGTGCTGAACTGCTCGTGTTACAGCATTGAGGATGTCTCCTGCAAAGCCCATAGCATGTTAGCTATGGTAGCTTTGCATTTACTTTGTTTTCAGACTCTCCTGCAGTGCCTGGGAGGGGGACTATGCCCACCCATGGCTGTCCTGCGCTTTTCCTGCAAGATGAGCTGCTGTGTGATCCTCTACTCTGCTGCTCCAGGTGTGCTCTCGTGATATTCAGACCAGGATATTCACAGGACATGCTCTAGTAATTTTTTTGGTTCCCTTTATCAGTTTTCAGCATCCATCTTTAACCCTCATTATATGTTTATATTTCTGGTGACTGTAACAGCTGTCTTTCCTTCTCTCAGTATCACTGGCAGTAACAGTGTAGATACACAGATGTATTTGCCTCCTTGGTGTACAACAATGAGTTTAAATCCATAAAGAAAAATTAAACTTAGAACTGCTATTTTGGTGTTGGCCTTTTTTATTAGAGTGAGATACAAATCACAGAACTCTTAATTTTCTTTATGCTGTTGCCCAGTCCCCTCTGTTCATGAATTAGCTGGCATTTCTCCTAGTTCACCATCAGTGTGCTGAGATGATGAAAAACCTTACAGCAAATTATTTTGGGAGTGGGAGTAGGTAGTCTGAATTTGTGAATTTTTAATTCCAGATAGATCTCAGAACAATTTTGCCTTTCTGTGACAATATTCCTCTGGGACAAACTGAGATTGCCTACAGGTTACTGCTATCATTTTGTGCTTCTTTCACTTACTTAACCTATTTTTCTGCTTCCTGGATTCAACCATTGAGCCATCCTGTCCTTCAAGGAATGATTCAAACTTCCTAACAGGGAAGTCATTGATATTTGAAGACTTGTATTTCTTGGGAGCAGCCATTCTACAGGGCCTCTGCAATACCTGTATGTATTTATTTCTTTCCAGTCTAAGGGTTAAGGAAGTGTCCCGAGCAGCAGAGGCCACACAGGCTGCTGGCTGCAAGCCACCACACAAACACCTCCCACTTGTAACATCCCCATTCAAGTGTCTTTTGCACAGTAAAAACATCTAGCAACAAACACAGGCCACAAGGAGTTTATCTGAGCCACTGTCCGACACAATAAATGCCAAATGTGAGCATCTAGTAAACTGCAGGGCTTTTAAAATGTCGCCAAAAGTGTCTCTTGAAAAAGAATCTCCACGAGTGCTAAAGCAGAGCAAGGTGACAGGTCTGTATGGGAAGATGTGGTCTACACTGTTCGTGCTCTAACAGCCAGTCTTCCTCCTTTTCACTGACATGAGTTTGTTTCATGTAATTTCCATGGCAAGTTTTCTGTATGCAAACTCACAATTACTACAATATGTGTGTAATTGGCTGTTCTGTTAGTTAATCATGTGGCTAAATCATCTCTCCATAAATAAAGCAGGAAGAATCACACCCCATCAATCTAGGAAAACAAATGAAAATAAGATTTTCTACATAAAGTTTTGTAAAAAGACTGAATTCCCTCGGTCTCGAGAAGAGAGAGCCTGTCAGCCTTGCTGCTGCTGGGTCTGGCCATCTCCTGTTCCCCTCTGGTGCCAGCTGGTGTTCCCAAAGGGATCCTCCATCCTGGGCATTGTCAGATGGGCTCTGGCAGTATTTGCTTGGTGTTAGGAAACCTGAGATTTGTTATTTTGTTCATTGATCTGCTTCACAGTCTGTCTTTTGGACATGGAAAGAAGTGGATTGAAAAATAACTGGGAAGGAACGAGGAAGCTCCTCTGGGCAGGAACAGTCAGAGAGCTGATGGAGCCAGAAGAACAGGGAGAACAATAGGCCTTTGTCCTTCTCACAGGTTATTGCTATTTTGTTTTCCTTGAAGCCTGATATCCCAAGAAATTACTCCCAAACCAGCCTTGGTTCCCTCCAGTTGCCTCATATGATGGTTTCTGGCAGGAATTTCCAAAGTGCTCTGAAGAATTAAGGGGTTTTTTTTCTGCCCAATGGCCAGAGGGAGGACTTGACAAACAGACAGACCCCTCCTGGACCTGCACCCTGGCACAGCCCCTGGGCACCTGCCTGGGCTCCCCTGCGCTCAGGAACCCATCCACACCAGGACTTCAGCCTACCCTTGGAAATTCCCTTCCCTTCAGGCCTGGGTTTCCATTCCTGCCTCCTTCCACCTCCACACAGCTAAGCGACGTCTTAGTAGCTCCCCCTGCTCAGCCACCAATTCCCAAAATCATGGCTGTTCCTGCAAGTCCTCAAGAGTCACCTAGAGTCCTTCCAGCTGTGACTCCTCCCCGTTTCCCTGCTGTCCTGCTGCTGCGTGTATGTACTTCACTCCTCTGTCTCCTCCATTGGGGCAGAAGATTGAGGATGTCCCATGGATTTCCAGATAGCCAGTCCTCAAGCTTCTGCCTGGCAGGATTCAAAAATGGCTTATCACTGTGTACAAGCTCTCCACAAGCAGCAAAATCAGACCAACAATCTACCTGGCCTCTAGTCCCTGTCACGTGTCCCAGAACCTCTCCATCGCTGCCACTCTCTGATGCTGAGCCACGCTCCAGAATGCTTGGGCCAGCAGATTAAATCAACAGTCTGAGGTTACACCACCTTCAGCCTTGCTCCTCTCCAAGGCAGAGACATCTGATCCTCTGGGGAATCAGGTCCTAGATTGCCACTGTCAGCCCAATATACAGAAGGAAAATAACTCCAGCCTGCATTGGCCTTAGTACAGAATTGCAGCAGCTGCAGTGCTGATTCACAAAACTTGTCCTTGTTTCGAGGGCAGTGACACCTGGCAAGAGGATGGCAAAGGTGAGCAACAGTGGTGACATCTTTAAACATACTGACCTTGGCAGCATAATATTTCTGGGACTGTGTGACACTGCTATAAATTATTGTTCAGACACACAGGAAATGAGGACATTGGACTGGAGAAAGTATCCTACTCCCCTGAAACCAGCGTCGAGCTGTTGGACTGAGAGAAGATCAGTAGCAAGTAGGAAGAATTTTTAAAAAACAACGTATTTAAGCATCAAGTTACTCTGACATTTAGACAGCACTCCCTCTACTATAAGTAATTTTGAGCTCTCAAATTATAGGATACAGAGAGGAAGACATCAATTGCACTGGATTTGCAGGTCTGCAAATAGCCACGTGTGAAGCTATGCACAGGAATATCCCCTTTGGAAAGCCGTGTGAGCCTGAGGGCATCATGGCTCATCCTCTTCCAGCTGTACCTGTGCTGGCTGAGGCATTTTCTGCCTTCCTCAGGTCCTGAGTGTCTGTGTAACCTGTTCTTCTGTCCATCCTATCTGCTAGTGCAGGATTGCTTCCTACTATTTTAAACCCCTTAAGGCACAGGCTTCCACCTTTTTCCTGGAAAGGTATGTCCATGATTTAGTACCTAAAACTAATAAGGCATTTTTCATATACTCGGTCTAAAGTTCTTGAAAATATTCTTTCTCCTCTCTTACCTTTACTCAAATTCCCAGAGCAAATAATAGCTCTTTTTAATTTTGTACCTGTGTAAATCTGAAATATTTCATAGAATAACCCATTTCTGCATTAATGTATGCATGCTTTTTCCTTGTTGTTGGTTTGTTCTCTAGTTCTGGTTAAGCGTTAGTGCTGTGAATGCATAGTGAGATCTTATACTACACTAGCAACACCCAAACAGTATTGACTGTGGAATATCAACTCCTTAAAAAAGGTTACTGTTGGAGGAGAACATTCAGATCCTCATTTCAGTGAAGATTCTCAGTTCTATATCTTGACTTCTGAGAATGAGATAAGCACAAGCCTTTATAACCCACAGAGGTTTGGGTCCATACCGTGGTGGCTGGGTACAAGTGCCAAGCACACACTGGTGGTCTCCACGGCTGGATCAGCTGCTCCATGCAGCTCCCAGTTTGAGCAGGAGTCAATGTTCTACCAGAGAAATAAACCAGAGGGCAAAATATAAAAGAGGATGAGAGTGGGAAGGAAGTCTGACAGAACAATACGCAAGTTACAAAATCAGTACCTTACCAGACTCTGCCGTTGTTAAATGACAGGGGTGAAGAGTCTCTTCAGGGAGCTCAGCTCTAGTGAGTGGCTGCCCCCTCCAGAGGGCTGTCTGGACTCTTACCCCTGCAGTACCAGGAGGTGACAAAAAAGAAGCTACAACTACGAGAAAAACTATGTCAGGATGGAATTATTGGGAGAAAGGGATGGATACAGAAGCCAAGTTATATTTGAAACAAAAGGTGGGGTAACTTGGGGAAATTTCCATCATGGCATTGCATTCTCTGAAAGATGTATGCAAGGTTACAGCAAAAGCAACTCAGAGCTAAGGAATGTTATCCTGAAACAGATGAAGTTTCTATTGGCTTGAACAGCTTGATTTCTATAATATCAGAGACAATTTCCACAGCACAGGATGACTAAGATAGGATTTTTTGCTGTAGACCAAATATAAAGCATAATGGTTTTGTAGAGGCATGGGGAAAGTCCACATAGCTCACCTGCAGTGGCCTTTACAACTTTACATCTGGTTGCTAACAAAAATTTAGAACAGGGCTTCATGATCAGATTCAGGGTTAAAAATGGCAAAGTGTCTCAAGTCTCCTCTTTGCAGGGACTCTTTTCAGAACTCTACCATTTAAAATCTAAAAGATGATAAAGAAGTGACTGATGCATGAAACTCACTTGAGGTCAGCAAAAAAGCCTTTAAGAAACCAGACAGTGATTGGATCCAAGGAAGTCAGCAATATCAAACCCCCATAAAGACCCTAGAAAAGAGCTTTTTGTAGGAGGTTTCAAAAAATACCCATTGCTATATGAACTCATAACAAAGTCTTAAGAGTCTACCTTGGAGTAATTCAGTTCAGGTAAAAGTTGTTGGCATTTTTACATCAAGGAGCCAGACTACTTGAATGCACTGCTTCCCACATGTATTGGGGAAGGTCAGTGCCTTAAGTTTGTGCTGTGATGGGCTAAATCACCCAGGAATTATCAAATGAAAGCACAAGTTCCTCTTCACTTGCTGCTGTAGGTCTTCCCAAGTTTGAAACCCAGCTGATCATCACTGAAAAATCTCCTCGTTCTGCTCGAAGGGCAGAGGCAAAAGATTTGCCTTTGATAGAAAGCTCCTGACAAGAACTTTAAGTATTCCAGCCTCCTGGGGCTTGGGCTGTGCTGAAAGATGGCTTTTGCTCCTTCAGCTTCTGCTGTGGAGGACCCCTGACACTGATTTCCCTGAAGCTACACAGGAGCATAAAATCCTGTTTATAAGAATCCCTGTCCCTTGCTGTGACCAGAGCATTCGGATGACTCTGTGAGTTGACCCTTGGCAGAAACATCCAGTTTGATGGTGAGAGCTTATTGGGCCTATGGACAAAAACATGAAAAAGCTGTGCCATTGAGCCTGTAGAAGCACTGAATTAAGGCTTTTGTAGAAGATTCTGATTGTTAAGCTATTAAAGAAAAGCTTTTTGAAGTATCAATGCACCCTGAGCATGGAGGCAAGAAGTATAATGAGCACCACTAGTCTGCTAAAACACTGGAGTATCTCCAGAGCAGCCAGGGGGGATATCAAGTGTCCAAGCAGGTTCCTACAAGCATCATAACTCTCCAGGCAACAGCCTTCACCATTGGCAAAGCAGCGGTGACTCGGTGGGGACTTCCTTTGCCAGGCACAGTCAGGAAGGAATTATGAGGGACATGAAATATACATATACATATATACACATATATACATTTACACATGCTTGCTGGAAAGAGTATAGGAATCACAGGAATACTGCATTTTGTTTAATGCAGCAACTGCAGGATCAAGCCAAAAAGTTATTGAAAAGTATCTTGTCCTAAAGATCCCAGACTAAGTGACTTATACTGAAAAATTGTCAATTCCAGAGTTTTCTGTGCATAGCAAATCTGAAAAATAAAAGTGACAATTCTCTTTCCTTTCCATGCCCTCCTACTACTGACCATAACATGCATCAGAAGTGTTTCAAATATAATATATCTAAAACTGCTCCAAATATCTTCCCCCTACCTGCCCCCCTCCCCCAAGTTTTCTCAATAGAATCAAATGGGTTTTTGTTGTTAAAACCCAAGCTCAACCAAAATGTAGCCTGAGTGAAAGGCCACTTCACTCCCATTACAGTGGCCATAGGAGGGGTTGCCCAAAAAGCAGGGTGTGCTGAAACAGTGCAGCCTACTCTAAGCTGTGCTGCCAGCACCAGCTGAATGTCTTCTATTCAGATAACAAACCAGCTTGCATTAAATACAATTAATATTCATTGCTAAATAGTGAGGATAAAGGACTACCTAAATAAAGGTAGTCAGATGCCACACTCGACCTTGACTTCAGCACTGTGGAAATGTTAATTCATGCTCTCATCTCGATTCCCACACTATTGTCAGTTCTCCTTCTTTGTTCTTAAAAGTCCGGCTTCCCAAACTCCTCTGAATGTAAACTGCCACTGATAATAGGAAGAAGTGCAATTATGTGATTCCACCGGCAAACAACTCCAGTTTCAGTTCCAGTTCAGAATCCCAGTTAAATTAATCCTTCCTATTTTTAAGTCTTCAAATGCAATTGCCCAAAGGAGCCTTCCAGATGTTTATCTCTGTGCTCCAAGCCCTGCTCTCTCTATTACTCTAATTGGTATCTTCCTTCTCTCTGCAACATGCTGCAAAATCCAGGCATTGCTTTGGTGAGAAACTCCTCCTCCTCAAAAAACACATCAGGCAGGAGCAGTTTTATAGCAATTAATACTCAGTTTCTGCTCAAATGCCTGTAGCATATACCTCTGAAAATTACCTTAAAGAGGAGGCAAAAAGATCTCATTTGTTTCTCAAGGCCTTTATGACAAAAGACTAAAGATACCTCTTTTATTCTGTCCTGGGTTTTTGGCTGGCTTGCACTTTGACTTCTCCAGATTTGCTGGCTGGCAGATAGCATAGGAAAAACAGGAGGATGACAATGGCAAAAAGGCAGATAACTGAACAATCAGAGGGCAGGGGGTCTTAATCAAACTACTTCTTCCTCCTACTGAACTCTAATTCCTAATAATAGCTAGGAGAGAACTTTCTCCCAGCTAAATTCAGCAGTCACATCTTTATCAAAAGCCAAAGGGCTTTTACTTCATGAGTTTCTTGTAGGAATTATGAAGCTTCATAATTCTGATTTAAAAAAAAAGGGGGGAAAAATACTTTTGTTCATTTTACTGGGAATTTCTGACCTGAAATAAAAACTTGAGACACTGAAGGACACTACATTGATTCTTGGATCTGCCTGCCCAGAGTTTCCTGCCAGGATCAGGGCTCTCATTTGAAAGTGATATCAAGAGAGTTCTGTCTTCTAGGACCTAGTTTTATTCACTTCAAAGAAAAAGGTGTGTCTTCCCAAGCTTATCTTTTAAAAGTTTCTCTCTGTTACTAGTTTCACTTCTTGTATTTTATTCTCTCTCTAGGATCTTTTCTCTGCCACTTAACAAAAATAGATTAATTCAGCCAATGCTGTGACATTCATATGAAGCAAAAAAGCCAACTACAGCTGTCAATTGCCTTGTTTATTTAGTCATTCTGTGACTACAGATTTTGTGAAGTTTGCATGTGAAACAGTTTACAAGAATAATCTTCAATACTGGAATCTGATCCATCCGTGCAGACTTCACTGACTTCATTGGGTCTGCTGAGGCTGATCAAATTGCAGGATCAGTTCCTACATTTGTCCTGAACTCTGCCAGATTGTAAATAACACATTGGAAAGGAAATCAAATCTACCCCTTAGTATACAACAGATTATTCTAATATGACAGATACAGATTGGATGTAGCCATGGCATCAGCTGGTTACGCTGCCCCTGCCCTGCTTTCACAGTTTGTTAAACTGTTGGGATGAAGTGAAGACCAGGGTGAAGAAGAGCCAGTGTCAGAGAGGAGGTCATCATTAATGTGGAGTCTTGAAAGGAGGAAAGGATTTGTGGAGGCAGGTTTTTCTTCTGAGGAAGAAGGCATAGGCAGGAGATAAGGAAATTGCTGGAGTTAGATGGCAGGGTGGGTCTCAGGCTGATGCCTGGGCTGCCATCAGCTTCATAGTACACAAAAGCTAAACTCTGCATCCAGGTGGGAATGTGATGTCCAGGCAGGCAAAGGAGGTAATTTCAGGAAGGAGAAATGGCTCAAATTTTAAAAACTCAGATTTTTCATGGTTCATTTTATATTCATTTTCATTTTAACATAGTAGTTTCCTTAACAGTTTGTTTGCCTAGCAGCACTACTGCCTGGCAGAAAAAAATGCATTTTGTTTAGCAGAGACAGTACCTGCCTATCTCTGTGTCCCTTTCCTGCAATCAGACAAAGCAGAGAAATACATTTATGGACACACAACTAAAGCCTCTAGTTAGCAAGGCCAACTTAAATGTGTGCTGTGGTCTTCTGGGTCAGCCATTTGGTGCTCTGCAGAGCAGGTGTCACAGGTGTGACACAGGTGTGACAAAGACAAGAACTGAAGTACCATCTCCTAAGTCTCAACCTGGTACCTTAACTGGAAACTTTCTATTCTTGTTGTGTTCAAGAACTCTTTGGGCAAAATGCACAGAAATTCTTTGGTATCCACAGCTGGACAGAAAAGTGGCCAAATGCCATTACAGGTGATCCTTGCTTTTGATGTCAAAAATCAGGAAAATTAAAAACTAAAAAATTTGCAATGATCAATTGCTATGCCAGATGAGGAATTCACCTCATTTTCATCCCACTGCTCTATGCCACCTCTGTTGGGGTGTGTGATACAGGGATGGAGAGAACACATAAACCATTATTTTTTCTACAAAGGACACCTAACTCACTTTAATACACACACAGCTCACATTCTGGCACTGACAGCGAGGGAGCTGCTGTGTGACCTGTGCTATGCCACAAGGCAAATCAGCTCTTGCTGCCTGTTTGTAAATACGGGGATCTCACACTCCTCACCTCCCTCGCAGACCAGGAGATGGACAGGATTCCAACAGCACGTTCCCAGCATGGTGAGAACCTCTCCAGAATGGCATGGGAAAGATCAATGTTCCTGCTGGCAACCCCAATCTCCTGCTAACAACACAGTCATTTTAAAAGGACTGGTTTGCCTCAGTGCAAATTTACCTCATTGCACTTCTCAGCTTTACCTTCTGCCTTCTCAGGGTGAGACAGCACTTGTACTGCTACCCTTAGTTAATCACTTTGCACAGATAAAGATGGACTGGTAAAGTACCTTCCATTCCCTTTTTACTTTGGATGTCTATTGCTGTAATACTTGACTTTATACTTTACAGTGTCCACTAAAAGAATATGAGAAAAAGGAATCATTGGACTTTTCAAAGATGGTAAACGGTGACTGAATCACCACCTACCACCTTAGGTGTAAATATTCAAGTTGTCAGCAAAACAGTCCTGGTTTTATTGTGAAAATTAAAGTTCATCAGTTCTTTTTTTTTTAATAGTTATGACATTAGATGTCTTGACTGCCTGTGAAAGTCATATGAAAATTGTGGCTTTGAGAAACTGCTACAAAATATACTTTAAATCATGTAAATCTTTGAATTGTGGCATGTATTCAGTTGTAAGGAATTCACCACCTGTTATTACTAAGGCATAAGAATTTATATCTCTCCTTAAAATATAATGTTTGTGCGATTAAAGAGAAATCATCAAACCAAAGATCTCTGTATTGAGAACATCCCTGAAAATGTAATTATACATTTTACCCTAGTTTCCTGAGGAAACAAAGCTAAGGTTATTGCACTCTCTGCCTGCCCATCAGTCTCAAAAAAACTCCCAACCAGTAAAGGGGTAAAAAACTGAACTGGGAAATACCTGCATACTTTGTGGAAATTGCTGGCATTTTAAAGAACCATGGAATTATTGCAGCTGGGAGGGACTTTCAGAGGTCATTGAGTCCAGCCCTTGCTCAGAGAAAGACTGGGGTTATTTGGAGCCATTTGCCACTGGAAAGAAAAGCCATGAAAGTCTGGGGTTATTGCAGGTTATTGAGTGTTACAAAATGTAGAAAATACATTTACAGGACATGAGACTTCACCCATCCCACTACCTGTGGAACAAGTTGCTATAGCTAAATACATACATTGCAGTCAAACAAATTACCTAGTTTTCCAGCTAATTTTGAATCTTTAACAACATTTTATGGCTTTTGCCCGTTGGCTTCCTCTCTCATGTGCTGCAGGAAGCTTGTGATTGTTTATTTCTCCACACTCAACTTGAAGGTGTTTGCAAGAGTCACTGATCACCCGCTGCAGCTGGAAGGTCTCTGGTTTGCAATTATGTTGATCTAGACTAGCTGGGACAATGGATATGATTCTTTGGGTCCCTAAATAAAGGTTCCTGAGATCTCCCTTTCACTCTTTCCAGGTACAAACCAAGCCAGGCAGCACCGGCAATGAGGCAAAGCATCAGAAGGATCATGAACAATGGAATAGGGGGCTTCTGGCCACCATGAGATCATTTAAACTACTTTTATCACCAGAGCAGCAAGTGTCTGTGCATATGTGAGATGAAGGAGAAAAACTATGAGATACCAGAGGAGGCTGCCTGAGTGGGGCACACTCAGTGTCTTGAGTGTGTCAGTGCCTGCTGGCACAGATGCATGTCTGCATTAATGTATATTCATCCACAAACACAGCAGAATAGGCTGCACAAGCAGCAACCCCAGTTCTGCTGGTTTAGTGCATCTGTATTAAGGGTGTGTGCTGGTGTAATTGCCCTTCTCTCATTAAATGGCTATACATCTTCTTAATTATAGACACGGCCACCTGCACACATTATGGAGAACCATACGTGGTGCTGGAAACGAGCTCTGCACTGGCCAGGAGAGGCCATCTCTAGGCTGAACCCAGGGCGGCAAATGGAGCCAAGTGGGAAGCAAGATTTCCTGCAGCAGGGAGGAAACAAGCAGGCTGGCAGAAACATGCCTGGTCTGGCTGATTCTGCCACGGGGCACAGGATGGGCTGAGCACCCTCCTCCTTTCCTTCAGTTTGCTGCAGTTCCCTCCCAAATTTTTCCAAGCAGTGGCCATCAGGCCCTGCTGAAGATGGGGGTACCCTGGAGCAGGGTGGGATGAACCTCCCTGGCTCTGCCACGGTCAGGATCTCTGTCCTGGAGGGCAGAGGCACGGGGAGACACGGGGCTCTCTCTGGTTGCTGAAGGCTCCGCCTGGTACACAAACACGGGCTTGTGAGTGTTTTAAAAATAAACAGCCTGACTTGGATTTATTTTTACGTTTCAGGGAGGCTGTGGATCAGGTCAGCCTTGCAAAACAAAGCCCATGTCTTCAATGGCATTTTAAAGACGATAGCACCTCTTTAACTTCATCTCATTAGGATGACTAATGTGGAGGGAATGTGGCGAGGCTGCAGCCAGTCACAGCCCTATCGACCCCAGCACACACACGGGGAGATCGCCTTTGCCTGCTGATCCATGGCCTGGACCTGGGAGATGAAATCCTGTGCTCAGGTGCAGCTTCACCAGATTGCCCAGTGCTTTGTGGGGGTACACGGGCCAAGAGGGACTGGGGTGGTAGACAGGACAGAGGCCTAACTTTGGAGAAGATTCTATTAGTGGGTGTAAGAAATGAAAGGAAGGAGTGAAAAAGGAAGGACAAGAATGAAAGGAATGGATACCTAGACTCTATTAATGATGTTCCTGCTAATGATATTTACTTGAGTTTTTTTGTAAATATCAGTAACCCATGCCAGAGATTTGCCCAACTTTCCTGCACAAGGAATTTGCCATCAGAACTACAGTGGACAGAAGTCACAGGAGGATGCGGTGTGCAGTGCACAAGCAGATTTGTAAGAAAATAGGAGGCATTTATGGATCAGCTGGATAAGTAAGCAATTTGGAATCAGTGCTGGAATGGAGGCAGCGTGAAATGCTGGCAGCAGTGACACAGCCAAGTGGTTATAGAAAGGTGACCATCCTTTCCTTCAAAGGACAGAGCCTTTGTGTCTTGTACTGAAGAGCAGAAAGTTTCAGGAGGGAGTGGCAAAAGGTCAGGAATATTCAGCAGACATATTATTCATGTAGTTAGGATAAAGTGTTAGCATATGTTGAGATCTGGACTTCACCTTAACAACAGTTAATAAGATTTCTATTTCCTGCTTAGAAACAATCAAATCACACTGCTACAATCACTGGCTGATGGTATAAAATGCCTGCTATTTAATTATTTCATAAATGCATTTGACATTACTATACCCCCTTACTTAAAATTTATTCCCTCTTAAATACTTGAATCAATTCTCAATAGATTTTTGCTATTTTTGCACAATATAAATGGCACATTTTCATATGTCTTTTCAAAACACTTTAAGGTACTTTAGGCCTTATTGTAGCTGGACTCTCAAAAGATAAAGTTGACTTAAATTAGGAATGTTCAATCAAGTGCTAGGTTTTGATATGTTGCCTTCACAAACTGATGATACATTGTTCCCACATGCAGCTAATGACAGGAAAATTCCTACAGCTCCCTTCAATACTACCTCTTCCACAGCAAAGTATTTGTACAGATGAATTTTATACAATTTTTACTCCCCTAAAACAGTAGGAATTTTGGAACATTATTTCGACAATTTTGGAAAATTATCTACCTTAAAACGAACTGAAGCTCAGAGGAGTTTTTGCATACAAAAGAATGTTTTTAAGGCTTATGATAATACCAGCCTACAGTTAATTTTAGAGGCTCGCTCTTTGTAGTAGTGAAATTGTTTTCCTCAGTTGTTCCATGCCCACAAGCCCAGTGTCCGTGGCTGAAGAATCAGGTAGTAACCTGTAGCCACCTTCTTGTTGTGACATACTGGTTCATCCTGTATTGGGAATCACTTGGAAGGGAGGATGGAAGGATGAGTTTAAACCTGTGTATGATTTAGGAGGTTGGAATGGAAGTCGTTAGGAAAGAGCAATTGTTCTGGGAGGTAATTATAGAGAAAGGCAGTGGGGAGCTCAAAGTTTAGGACATCAGGAGACTAAAGATATGTGCATCAATCTCTGTCTGCACCTCTGTCCTAATCTCCCTCTTTTGCTGAGACACTGTAACCCCAGATTTGTCATGTTTTTGCCTGGGTCAATAGCAACAAATAATTTCCAGATCTGTAATACAGATTTCTTTTAAAAGCTTTCAAAAATTCAGAGGAACAACAGGGAAAGTAGGAATATACTTTTTGAGAGGCAAACTATCAAATTAAGTGTTTTTAAAACCTGATCTTCCCATTACTATCCTCATCTTCCCTTATTTTTTCACTTTCTAGACATGGAATTTACTTCTTAAGACAGGGTTTCACATTCCACACTTGGAAAATACTTTCCTCTCCTGCCCATCCCTGTAGACTCCTGTGCTGCTGAGAAACTGAAGGCCAGACAGGTTGAATTTTCCCCTCAGATTGGTTTTGATTTGCTCATTTTATAAACTAGAAAAACAAACAATTTTAAAAATTCATTTATCCTCTTGCAGGCAGACCAGCACTGCCTGCTTAGGTACATTTCCAGTCCCTTCAGGAGGCCCAATTTTGTACGTGTTGAGTCCTTCCCTTTGGAGACTATCCTGCCTGTTTCCCAGGATCCTGAAGGAAACATTGGACTGTTCAATGGAACTCTCCACAGCCTCCCAACTACACTTTCATCCTTAGATGAAGTTGCTTCCTTCACTGCTCTAACCGCAGCCTGGACCAGCCTGGTATTATTTATTCATATGCACCCCTGCCTTCTCCATCCATCCTCGGAAAACAGGTCTCTTCCCTGGGAGCGACTACATCCTTCAGACAAGGCTCATGAAAAAATAGTGGCATGCAGGCGAGGAACAGTCTTGTTTACAGCAGATTTTTCCC
The DNA here is from genome assembly GCA_013398055.1 of Ifrita kowaldi. Lineage (NCBI taxonomy): Eukaryota > Metazoa > Chordata > Aves > Passeriformes > Cinclosomatidae > Ifrita > Ifrita kowaldi. The sequence continues at coordinate 219,275 of VZRS01003312.1, read as the reverse complement.
TTTCCGCACATCTCACAAATATGTCCTTTACCCGCCCGTTCTCGCCGCACAAGTGGGACATGTGGCAGTGAGTGCCCTGCCAGGGACGGGCCGAGTCCCGCGCAGGGCC